>JARHVA010004657.1:1370000-1407500 GCA_037957365.1 Torreya grandis
GTGTTGTGCCTTTATTTTATTTATTAGTGTTTTATTGTTTTTTCATTGTTATTTTAATGAGTGGTTACTTTCTCTCTTGTTGTTTTATTATTCCTTCACATTTATTTAGAATTTTATTTTTTGTATTTTTAGTGGTTTGTCTGCCTTTTTTTTTATCTCTTGTTCTATTATTTTATCTTGTATTGTATTGTATTGTTTTGTTCTATTAAGTTTGAATACATTCTATAACCACTTTTAGTCGAGTTTTTTGTTAAGATGGATTTGTTTGGAGTTGTATTTAACTTATTTTTCTTCTTTATTTTCTAAGTACATCTTGTTCATACACATGGATCTTGATTATTCATATCTTGATTTCATGTTGTTTATTAGTTTGTTCTTGCTTTACTTTTGTACATTTCTATTAATAATTAGATCCTCATTCCTCATATCTTGATTTTACATTTTTGTATTTATTATTTGTATTGTTGTTTTTTGTTTTTGTTTAAATGTAAATAGTTACAACTTTGGTATTTGGTAGTTTTTATCATTATCCTTAGTTATAAATATTTACATTCAAATTGGCCAATTATAATTGAAATACAATGTTAATATAAGTTACTTATACTTATGATACTTTATTTAAATTTGCTACATTAATCATCAAATATGGGGGAAAATCACACTTCTTTAGTTATTATTAGAACATCTACTCTTGGCCATACATCTCCTTGATTAGTTGGTTTCTTTTGCCATTGTTTATATCCATTATCCTCAGTGTAGCCAGTTTAGCTATTCTTTGAACTCTTATCTATGGAAGTGCATCTCTTCAGTTAGGTAGATCCCTTAGCCTTTTTTAATGTTTTGTTTTTGTTACTTATCCCAAAAGGAAAAAAATATTATACACTAATAGATAAAAAGAATAAAAACATTGTCTTACACTTATGTTTATTCTGATCCCTTTCTTTTGTCATTTTGTGAGCACTCATTTGAACACTCTCAACATTTTCTGAACCCATTTCCTTATTTATTCTACACATCAATCATGTTTTCTTATTATCACTTTTGCTCTATCCCTTTTCCTAATAGATGTAAATTAGACCTCAATTTCATGTTAGATTTCACACCCATAGAAATATGTAGGTACCTTCAAGTTGTTTCCTACATATGGAGTCATCTAGACCACCCCTTTATTTTCTTCTATTTCCCCCATTTTGTTTTGCCTTATTGTTTCCCTATAAGTTAGGGGAAACTTTGTCACTTTTATTCTTGTTTTATTATGTTAGTTTCATTATTTCTTAGATTAGGGTTCACCCTATCGTAGAAGGTAATGCCTTTATTACACTTACATGAACCATTCACCTTTTTCTTTTCTTGCACTAACATTATGACTATCTCTTATTTATGTGTGGTTATTTGATTTTTACTGTTGTTTGGTTGTTATTTTTAAATATCTTCAATTATTTGTGTGGTTATTTTATTATTCATTTGTGCTTAGTTTGTTTTGTTACTTTATTTTATTTATTAGCATTTTATTGTATTTTCATTGTTCTTTTATTGAGAGGTTACTTTCTCTCTTTTTATATTATTAATCATTAATTTTTATTTAGTCTTTTATTTTTTGTATTCTTAGTGTTTTTTTGTGCCTTTATTATCTCTTGTATTAATGTTTTATCTTGTATTGTATTGTTTTGTTCTAATAAGTTCAAATGCATTATATAACCACTTTTAGTCTAGTTTTTTATTGAGTTTTATTTGTTTAGAGTTGTATTTAAATTATTATGTTGCTTTTTTTTTAAAGTACATCTTGTTCATACACAAGGATCTTGATTATTAATATATTTATTTCATGTTGTTTATTAGGTTGTTCTTGCTTTGATTTTGTATATTCAAGTTCTTACTTAAATCCTTATTGTTCATATCTTGATTTTGAGTTAGGTTACTTTTTTGTATTTGTTATTTTTCTTGTTATTATTTTTTAATTAAAATGTAAATAGTTGTAACTCTAGTATTAATAGTTTTTATCATTATCCTTAGTTATAAATATTAACATTCGAACTGGCCAATCGTAATTGGCATACAATGTTATTATAAGTTACTTATACTTATGATACATCATTTCAATTTGCTATATTAAACACTGAATGTGGGGGTAATCATGCTTCTTTAGATATTATTTTAAATTATACTCTTGGACATGAATCACCTTGATTAGTTTGTTCCCTCTTCCATTATTTATATCCATTACACCCATTGCAACTGGTTTAGCTATTTTTTGAACTCTTACCTATGGAAGTACATCTCCTTAGTTAGGTAGTTCCCTGGGCCTTTTGTTAATATATTGTTTCTAATAATTGTCCATAAAATAAAAAAATATTATAAACTGGTAGACAAAAATAACAAAAACATTGTCTTAAACTTTCATTTATTATCATCACTTTTTTAATATCCCTTTTCCTTAGAGAAGTACATTTAACCTAAAGTTCATGTTTGATCTCACATCCATGGAACTATGTAGGCATCTTCCAATTTTCTCATACATATAGAGTCAACTTGACCACCCCTTCCTTTTTATTATTTTCCCCCATTATGTTTATCTTATTATTTCCCGATCATTTGGGTGAAATTTTGTCTCTATTTTTCTTATTTTATGGTGTTAGTCTCATTATTTATTAGATTAGGGGTCACTCTATCATAGAAAGTGATGCCTTTATTACACTTACATGAATCATTCACCCTTTTCTTTGCTTACACTAACATTATGACTAGATCTTGTTGGTGTGTGTTTATTTGTTTTTTATTTTTGTTTGGTTGTGGTTTTGAAATACCTTCATTTAATTTTGTGAGTGTTTTATTATTAATTTTTCATTAGTACTTAATTTTTGTCGTGCCTTTATTTTGTTTATTATTGTTTTATTGTATTTTCATTAATCTTTTATTGAGTGGTTAGTTTCTCTCTTATTGTTTTATTATTCCTTCATTTTTATTTAGTCTTTCATTTTTTTTATTCTTAGTTTAATTTTTTGTCTTATATTATATTTTATTATTATTTTGAGTCTGAATACATTCTTTAACCACTTTTAATCTACTTTTTAATTAGGCCTGATTTATTTAGAGCTATATTTAACTTATTATTTTGTTTTGTTTTGCTAGTATATCTTATTCATAGACATGGATCTTGGTTATGCATATCTTGCATTCATGTTATTTATTAGGTTGTTCATGCTTTGATTTTATACATTATTTCTTCTACTTAAATATTTTTGTTCATATCTTTATTTTAAGTTAGCTTACATTTTTGTATTTGTTATTTTTCTTATTGTTTTGTGTTTTTGTTTAAATGTAAATAATTGTAATTCTGGTATTGGTAGTTTTTATCATTATCCTTAGTTATAAATATTCACATTTGAACCTACCTATTTTAATTAAAATATAATGTTACTATAAGTTACTCATACTTATGATGCATCATTTCAATTTGCTATATTAAACACTAAGTGCTCCAAATTCAAGACTCTATAAAGCTCTCAATATCATTTATGAATGCATAATACCTAACACAAAAATCTATGTAAGACGTGCATCTCTTGACATGAATTGTGAGTCTAATTGACTATTTCTATAATTACTATGGGACATGCATCTCTTAAATTATATTATAACATCTAGTAAAGGCACTATCTGGCATATCCACTACCTAACATGATTTCACAATTAAACATTGACCCATACTTCTTCTATTCTTCTTTCCTCATTCCATTTTCTCTCTTATTGCTTAAATCCATTGGCCAAATGTCCATCTAGACTATGTAGGAAATGCTTGGATACATGACATATCTTTGGTCAATTCATCCACTCTTATTCTTTTAATCATCTCTTTCATTAGTTTCAGCATCCTCATATGCCTAATTCTTAATGGTTTGTTTATCCGTTTTAGCCTCACATCTGCATTTGTGCCCGCTTATATTTTATCTATGCATTAGCTTATATCTTTGAGATATGATTTCAAATTTACCCTACTAGGTTACAATGCTAAGACCAATCAATGATCTAATCATCCCTATTGAGGCATTATTCATTATCAATGGTAAAAATTATCCCTATTGGGGAAAAATCAATTTATCAACCAGTGAAATCCACTCTATTGGGGTTAAATATTCATTTATTAAACTTATTTCTCTTGACCAATGCTCTATTTTTTTTAATTCCAATCTCTATAGATTTTACCCTCATTTTTTCAATTCATAGTGTACAACTTGTCTTGGGTTTGATCATTCCTTAAGCCTACAAATTTTTCCCTCTTTTGGGTATGTAAAATTATGTCAATTCTATTTTAGGATTGCATTCTTCCCACTTCCCCCCACATTAGGTCCAATTGTATTTTATTATATTTTTAATTAGTGGGAATCAACACATGCAAGCATTAACTCATATGTATCTACTTTCATCTATGGGTTATTTTTAGTGTTTCTCTCTTTTTTGAGAGTATGTCCCTCTCTTTCATCCTTTCATGCCATCTCAAGGGGGCATCATGGGTGACTTATTCAATCACTACCTTTATAACTTATTCCTCGTGACATTTTTCATTCTTTGAAAAAACATCACTTTGATGAAATGTCTCGCTATACCTTCTAAAATAAGGGAAAAATGTATACATCCAATTCTTATGAATATTGTGTCAAAGCTATCAATCTAAGAAATATTCTATGATAATACACAATCTAGGCCAAAATCACTAAATCATGCTAAATGGTTCAAACTTGTAACGTATAGATGCCGATTTAGGCTAATGTATCTCTAAATAGGGAAATGCATTTTATGTGATTATTATATTTTATTAAATCAATTCAAGCTAAATTATGACTATGCAAAATGATGCTCTAGATCACTAAGTTCTTCTAATTTGGTAATACACATCACGTGCATGTGTTATTTTAAATTTATAATGCCCTAATTGGGGTATTGTTATGTACACAACTGGTACCATTTTCTTATTATACTCTAATCAAATTATGACTTGGTAAATTAGCATTTCACTAGTTTTATTAAATGAACAACCAATTTCAGAATAATTTTAAAAAAATAATTCAAACCTATCAATAAAATTAAATAAAATCAAGAGCCTAAGTGAAAAATCCATGGTATTTATTGAAAATTTATTAGTTAGAAATTCATTCTTCAAATCTTCATCACCTTGTGAAATGATCATTAGGGTGGCATCCATAAGCCATTAATGGAACAAATATCAAGATTTATGCCCTCTTATGCCTCATTAATGTCCCATTATTTCAAATATTAATTATAATATTTATGACTTATCCCACCAAGATTGAATTAATCTATGTCCACACATTTTGATCTCAAGATGGACAATCATGGTTGATTCTAAAAATTTTATGAAAGATATAAATAAGTGAAACAAGGCCACTATTTTTTGAGATTCATTCATGCAATATTATGATGCATAAATTTCAATAGATAAGTTATAATTATTTGCACAAATTGACAAATCTTGTCAGCCTAAGAAATTGGTGCACTATAAAATGATGGAGGGGCATGCTACTCTTTATTGACAAAGACGTAAAGCACCAAATTAGGGAAAAATCAAGCTTCTGAGTCACTCTTGGAAGGAGGGATGATATTTGGAAGGTTTGGTGTTATATTCCTTTATTAAATAACTCTTAAATTTCCTTACAAACACCCATAGAGTGATTAATATTAGCACATTGTGTCCTTTATGCTTATTTTTGGTTTTTCTCTACTAATGCAGGGAATAACTTACATTATAATCCTACTCTACATTGTGTTTATTTATATGGTGTGGCAAAGTGTTGGTTAGGGATGGGAGGGTTTGTTTTATGGTAAAATGAAATAGTGATAAATCATTGGGAAAGGGAAATCCCATACATAAAATGTAAGAGGTGAACTATTTCAAGGTTAGTTGAATAGAGATGGTGAGGGAAAATGATGGTATTTAGATGAGAGACTCAAAGAAGCCTATGAAAATATATGTACAAATTTTAATGACAAGGCACATCTAATAATTCCAATTTTATATCCCTTAATTTTTTTTCAATTAACTAAGATATGAATGAAATAGGTGTGAGATATCTAAAATCTCTTTTAAAAACATACATAATGCACCATGTGTCAATTTAGATAAGTGTAAAATAAAATTGTTAAAAAATCTAACTGCATTAACTATATAAAACCTAATTAGATGACTCTAAAAAAATAGATATATATGGATAATATATATTTACATATGAAAATAGATATGGATAATATATATTTACAATATTTTCTATTTTCATTCCCAATAGAACTAATAGTAGTTATTTTATTAATAATAATAGCACTTATTTTTATTTATTTGATGAATGTAATAAAGTTATAATTTATATGAGTAACACAATCATAAGAAAATTTGGGTAGTTTGTTGGAGGGGGATTGAGATCCTCACCAATTTATACATTATTTCTTAATTCACTATGTCATTTTGATTCCTTACAACATAATCATGTATAAACTGCATAAAAATAATTTTGAAATGACTTTTTCAGACTCTTTTAGCAAATAAAACACTCTTAAACATATGGTCATCATGAAATATATGTATTTTAACCTTTTATGTTTTAACCTAATGTAACTACTATTAGATTAAAGGGTTGAGTTGTCTAAATTAGTGAAATAATATAGAATAAATAATGATTGATTTTTTATATAATTTAACTTACTTTGAATTTAAAAAAAAATAATAAATATTTTCAAATAGATATTTATCTAAAATAACTATCATGGAAGATTCTAATACTAAAAATTGGGTTATAGATAGGCTTAAGTTTTTCCAACATGGTCTTTGAGTGATATTACTTGCTAGATAGTAGTGCCCCACTTGGACAATATCACCATGTGGCTCTAGTGTCCTTAAAATGGAACTAGTGTCCTCTTTATAGGATGATTCATATTCTTGGGAGCACTTAAACCTATGATTTTGGGTTTTATTCTTGTTTAAACAAAATTTAGAATGTTGTATTGTGATTAGAATAGATGATTTAGTATGCAAAACCGAATCCTCCTTGAAAGTAAGGGATGCTATGAAAATGTGTGTTCATTAGTAGAATTATTTGGACATTATAAACACCCCTTTGTGAAGTGAGTTTCATACATATCAATATATTTATGAGGGATAGATCCCCATGTAGCTCTCCTACCTACTGCTTGATGCAAGTGCAGGTTAATGCTAGAATTATAGTGCTCTTGGATGCCTTGAGTGTACTTAAGATTAGAAATATTTGAAATTTGGGATTAGTGAATACATATGGTAGTATGTAGAAGTAGGGTATAATATAGACTAATAACCTTGATTTTAATCAAATTATTTATTATTTGAATAGTCTAATTACATCTATTTTTCCATGTAGTGGATATAGGTCTAATAGTTTTATATTTATAGTGATTTCTAGCATGTGTGGATATTAAAATGCGATTAGGACAAATTTAGGAGGGTAATACATTTGTTAATATATCCTTCTTGGATATTTATGATAAGGAACACTAGTGCCATTTGGTTCTAGTGTCCTTAATGTGGTGTTAGTGTCAAGTTGGCAAGTTTTTGGGTAAAAAGGGTTAGTATCTAGAAATGCAGTTATGGGATTGTCTTTGAGATCAATGGAGATGTGTGTGGTCTACATAATTGCTAGAATTTTTTTATAAAAGGCTATAAAATATTACTAAGGATAATCTAGGAATAGGTTATCTCAAGCAACACTCTTAGCATCTAAATACCACTTTTAGGTGATTACATTCCCCCTTATGGTATAAGTGCAATAAATCAAAATAAATAGTATAAACGAAAAATAAGAGTACCTAGACTTACATAGGAAGTGAAGCATATGTAGCTAAGTCTGAATGTGTGATGTTAGGTCTGCATGTGTGAAACACAATCTAAATCAATGACCTATAATGAAACTTTCCAAACTAAGTCTTCACATCAAAGATGTTAAAATCAAAAGACCATGTTGAATAAAGTAATGGAGTAAATTTGAGTAAAGAGATGACAAAGTGGAAAGTAATTAATACACCTTATTGGGTACACAAACAAAAGCATGAACTTTGTTATAACCTATGTGTGTGCATGAACATAATGATCAAATTATTGAATATATTGGATTTCATTGATAGCTTATTTAATCCTCATATATGGATGGCTCAAGAAATCAATCGGGTTTGACTCCATCATTGCCCACCCCTGCTTGGTGGATCATGACCTATGAATAGCCCGAATTAGACTGTAAGTGTTTCTAACACTCTCATGTGGGTGGCTCAAGAACTAAGTAGGATATGACTCAATAATTTACCATCTATGTGTAGTAGATGCATGTGAAACTAAAATATGTAAAGTGTTATAAGTATTTAACTGGTTATATCTAATTATGTATGTCAATTCCATGGATACTAAGGTACATTAGGCATCCTTGGGCCACTTAGGAATGCTAACCACTACAAATGGAACAAGGCATGAAATTGGTGAAAACCTAGAATATTATAGGAAGCATATATAATGTAGAGAATGACATGGAGATTGTCATTTTGCCTAATCAACATGTGTGTAATTTAGCATCTAAAAGCTATGTACCATGCACATGACCCCAAACTAATATATGAGTATAATAATTATGGACTAAGTATGTAATAACTATATCTAAACTAAATGTGGGTGTGATCATGTTAGGGATGATGCCCCAATCTAAGAAAATAGTATGAATTTGAGATGAAATGAGTATATATTAGCCAAATGTAAACATAACTATCAAACATGTAACTATTTATATGAAAAAATATATTGTACTTAGCGTATTATCCTAGGTAATCTAGAATACCCTAAAGGTAGGGATATTGGACAATAGTTCCATGTAGTGGATACTAGTATCATGTGGTACTAGTGTTCTAATCTAGGTGATAATGATTATTTGGTTTGAAATCTAGGTGACTGAACAACCTTTTGAGTTCCTATTTTTTGATGTGTCTTACCTATGTTTGATTTCTTGAAACTAAGCCTTTGTGATGAAAATGTTAGATGAATAAAAATATAAGAACCTAATATTTGTGAAAAACCCCTATGGATTCCCCCTCTTTTGAGGGTAGTTGGGAAACCTATGTAATAATTTTCCTCATAATAAGTATCACTACCAAAGGTGTTAGTCGGGGCATATATGATAACTGCATGATATTTAAATCCAATGTGCAAACATAACATTAGAATGTAAGAATATTTGAGCACATGTATGTAGTGTAAGATGTATGTCGTATCTAATATTTCATAAGGATGTCAAGATATATGTAATAAATGTGTATATTAACAAATATTAGAGGCCACTTAGGGGGATTGGGCATTAAGTCCATCATGAAACCTATGTATGAAGGGTAGATACATGAGGTCCTTGATGGCATCAAAAAATGGTGTGTTTAAAAAACAATTGCAATTATCATGGTGTTGAAGCACATAACAAAACATACATAAAAAACATATGAGGCACACAAAAAAAGGCCAAAGGGACATAATACAAGGTACATGGTCACATATCACCAAATCTGAGAGTAGAAGATATACAAGGACATGTTTAAATGTCCACATATGCAAGAAATAAGAAATTTGCCTTAGAGACACATAGAAGGACATGTTCAAATGTCTAAATAAAAAATTAGTAGATTACATGCAAGGTAAATTTTCACATGTCCAAGGCATACATAAATAAAAGTAGTGTAGATAGAAATAACAATGGCATATTCAAATGCCCTCGAAGGGAAGAATCATTAGAAACACAATCAAGTCTAAACTAGGAAAGCTAGAAATGAAAGTATATAGGAATGTAGTATAAATATTTATAAATTATAGGATATACATATGATAAGTCTAAACTAGTGATAGTTATAAAAAAATATAAGAATAGGTAGTAATGATCAATATCAAAATATATTAATGCATAAACTAAAATATATGGAATGTAAGGATACAAATTGGTAGTAGAAAATATGTATGAGATGCCCCCGAGTTGTAAGATTTATCAAATGAATAAATGGTGCAAGTGTTATTACCTGAACTAACCAATCATGCTCAATTCTCATTTTATCAAATCTCTACTAGATCTCTTAAATTATATTTGATTCAAAACCTTGATTATCCAAGAATACTCATAAAACAAATACTGACTTGAGAGTTCATCTTTAAATATATTTTTCATAAATTACGGTGATTAGAAGCCAATGATCTTATGGGTATCTAAAAAGATTCACAATGAATACTTTCACTTTTTGATAGGTCTGTATATAAACAATTCTACTTACTCAATAGATTTTATCAGTTTTAAATAAAGTTATGAAAATGCTGACTCTTAAATTCATCATAGAATGTCTATTAAAATCTAGACCAGTATTTTCTCCATTTGAATAGCTTGACATCAAAAATACCTCAGATATTTTTTATGTCAATAACTCATTGTACATGAATATAATTAAAAATCTCTTATAATATATAAACTCTTAATTCCACATGCCACATATGATAAATATGAATCTTTTACTTAGCATAATTTGCATGGATATTGTGCATGATTTCCACTCCATGTGAATATATATTTTGAATATTTATTTGGGTCAAATGAGCGGCTTATCTCCCAATCATGAACATGTTGAGAGTAAGAGTGACAGTCGACCCATAGTGCACAACAACTATTCACTCATAGATTAATCTTCAATTATAAATATGAAAACCAAATCTTTGATAGCTAACTGAATCATTCATTCATTGATAGATATATAGTCAATCAGTAGGAATATTGCAGAAATTTGAATGAAGAATTGAATAGAATTATATACAATAATGAACTATAGACACTGATTATGACATTCTTCATAGATAAGTTACATTATTTCATTCAAATAAATAATAATATTCATATCAAACTTAATATATTACACATGGATTTTATCATTTGAACTAATCAACCTCCATTCAAGTAATCCTTATTTATCATCACATCCAAGCTTTGATCCTCCCAAAGCAACCTTTTTGTTTAACAACATAAACATTATTTCCATATCAAGTTCTATTCTTTTCTTTTCTTTAACTCATCTCAATATCTACACCACCACCATTATTTTTAACTCAGTAGTTTTAACTAAATCAGAACCTAGTTCTATTTTAGTCAAGGATTATGATGGACTCATAAGACCCCTACATGCTTTAAATAGACTATAAATACGTGCTTATCACCATATCTAGAGAGGACTCAGATAACTTATATTTGCTATGGTCATGATTCTTCATTTGGTGTTACCATCACCCATTTCCACAAAGATAAAACCCTTATACCAAACATCAACAAGATTTGAATAATGTCGAGACCTAATTAACATATTACACAACACATATTCCTATACACGCTTATACTGGTACACCAAAACACTATAATTCTTAACTAATATCAAAATTTATTACATAAGCATTATTCAATCCTTTTGGATAGACTCTCTCCTTTAAACTTATCTTCTATGGTTTACATATTCATTATTTGTTCCCAAAACTACTCAATTGACCCCTTCAAAGACTCAACAACATGTTTTAAATGGAAAATTCTTCAAGAAACACCTAATCCATGCCTAAAATGTATTGATCCTCCTGATTTTCATGGTAATGGTCTTATTTTGTCTAAAACTAGTATTTTGGCTTTTACAACATAAATAGGCCTTATTTTACTCCACCATGACATATATAACAGTTTGAATATTTGAAATACAAATTTTAGGAGGGAAAAATAGTTAAAACACTTATGTTAATGCCATGAGAAGGGTTATTCTATCTTGCTTATTATTCATCAAGCATAATGAAGGATGCTCTTGCATCAGACTCCTCTAGTAGGAAAAAAATATTTGAACTCCTACATATATGAAATATATCTTTTTCTTTATTCTCTTCCAATTTATTTATTTTTGGTTTTGTTTATTCTTTGTTCCTTCAAATTCAATAACATCTTCAGTTCAAATGTCTTGTACTTGCTTTTAAATTCAATCTTCTTTATATGCCTAGGTCTCATGGACTCTCTTGTAATATATATACTTGAATTCCTTTCATATATTTGTTCTTTACCTTATTGTTTCTTTTCTTCTTTATTATATTCTCCTTCTTATCTCATTTTCAGCTACAAATATCCATGTTTGAGCATCACTCTCCTACAATTCTTCAATTTTTTCATGTCCTTCCTCAAAATCCTCATCCTTCTTAGTTACTTCTTCTTGACCCACATTAAAAACATCAAAAAAAACATTAGATACAAAATCTTGAGGCCATATAGCCCCTCTATCTTCTCCTTTTTATCCATGGGATTATCGTAAATTTGTGTTCAACATCTTACATTTTTCTTCTACAATAGGCTTCATACCCTGATGCAAATCTATATGAAACTCTTTTTAAGGATTAAAAAACTCCTCAAATATATTCAACTCTTCATTCAATGTGAAGTCATCTATTTCTTCACTCCCTTCACAAAACTTAGGCCCTATTTTCCTTCTATCTCCTTCACTTATCATTTTAGAGGTGAATTGCTCTTCCTCATCCATTCTCTTGAATCTTTCACCTTACTTCACATTATTCCCTATTAATATATTGTCCCTTGCCTCTTTTTAAAGAATTTCATTCAATAACTCAAAATCATCATTATCCAATTCATTATAAGCAATTTGTTTACCTTTCATTTTCCTTATGTCCTCATGTTCTTTATTATGAATTTTCAAGTAATTCTCCTTCATACCTTTAGCAACCCATATTTTATTCATAGCTTTGGGTTGATTTTTTTTCATGGTTTCACCTATTTTCTTACTTGAGTCTTCAAATTGATTGGACTTCATATCCTTCATGTCAATTGTTGATCCCTTTAGCCATTTTGGTGCCACATAACCATGGTCTGTTGATGGTTTTAAAATATTGTCATTTATCTTATTCACCTCCATTTTTTCATCAACAACCTTACTCCTACTTACATGAGAAAAATTAGAAACTAAACTTTTGTTTACCTTTTCAATAGCTTGTAGCACAGCCATACTCTTCCTTCTAATCTATTTGCTTATATCCACCTCCTTTAGGTGTATCTCCTTCCATACTTGCATTCCTTCCAAATCATCATATTACTATCCATTCTCTTGTATTCCTTCATTTTCATGATGAAAGACTTCTACTATTTTCTTGTGGACATTTGCAACATGTACCCTTTCTTTTTTATCAGGTTCATATAATTCTATGGGTGCCTTGATTTCCCCACTTTTGTAATTCCTTAGGGTCTTATCCTTTATATTTTTCATGAGGTTATTTATACCTACATATACATAATTAATAAAAACATTAGATAGAAAAATCAAATGCAAAAATGCCTTCATGAGTGTCTCCTTTATTGACACTTTCCTCTTCTTCTTTCTCTCTTTATCAAATGTTCCTTTTTGAACTTCTTCTCTTTCTCCTTGCTATTTTTATTTGTTTTACAAAATCATAACCTTGTTCACAACCTCCTCATATTTTTTCCCACTTGACAACCTATTTTCATTATTATCTCTTTTGACTTTACTCTTCATGGCAATCTTCTTTTGCCTTTCTCTCCTCTTCACCAAGAGATCAATTAGCTATTTCAACCTTTTATTTATTGTTCATACCCACACTTGCTCATTTTAATACACCTAATATTATAATATTATTTAAAAATTAGCCAAATATTTCCAAAAACTACCAATCTCTCTATCAAAGTCAACACTAGTCACACCTTTTTGCTTTGGGGTGCATGTCTTCTTCTTAGTACTCTCATGTACTTTGACACTCTAAAAATTTCTCACTAACATATCCATCTCTAAGATCTTCACCCAAGTCTTTTCCACCTTTTTCTATTGATATTCTTATTATTCTCCTAAGTATTTTGACTTCTTCTTCCCTTAAAGGATTGACTTCCTTCAACCACTTTACCCTGTAGTTTGATCACTGAAACAAAAAATTAGATCACAAGAGCTTAAAACAATAACTTTTGTAAATTTTCATACCTTTTCCACTTGCTTCACCCACTATAAGAAACTTTTAACTAAAAATATTCACAAATCTCTTCAATTGTTGCATGTATTTATTAGATCACAAATCAAAACTTCTTTCCCTAAGAGCTTGTTAGCTCTGATACCAAAAATGGTGCCAGCACTATTACTTGCATTCATGAATCATGCTTAATTATCATTTTATCAAATCTCTACTATCTCTCTTAAATTAAATATAATTAAAAACCTTAATTATAAAACAATACTCATAAAATAAATGATGACCCTAGAGTTCATCTTTAAATATATTGTCAACCAATTGTGGTGATTAGTAACATATGATCTTATGGGTTCCTAAAAAGATTGACAATAACTACTTTCACTTTTTAATAGGTCTAGATATGAACAATTTTGGCTACTCAATAGATTTTATCAATTTTAAAAAAAGTTAACCAAATGTTGACTCATACTTAAATTCATTGTAGAATGTCTATTAAAATCTACACCTACATTTTCTCCATTTGAATAGATTGACATCAAAATACCTTAGATATATTTTTATATCAATAACGCATTGTCCATGAATATAATCAATGATCTCTTATACCATATAAACTCTTAATTCTACATGCCACATATGAAAAATTTAAATCTTGTAGTTTCCATAATTTGCATGGATATTATGGATGATTTCCACTCCATGTGAATATATATTTTGAATATTTCTTTGGGTCGAATGAGGGTATTATCTTCTAATCATGCACATGTTGAGAGTAAGAGTGATAGTTGACCCATCATGAATAATAACTATTCACTCATAGATAAATTTTCAATTATAAATATAAAAACCAAATCCTTGATAGTTAACCAAACCATTTATTAATTGATAGATAAATATTCAATCAACATGAAATAGTGCAAAAAATTGAATGAAGCGTCGAACAAGATTGTAAACAACAATGAAATACAAACACTTCTTATGACATTATTCATAGAGAACATACATGATTTCATTCAAAGAAATAATAATAATCCTATTGAAATTAATATAGTGCACATGGACCTTATCATTGGCACTAATCAGCCTCCATTCATTTAATTAATAAGACACCTAAGTAGGAAGGTTAGATGCATGAGGTCCCTCATGGCATTCAAAAATGGGGTGTAACAAACATTGATAATTATCATGGTGTTGTGGCATACAATAAAACATATATAGAAAACAAGTGAGGCACACAAAATAGGCCAAGGGGCCACAATACAAGGCACATGGGCACATGTCACCAAATCTAAAAATAGAAGACATACAAGGACATGTTCAAATGTCCAAATATGTACTCAATAAGCAATTTATCTTAGATCTACATAGAAGGACATGTTCAAATTTCCAAATACACAATCAGTAAAACATATGTAATTTAAATGGGCACATGTCCAAGACATACATGAATAGAAGTAGCGTAAAGAGAAATAACAATGCCATATTCAAATGCCCTTGAAGAAAAGAAGCATAAGAAGCACAATTAATTCTATATTAGGAATGATAGAAATTAATGTATGTATGAATGTATTAAAAATATTTATAAATTATAGGATATACATATGATAAGTCTAAACTAGTGACAGTGAGAAAAAAAATCTTAGCATAGGTAGCAATGATAAATATCAAAATATATTACTACGTAAACTAGAATGTAAATAATTTTAGGATACAAACTGTTAGTACAAACTATGTATGAGATGCCCCCAAGTGGGAAGATGTATATAATGAATAAACCTAGATTGAGGAATATTCCCCTAGTGGGTATATGATAGAACTATGGATCGATGTAGTAGATCAAAATCATGTATGTAATATGAAAGTACTTGATAATAAAAAGTGAATCATATATGTATGATAAAATTGACAATACTAAGATAGCTAAAATATGTAATATCTCTAAATTAAAATAAAAATTTGATAATACTAAGATAGCTATAATACATAATATCTCTAAATTAGAAGAAATGCCAAAATAATAATACATACAATCTATAAATTTTTGTTTTTATAAGTAATATTTGAATATTTTTATGTTTTTATGTCATATTATTTTTACATTTTCTTGATATAATCTATGTACAAGAAAATGAAAATAAACTATTTACAAGGAAAGATAAACCATACTTATTGATGATCCTCATAGAAGACTCACTATCATTATGGCCTGTGTGAAAAATAGGAAAGGTAATCTATAATGCAATGTGATTACTATGTTGTAGTTAAATGTTGTTGTAGTAGGAATATGATTATTATTCAACATGATAATCATAATAACCTAGGATGCTAGAGAGAGTTGCCTCATACTATGGAGTTTACATTTTTGAATTGTGATTTAGAAAGGTAATTGTGATTTTACCCTATGAAACTAAGTTTATTATTGACATATGGTATTATGGAGGTTCTTTTACTAGAAAACATATTTTGAGAATGCTTTTATCTGAATCATGATTATGAATTTTAAACTTAATATCTTTCTCTCTTTGTATTATTTCCTATGTATTTGCATGTTTTGCCTTGGTAAACTATATATGTGATTGATGTGGCTTAAGATATTCCATAAATACCAAAACTTGTTGACGAATATTATCAATTACTAGAATAGGAGTAGTGATGCCTTGGGGCTACTTTCCCAAACCTTGATCATGATAATCAAAGTATTATAATATTTTTGACCAAAATCATACCATTTTGAACATTGATCCTCCTTTTGGAGGGGAAATTTTGTATATTTTACATTATTTACTTGTGTTTGTCATACTTTTTTTGATATTATTGTTATTTTTGAACCTTTTATTTTTTTTTATGTTTTTTTTACCATTTCTATAATTTTTATGAATTTTACCCTTTTTTATTTTATATATGTGACATTGTATGTTGTTTGGATGAAGTGTCACTGTGTGAATCATTTGTATCCATTATATGTTATATTTTATTTTTCAATAATAAAGATGAATCAGTATGATCCCCATGCATTATATTATATGAACAATAATATCTATATCTCCTTATTGTATCTCAAGGGGGTATATTGATGAAATTAGATTTAAAAATCTCCATTAGTACCTCACTCAAACTCTTATTTGATCTTTGAATGATTTTTGAATCACAATTTTCATATGTACATTGTTGTGATTTAGTTTTTTGAAATGCAACATTATTTTCCATAACTAGACTAGGTGAAGATACATATACATGATTTAACATAGTTTACCCTAGAGGCCTTTATCTTATAAAGTAATTTTTATATGTTGTAATTATTGACCAATTTTGACTTTTAGGTCAAAATAGGGAACCCCTAGTAAAAGACTTATTTTTTAGTCATATAATATATTTTTAGAAGGTGTTTCATAGGTCAATTAATTTATATTTATGTTGATACTAGCTTTTTCCATTTGTTTTCTAGGTCCATTTATCCTTTTAAGTCATTTTAAGGGGTCAAATAGGTGTATTTAATACTTTGTACAGATTTATTAGGAAATGTGAAAGTGTCAAAGAGTTTTATCACATGAAATGTGTCTTATGATGTCTATATTAACTACTACTAATTTAAAATTGTGATGTTACTCAATAAAAGCTTAGTTTTTTTTAAGAAAAGGAAGAAAAAACACTTATATAACTCCTTGGGAAGTGTGCCACATGGTATAAGCTCATGAGTCATCCTTTTATATTTATCAACTAAAATGTTTTTTTTTTTTATATAAATGTGTCATTTCCAATCCAAAACCATTTAATTCCCTTTTTTCTCTTTTTGGCAAACTGAAGTGACTTTTAAGTTCTTGCTTGGTACAGCCAACACAATGGGTTTTTTGGAAAAATCTCTAGGAGGAATATTATAAAATCCAATACCTTTAAATAAATGTAATAATTTTTATTATTGGTTATTTATTATTATAGGCCTTTGTATGAAGTGTTTAGAAATTTGAAGTGATAGAAAGGATTGAAAACATAATAATAAAAATATATAAAAACATAATATCATTATAATTATTAATATTTATCATAAATAAATTAAAATAACCAAAAAACTTAGTCCAAATTGCAAATTATGCAAACAGTACCCCTTTCTACAAGTTTGTCTTAGGTTTTTACGTATTTAAAGGGTCAAATCGCATTTTAAGAAGCTAAAATTTGGTATAAAGAATATATAATTTTTTTATAATACAATAAATTAATTTTTCTTTTTGATAACATAATGTAATTTCCCCCTATTTTGTCTCAGATAGGGGGCACACTTGTCATGCAAAAGGCTTGCAAATTTGTAAAATGGGGATAACAAGGTAGATCAATAGTTGAGTGAGGATGAGAGCGAGGCGTAATAATTTTTAATAGATAAAATAAATTTTTTAAATAACCTCATTGTAGTATGTATCTTAACAAGGTAATCTAATCATTAAACATTACAGATAGAGTTATAAGCCTTGAGGGGACCTAAGGCCTAATGAGAGGTCATTCTCCATTTTGGCATAAGATATGTATTATAAAATATTGGATAGTGTTTTTATGATGAAATTTAATGTGTATAATATAATATAATGTATGGAGGCCCTCAAAATAGTCATTTTATGATTCAAGCTACGAATAGGCCTATTGAGCAATATTGGGCCTAATGCCTGAATGGGGAGTCTTTTTCATTTACACTATAAAAAATGATTTTAAACATATTTAAAAATATACATAATACCAATATAGAGGTTTTTAAATTTTTATAATGTAAATAAATCCAAGAGAATTCATTTTTGGACCTTGAACCACTCAGATGTGCAAGAAATGGTGAAAACAAGCGTGATAGGCAAGTTTCAAGTGTTCACACCTTTCATGAGACATTTCATGGATGAAAAATAATTTTAAGGATGTTATCAGGGTCCCATAAGACCAAACTTTTGGAATTATTTTACAACTTGGACATTAGTATTTTATGAATCATCTTTAAGACTCAAAATTCCTATAAAACCCTTGCAAACCCTAAGTGAGGACAAGTCTTGAGAAATAGAGTTAGATAGATGATAAAATGGAATATTTTTATCAGGTAATATGTTTTAATTTTAATAATACTCACCCAATATCATTCCCATTCTATCTATCTCTACACACTTATATGGACAAGGGAAGAAATAAGTTTTTTCTCATTGGTTTGTGTATTGTAAAAGCTACAGGATGAATTAGGAGATGAAAAAAGGTTTTGGTGGAATATTTACACATAATATAACTCCAAATATTCATTTGATTTAATTAATCAACATATAATCTCAAAAATAAGGTACTTATTTTCAGCCAGTCAAAACTGGCCTAATGCACAAGCTAGAGAAAGGGGAGAAAATATTCAAGTAAAGTGATTTTAATGTTCCCCTAGTGCTTCCAAGTTATTTAAGGCTATTTAAATGTGTCATAAACCTAATCCCATGGATTTTAATAATTTTTTTTTCCAATTTGGAAGTGAAGTGTGTAGGGTGTATAGAAGGGTAGTGTTCAGGACAACAAAAGATGATGGCTCCTTTTTAGTTGATTCCAAAAGATTAAAAATGAAAAAAATGAATGCTAATAAAATATTTTAATTTAATTAAAATCATTTATAATAATCCTCATTTGTTACAATATGTTTAAATAGTCAAAATCATGAAGGCAGGTTTTTTGTGCATGAGAAGGCATTTTGTGCCACTTTACATAAATTTGATGACTTGTATGGAAACTTTGACTTCCATAACTTTCATGGTTCATACCATGTAATTATAAAATTAAAAATTAACACCTTATATCATCTTCACAAGTGTGATTATGACCCTTGGACTTCTCTCTCTCTCTCTCTCTCTCTCTCTCTCTCTCTCTCTCTCTCTCTCTCTCTCTCTCTCTCTCTCTCTCTCTCTCTCTCTCTCTCTCTCTCTCTCTCTCTCTCTCTCTCTCTCTCTCTCTCTATAACTCTATAAGATTTTTCCATTTTTTAATTATATTAGATGCTCCACCTAAGTATGGCAAAGCCCTTCTCAATTGTACACATTTCTATCAATAAAATTACTAAGTTTTAACTCTTCCATGACTAATTAAAGTGTGTAATTTAATTTTTTATGTTTCTTATGTGATAATATTTTTTCCTTAACATGCTAACTCATTCTTACTACCTATTTGAAATTTTTAGACTTCTTCTTGTATGGCATGTGAAGTGTTATTGAGATATGTCAAGGACTAAGTGAGTTTGTCTCTTAATTAGTGCCAATCAAGTCCTCTTGTATATTCCTCATATATTATATGTTCACCTTGACCTCATAATGTAACATTGATGCAAGAAATTATATATTGGGACAGTGTATGCTTGGTTTATTACTTGGTATTAATTATCTTATACATGTGGTTGGATGCCATCAACCTATCTAGTGTATCACCTCCATTAGTTTATCTTTGATTTTAGATTATCTCACCCTTTTCACACCCCAAAGTTAGTAGTAATATTCAAATGTTACATCAAAGGAGCTAGCCCTATCTAGAGACTCACCTCATTCCTTATGCTTCCCACAAACCTAGAGGTGATTCCATTGTGCCAGTTGGATGAGGAGATCCCTGACATTTCCTCAAAGGGTATATATTTTAGTGTCAATATTTTTTGGCATGCCCAATGGGACTCTTTTTATAAGATATTAAGGTATTTTTGGTGTTATCTCTTAACAATAAGCCTTTGGAGGCATCTTTTAGAGCACCAATCGTGACTTTGAAGTTGTATTAATTGGTCAAGTAGCCCAGGTGATACATTTGAAGAATGGTTTTAATGTATTTATTTTTATCCTATATTTCAATTAATATTCGTGGATCATTTTGGTTTTGAGCATAATTTCACACAAGTTGGTGAGACATTGGAAACGTGCCCTTTTCCTTAGCAATATGAGTAAGTTCTTAACCAACTCTTTCATGAAGTATATCATCATCCCAAATATGGTTTTAGTCAAACTTAATATGGTAATTCTCATCCTTCACATGTTTCTTATCATTCCTATAGTAAGCCTTTCCAATGCCTTGCTTCTCCTAGTCCACCTAGTCACTTCTCAACTCAATCCATTTCCACATTCAAAAAACTCTTTGTAGGTATGAGAAGTATGTACTAGAGCTTGATATTCAAAGGAGATATAGTCATTTTATTCTTTGTCATGTCACTCAAAATGTGAGAGATGCATTGGAGTTAGTCAAAATAGAGTGGGCTCATATTGAGAGGGTCAACTGGTAAAGGCCTACATATGAGATGTTAGATGTAAGTGGTTTTATTACATCATTAGAAGAAACACTGATCATTCATGAGAGGTAGCCTTACTAATTATATCAACTTCCATATTCACTTCCCTAAGCTTCATATTAGCCATACATGAAAGCTAATTATGAGCCAAATCAAGCCTATCAAAGTCATCCTTTTCCCGATCAATTGGAGGAGAGGTTTGAAAGGAAAAGTATTGTGTTTAAAGATAAGCTTGATAGAAAAATTAAGTTAGCTAATAGGCATATGCAATAGTCCATGTTGGAAGTAAAGGATGTAAATATTGATCCCTCTTTGTCCTCTCACATTGCATCCCTACCACCTCAAAAGGAGAATTCTAATTCTAGTGTCATGAGATAGAGTGAGGTAGTTGAGTCATGGGGTAAAAAACAAGAAAAGATAATTAACCAAGAATGTGAAATTGAAGATATGTTTTATCCTATATAATCCCCACCCATCCCCCCTTAAGAAGAGAGTTCCAATCCTAAGATCACGAGTTAGAGTGAAATAGTGGTATCATGGGGTAAGAAAGAAGAAAAGAGCATTGTCAAAGAGTGTGAAGTGGAAAATTAAGTTAATCCTTTGATATTACATCCCACCCATCCTCAATAATATTAGTTTACTACATTTCAACCCGAATATACCCCTCATCCTCATGATGATTCCTATGAGATTCAAAAAATAATTTTCCATGAGCTTATAGCCAATAAAATTGAGGAGTTAGAAGCAAAGATTATATTGACAATTCAAGGTGAGATTGAAGGTTTAGACCCAAAAAATATCCTATTCTTAAACATACCCTGTCTCCCCTTCCTCAAGAGATTTCAAAATAAATTCCTACCTTATATTCTAAATCTAATTTGGAGCTCTATATCCCACCTCCACCAACTAGTTCTTTTTGTCCTCATCCTATTACCCTTTCCCTTGGTTGACCTATGGTATGGGAACCTAAGGAGGATCAGGTGGTTGATAAATAAGAATAAATTTTTCTTGATTAAGACATGCCTCCTTCGCAACCTCATTGGGCTATGTCACTAGATTTTAAGATGCCTAGTCTTGGCATCACTATGAAGGAGGCTAAAGAGCTTGTAGCCATTGACAAACAAAAGAAACTTATGGTAGATGAGATAAAATTTAAGAACCTTTAAGAGGTCCAAATTAATTAATAATAGGTGTGTTATTTTATTGAATCTCATTTCTTATATGATAATTAAGAATGTTTTCTTTGTGTTGAAGAGCCTATCTTGAGGGAAACAAATGAAGAAGAGCAATCCCAATTCATGGTTAATCAAGAAGACCTTATGAGTGATTTAGAGGAAGATATTATCATAGGTGATCCCCTTGATAAACCAAAGGACAATCAATAATATATTATCTCCATACTTGAAGGTATCTGTATTCATGAAGCTAACTTTAATGCATCCATTCTTGAGGAGGAGTACACCCATGAAGAAGGTGTCCAAGATTTGAAGAAAGAGATACATGATGAAGAGATCCAAGAGGGTTGTAATGAGAAAGACGATGTCTTGGACCTTGATCAAGAAGAATAAAAATTATGTTGGCATGGTTTTGACATTGAGGAAGAAGACCTGGAGTAGATCAAATAGGTAAGTGATTCATTTTGGGATGAACTTGGAGATTATTGTGTTAGTTACAAAATTAAAATAACATAAATTATTCAAGAGAGTCATGATGAATCCAGAGATCAGTTTCTGAATCTTCTTAAATAAATAGAGAAATATGAGTTTGCTCAAGACACATACCAAGAAGGACATAAGCCAAATGAGCTTTACAATGATGAAATTGCAGCCATTGATGCATTGGACTACACTAGCATGGAGGATCAACATAAGACATGTATTAAAGAGAAATAGTAATACATATATGTTGGAGATATGTTTGAATATGATTCAATTGGATACCTCCCAACCAAGGTGAGAATCAAAAGGTATGAGTTACCAAGTTTCTACTTCAACAAACCATTGGTTTGGAACCATGAGGTTTCTCATCATGGAACAGACCTTAGTAACCCCCCATTTGATCTAGGATGTAGAATAATATATCAGGTTATATGTAAGTAAGTAGTTTCCTCCCTATTTTTTTGTGTTTCCTAAGTGCTTAAAACATATTTGTGTGTTTTCTCTCTTTGTTGTGTGTGTCCTTTACTTTATGTGAAAGAGGTAGCCTTTAGTGTCTTTTTTATCAAATGTTTGAGTCAATGGTAAAAGCTTATTATTTGTCTCAGTCCTTAGAGGACTCTATAATCCCAATTTAATGATAAGGCTATTGGTCTAGTTAGTATAATAGGCATACTACCCTTATGAGTCACCAATTTATTGACTAATTTTGACTTTTAGGTCAAAAGAGGGCACCCCTACTTAAAAACTTATTTTTTAGGCATATAATGGGGTACAATATATTTTTATAAGGTGTTTCATAGATCAATTAATGCCAATTAATGTTATAATAGCTTTGGTCTTTTGTTTTCTAGGTTTATCTTTTTAAGTCATTTTAAGGGGTCAAATTATTGAATTTAATAATTTGTAAAGATTTATTGGGAAATGTTAAAGTTTCAAAGAGTTTTATCATGTTCCATGTGTCCTAAGAGGTCTATATTAACTGTTTCTAACTCAAAATTATTAGGTTACTCAGAAAAAGGTCATTTTGTTTTAAGAAAAGGAAGAAAAGGACACTTGTATAGCTCCTTGGGAAGTGTGCCACATGGTATAATATATAGATACATCATTTCATCTTCCTAAAATCAAATAATTGTTTTTTATAGTATATAAGTGTCATTTCCAAGCCAAAATAATTCAGCTCTCTTCTTGCTTTGTTTTGCAAACTAAAGTGACTTATAGGTTCTTGCTCGATACAACCAGAATAACGTGTTTTAATAAAAATTATATTGAGGAAATATTATACACTATAATTCATTAAAATAAATATAATACCTTATATTATTATTTAACTATGCTTCATGAACCATCCATTTAAAGTGAACTATATAAAACTACCTGCTCATTTGTACACCCTTTATGTTTTGCTTTGGTCTGAGTGATTTCATACAAACCAATTGATCATATTTTATATAGTGTATTTTGGATATGTTTCCTTACATATTCTATGATTTTTTTCAATCTTGAAGTTTTTTGCGTTAGATAACAATAATGAAATGGTAGACTCGCATATTTTGTGTTGATGAGTAGGTTTCTAATGTTATTTGAGTTTCATTCTTTGAAAATGGACTCAGTGGGTTATAACATGTATTATTATTTAATTTTTCAATGGTATCAGGTTATATTTACTTTATTGGTCTCTTTATCCAAACAACATCCCATAAATTGAACTCATCCTACACATATGCACATGGTTTGCCATTGGAGTGTGCATCTACCAGAGCTTGGAAGGGATTTTCACCTTAAATGGAATGTGTTAGTTATTTTTTTTCATCCATGATAGTTTTAATACTATTTTTAAAGAATTAAAATGAGTTTGAGGCCTATTTTAAGTCTAATTTCATTACTTTTTCCCTCGATCTTGCTCATAATTTGCTTGTATATAGCTCATTCACATCAACAGAGACCATTTTTGATGTCGTGCTAAGGTGTGAGAGAGTAAACATATGTGCATACCTATTAACATGGATAATATGCATTGAAAATTCTTGATGGTGATATTTTCAAGCTAACTTTAATATAAAACTCCATATGGTTCATACCTAACTGACTATTGGTATGTCAAGGCATCCACCTAAAGGTGGTAATAACAGAACATGGAAGTGATTTTTGAGGCATTGAATAAAGTTTGAACCTTTTCTTAAAATCTTGAAAAATTAAAGGAATCAAGACAGATCATATAAGGTGTCAAGGTGGCATGAAAATGTTTGAAACCAGTTAAGGAGATGTGGATTGTATATTTAGGGCTCTCATCCCTATTTTGAGAAAATAGAAGCCCAAGGGGTTTTGGTGATCTCAAAAACATACATTATAAGCATCCCAATTAATATAAATGACATAATATGATATCCCTATCATAGGGCAAGAAACCTACAAATTTGGAAGGGAAAAAATTTAAAGGAAGGTGGTTTTCTAGAGGACGAAATATGCTCTCAAACATATTGAATCTTAACAGTGGAATCTATAGGATTGTAACCAAAATAAGGTCTTTGCCATAAAAAGTGGAAATTTTTTATTTCTACCATAATTTAAATGTTTCATCATGTGAATGAAACAACCATGATTTAGGAGATCATCTAAGGGAGTGTAATATAGTGTTATATCTCCCATACAACACCTATAGTCCATACATTGTAGAAATTCATACCTATAGCCATCATATGGACTATCTCATGTGAAAATAAGTGATCATAAAAGAAAAAGGATTTGTGAAGATATAAAATTTAATGTGGTCTAAAGAGATTCAAAGAGGATATATAGATATTTTTCAAGATAAACCCTTATAACCACCTACAGTAGGGGTCAACTCATGTAGAAATCTCAATTTGTAGGGTACTGATCTAAGAGGAGAATCTAAATGGTGTTATGACCCAAACAAGGTGATACCAAGGGATGAAACATGTACACCATGATCCCAATAAAATTATAATAGGTAATGCACATTATTCTTAAACTTAAAACATGGAAAGCAACTATGGAGGTTAACCTACAACAAGCAAGGATAAAAAAGGGAAGTGTCTCAGTCCTAAAGGTAGGCACTATTTTGAACCTTCATGGAATATATATGTAAATAATAAATTAATTATTCCAATTAAACCATGATAAAATAACAATGGCCCATGTATAACCACATATAATAAGGTTATATGTAAGACACTCCAAACTAGATAATGTTTGGAAGATTGATTCAAGATGGTGTCTTCAACATTGGATATAAGGAGAAGTGTTATTGGAAAGGTATGGTATTAACTAAATAAAAACTAAATTTTTTTCATACACTTTAATTAGGCTCCAAATAATTATATCAGCCATCTATATTAGAGCCAAAAGAGTTGTCTCAGTCAGTCAGGCAAAAGGCTCAATTTTGAGGTAGAAGGTATAGACAAGGTAAAAGGGAGCTCAATATTGGTATTAATAGTGAGTGTTAACCTCAATTATCATGTTTTTATGTCATAAACCCATTAAAAATGGAAAAAATTCTTAGATAGTGTCCCAAACCCCTATCTCAGTCACAGCAGGGTGTCTCAGCCAATAACCCATAAGTCTTGGAAATAAGGATTTTATGAAGTGTTTGGTGGTTTGAATTGATAATAAATATTGAAAACACAATAATCAAAATATATATAAACCTAATATTATTATAATTATTAATATTTAGTATAAATAAAATCAAATAACCAAAAAAATTAGTCTAAAATGCAAACTGTGTAGACAATATCCCTTTTAACAAGTCTATCTTAGGTTTTCAAGTATTTGAAGGATAAAATTGCATTTTAAGAAGATAAAATTTGGTAAAAATAATATATATAACTTGTATAATACCCTCAAATAATTTTTATTGGTTATAAAATATTGAAACATCCCACTATTTTGTCTCAAACAGGGGGCACTCCCCTCATACAAAAGGCTTGTAGATTTGTAAGATGGGGATAATATGGTAGATAAATAGTTGAGGGAGCATGAAAGGTATGTGTAATAAGTTTTAATTCATAAATAAAATGTCTAAATCACCTCATATGCATATGGATTTGAATAGGGTAATCTAATGATCAAAGGTTGTAGATAGAGTTATAAGTCTTAAGGGGTCCTAAGGCCTAATGAGAGGTCATTCTCCATTTTGGCATAATATATTCAATATAAACTGTTGGATAGTGTCTTTAGGATTAAATTTAATTTTTCTTATCTAAAATTATTTAGGGAGTCCCTCAACAAATTTATTTTATTCTTCAAGCTTTAAATAGGCCTATTGAGCAACACTAGACCTAATGCCCAAATGGGGAGTGTTTTTTATTTCCACAATTAAAAATGATTCAAAAAATATTGAAACATATTAATAAGACGATTTTATATGTTTTTCAACTCTCATAATGCAGTGGAATCTAATGGAATTCATTTTTAACCTTGAACCACTCAAACTTGTATGAAATGGTGAAAACAAGCGTGATAAGCCAGTTTCAAGTGTTCACACCTTTCATGAGACATTACATGGATGAAAACTAATTTTAGGGATGTTATGAGTGTCTAATTATACTAAATTTTTGAAAATATTTGACAACATGGACGTCATGATTTTATGAAAAATATTTAAGACTCAAAACTACTCTAAAACCCTTACAAATGCTTAGCTAGGACCATTATTGATAAATGGAGTTTTATATATGATAAAATTGAATATTTTTATAATTTAACCTATCTAAATTTTAATAGGAATCTTCTAATATCCTTCTTGTGGCAACTATCTATACGTATTTGTATGGATAAGGGCATAAAACATATTTTTCTCACTATTTTATGACATGAAAATATGTTTTGGTGGAACATTTAAACTTATGATAACTATGAATATTCATTTAATTTCATGAATTAACCTCTAAGTGCCCCAAATAGGTCATTACTTTTAGCTAGTCAAAACTAGCATAATGCACAAGCTAGAAAGAAGGGATAAAATATTCAATTAAAGTTATTTTAAGGTACCCATAATTATTAAAATGGTATTTACATGTGTCGTAAAATTCTTGCCATATATTTTCATGAAAAAACGATTCCAATTTGGAGGCCAAGTGTGCAGGGTGGATAAAAGGGTAGTTTTTAGGATAGTAGTAGATGATGGCTCCTTTTTAGTTGATTCCAAAATATAATACATGAAATAAATTCATGGAGAGACATAAATGAGATCCTCTCATTCCATTAAAATAATTTATACATCTCCTCATTAGTTACAATATGTTAAAATAGGCCCAATCATGAAGGCAATTTTTCTATGCACAATATAAAGTTTTGTGCCACTTTGCATAATTTTGATGACTTGCATGGTTACATGGAATTATATAAATTTCATGGTTAATCACAAGTACTTATAACATTCACATGTAACTCATTATATCATATTTACAAGTGTCCTTGTGACCCTTAGACTTATCTCTCTCTCTCTCTCTCTCTCTCTCTCTCTCTCTCTCTCTCTCTCTCTCTCTCTCTCTCTCTCTCTCTCTCTCTCTCTCTCTCTCAAACTCTATAAGAGGTTACCACCTTGGCATTATATTCAATGCTCCACCTGACTATGGAGAAGACATGATAAATTATACACATTTTTATCAATAAAATTAATAATTTTTACCTCTTCCATGACTTTACTTAGTGTGTGTACTTTAATGTTTTATTATTCTTAAGTGATACTCTTGTTTCTTTAGCATGCTAACTCATTATTACAACCTAATTGTAGTTGGCAAACTTCTTATTTTAGTGAATGTTAAGTGTTACTAAGATATGTCAAGGAATAAGTGAGTTTATCTCTTCATTAGTGCAATTCAATGCACTTTTCTAGTCTTATTATTCTATATGTTTATCTTGATCTCACAATGTAACATTGATACAAGAAATTGTAGATTGGGAAAGTTTATGTTTGGCTTATTGATTGGTCTTAAGTGTCATATACATGTGGTTGGATTTCATCAGTCTATCTGATATATCACCTCCATTATTTTATCTTTTATTTTAGTTTATCTCAAACTTTTCACCCTCCAAAAGTTATTGTTATTGTTATTGTTATTGTTATTGTTATTGTTATTGTTATTGTTATTGTTGTTATTATTATTATTATTATTATTATTATTATTATTATTATTATTATTATTATTATTATTATTATTATTACTACTATTCAAATGGTACATCAAGGGAGATGGCCCTATCTAGAGACTTACCTCATTATTTAGGCTACCCACAAGCCTAAAGGTGATTCCATTGTGGCACTTGGATGAGGATATCTCTAGCATATCCTCAATTTTTTAATATCCAAGTGAAAATAATAATCTTTTGATGTAAGATTTCATTATGATTTTTTTAATCCTCCAATTATATTTCTCATACTGATAATTTGATTGCATAGACTCTCACAAGTGCAAAACCCTAGTTATTTATGACTGAACATGTAAGCACACATCATATATGGAATAGGTGTGAATATACTGAGTATGTGTAATAGTGACATTACCATAGGTTTCTTCATCTTATATAGGAATGATAACATGGAACTAATTTTAGGGAAAGTATATATCACCCTAATGGAGATGAGGGGGAGAAGGAGACTCTTTCTTGTGCAAAATATGTGACAATAAAACTTCAAACATAGCTATTAGGTTATGTGATGAATTCTCTATGTGTAAGGGTTTGCTTGTTAATAGAATTCCATAAAGGAGAAAGCTAACATGCTATGAGATATGACATATATTTAAATTTATATAAAGCATCATATATACATGTGTTTATGTCTTCTATGTGTTTATTCTAAATTAAAGGAAACAAACATGCAAATGAAAGTACTAAACATTAGAATAAAAAGTGATTAATTTCTCCTATCATTATCATCATGATAATATTAAATAAAAATTAGAAGATATATGGATCTAAAACCTACATTTTAGAAATGTAAACACTAGGATTATCTAAGGTGAGGGTTTTGTTGAACTAGGGTTGTTTTACTAAAATTTAAATTAGATTTAAATAAATGAAACCTTGATGTGAGATTTATTTAGTGAGATAGGTTATGCCAAAGAATAAAAATAATTTAAGTATATAACCAAAATTTAAGTCACAAAAATTTGGAGAATGCAAACTAGGGTTTAAATCAATATTTAATGTAAGCCAAGTTCACTAAATTTTTTAACCTTATAGGTTTTTACCTAATGTAAATCCTAAGTTATATTAAATGGTTGAGTTGTTTAAATTAGTGAAATAATATGCAATAAATAACCATTGATTTGTTATATAATTTGACTTTTTAGACTTCCTAAAAATAATAATAAATATATTAAAATAGAGACTTATCTAAAAAATAATTGTCATGGAAGATTTGGGAGCTAAAAACTACATTACAAATAAGACTAAGTGTCATCAGTAGGGGACCTAGATCAGATTCTTCCATAGACAGTAGCACCTCACCTAGATAATAGTGTTATGTGTCTCTAGTGTCATTAAAGTGGTGTTAGTGTCCAATTTGTAGGACTATTAATATATTCTTTCGAGCACCATCACCTGTGTTTCTAGGTTTTGTTCCTGTTCACATAAAATCTAAAACTTTGTATTATGCATAGAATAGTTAATTTAATATGCAAATACTAATCCTCATTAAAAGTATGGCAAGATATAGAAATGTGTTTTCATTAGTAGGATACACTAGATGTCCTCAACACCCCACTATGAAGAGAGTTTCCTACATATCAATACATAGAGGATGGATCAAGCCAGATGCACTTCTCCCACCCAGTGCTTATTACATGTGCAAGTGAATTCTAGAATGGTATTGTTCATGAATACTTTGAGTGTGCTTGATATTTAAAATATTTGGAATTTGGGCTTATGGTAGGTTTCGATGGTAGTATGCATATTTATCTTAAATAAATGGATTAATAACCATTATTATTCTCTACTTTCTTCTTATTTTAATATGCTTTTTGCATATATTTTCCATCTAGTGGATATAGGTCTAATAGTCTTGTATTTATAGTGATCAATAGCTTGTAAAGATAATAAAATGTTCCTAGAACAATATTAAGAGGGTAATATGTTTCTAAATATATTTATTCATGATAATTATTTCAAGGGGCACTAGTGCCAAGTTGGGGACACTAACGCCATGTGGCTCTAGTGTCCTTAATATGACACTAGTTTCCAACTAGCAGGTAGCTGGGCACAAATGGTTATGATCTAGGAATACAATTTTGTGATTACATTTGAGCTGATTGGAGATGTTTATGGTCCACACAATGGATATAAAAGTGTGATAAAAGGCTCTAAAATAGATCTATGGCTAAGCTAGAAATAGGTTGCCTCAAGCAATACTCTTAGTATATAAATACCACTTTTAGGTGATTATAATATGTTTGAATAAATACCTAAAAAGAAAATTGTGTTCATTAAGATAACACTTATTTCAATAATTTATTCATTAAATAAAATATTTTGGTGTAGGATACATATTTAATTCACATATGTGACATGTCACTTAACTTTGCATGTGTGTTTTATCAAACTTATTCAATTCCATTACTTGAAATACCCTATTATTACCCATCACCATCACCACAAACCTCACCTTGAAAATTTTGATCACTTTAATGTTTTATATGGCCGTGTCCTTCCCCTTAAAATGGGGTCAACAATAATAGGTTTTCCATGAGACATAAATATTAGTTTAAACTCTTTCATGTTCATAGAATTTTAACAATCATCTTATGTCTAATATCAATTTTTCCCAGTCATAATATTGATTTATTTATCTTAATCTATAATAATGATTTTCTTGATAATTTACTTGAGATATGAGTTCATAGTGACCAGTCTAGAGGAGAAGGTGTATTTAGTAATGATTGTATTAGAGGAGGAAATTTATATGAACAACATGATGTCTATATAGATAAGGACACAATTGGGATATGATTAAATAAGGATATGTTCAAAAATACTTTTTTTTCACATGATAATGAACATGAAAATGTGCAATGAAAGATACAAGGTAGAGGTATAAAGTCATATCCAGAGGTGGAATTCCTGTTGATGCAACAAACAACAATAATCATCTCTCACGATGCCTTCATCCACCCTTGACAATTAAAAAAGACCAACCAAATATACCAATTTTGTGTAATCTATAAACCCTTCTATAATTGGTGAAGGGTATGTAAAGTCTTCCATTCATTTATTAAGACTAAGAATCATGTACTTACACAAGGTTATATTTTATGACTTATTTTTGTTAATTAAAGGAAAACTAAAGTATAAATGTACTTGAATTGTTAGGTATTAGTATTAAATTGGGTAAATTAGTATAAAATATACAAGGTAGAGGTATAAAGTCTTATCTAGAGGTGTAATTCTTGTTGATGCAATAAACAATAATAATCATCTCTCATGATGCCTTCATCCACCCTTGAAAATTAAAAATAACCAATCAAATATACCAATTTTGTGTAATCTATAAACCTCTATATAATTTGTGAAGGATATGTAAAGTCTTCCATTCGTTTATTAATACTAAGAATCATGTACTTAAACGAGGTTCTATTTTATGACTTATTTTTGTCAATTAAAGGAAAACTAAAGTATCAATGCACATGAATTGTTAGGGATTAGTATTGCATTGGGTAAATTAGTTTTTATTTATTTACAATGTGATATAATATTATTAGATTATTGGTTAGTTGGTTGGAATATTATTCTTGTAAAAAACCAAAATATTTTGGTATATAGGTTTGTGTATTCTTAAGAGATTGTAAGATATTTATGGAAGGAGTAGTTGTTGTAACCTCATAAAATATAGGATCACCATAGACATATCAAGGGAGCTAGCCCTTCAATATAGAGTTTTACCACTATAATAGGCAACCCATAGGCCTAGGGTTAAGCTTAAATTCCACTCAATTTAGAAAAGGCTTGAAATACCTCTCCAAGGGTGCAAAATTGAGTGACAATAGTTATGGCTTGCCCAGTGGGACTATTGTCCTAAACACTTCTTGTTAAATTAAATGATGGCTATGAAAAGACAATAACTACACAAGTGTTCCCCACTTAGCATTTGGAAATTTCACTAAAGGTAATATTTGGTTTTAGACCAAATTTTAATTATAATCATGGTTTGTTATCTTTACTGGGTTAGCTTCTAGTAGAGGTAATCATCCCATAAATTCACTCCCTCATCCTAAACTTTTTCTTAAAGTTCAATACAATATCCTGAGCCTATCTTAACATTTGAGAATCTTGAAGAAGAACTTGAAGAGCAGGAAGGTTTTGAAATTCTAGAAGAATAAGAGTTTAAAAAATAAATTAAAGGAAACATGGATATGCAACATGATTTACTAGGTTTTAGTAATGAAAATACCTTAATCATTAATTCTTATGATGATATCCCTCCCAATGCTACCAAGCGTGTTCTCACTTTCGATGGGGAAGGTCATATGACCCCAAGTGATCATATTAGAGACATATCCAACTTCTAAAAATTTCAATAATGTCACTAAAGTTAATATAGTAGTCATATTACTTAACATGTCTCTTGGGGGAAAAGCCATTGATTGTTATAGAACATTCTTGGGAGGATGCATCACTACTTGGGACAAGCTTTTAGAATTATTGTCTCAAAGGTTAGATGACAAAAGTAATAATACATCACCAATCCATTAGTTTAATGTCATTCAAAGACATCCTAAGGAATCCATACATGATTTTAATAAGAGGTTGTAAAGGACATGGAATAGGATGCCACTTCACATGAGACCTCATACAAGCTTTGTTTTCCCAACTTATATAAGATATATTAGGAATAATAAATCTATCATGTTGCATTTCATGGGAGGATGTGTTTTACATGATGCCTATGATGTAAATATTATGACTGATAATGGTTTGATCTAAACCAATAAACTTCCACCAAAAGTCCTAATGCCCATCTTTCCTAACATGCCTTTTAATATTCCAAGCCTTGTTCCATTTCCAAATCCAAGTAAGAATTCCAAAGCTGCTAGAAATAATTTAGATGATGCCATTGATTGGCAAGAAAATTTCAAGGCCTTAAAATCTCAAATTAGGTAAGTAAATCAATAATTTGGAGCTCACCAAGACCCATATTATTACCCTTCCTAAGAAAAAATTTTAACCTCCACTTAATATTTAAGGGATGTTAAAATTTCATCATAATTTAAATAGTCCACCTAATATCTATGATTCAAATTCTACTCCCACCACAAGATCCATAGTTCTAGTCCATAATAATTTGGTTTAATGTGAAGAATGGCCATTTTTTTTGGGGAAACCTAAAGGATAGTACATGATTCTTAATGAAGGTGAAGGATAGGCTTTAGTAACTCAAATATGTCCTATGCCTCACTTTTTAATATAAGGTGAGAGATATATACAAACAAAATTAGATGAAGAGTATGGTAGTTAAGGATATATTTGGAAAAAATCAAAGTTGCGAATAAATTTGGCTTAAACTAAAGCACCTCAGTTGTATCCAAAATAATGTAAAATAGAATATCTTTAGGAGATGTTCAAGATTTGGATACAACTCTAAATAATCTTCCTTGAAGGCATTAAGGTATGACTACAAATGTGGAAACCTCTACAAGCACAACACCTCTTCAAAATTAGAGCTTAGGAAGGGTGACCCAACCTGCATTGCCTCAAATACAAGGTACATAATTTCCTCTTATGATGAAATATAAGTTTAATTTTTATCATTTTAATATCATTGACTCTTTGAATATCACCAAAATAAGTATATCTCATTAGGAAACTCTACATGATCGGTCATAAAGAGTTACTCTAAGAGAAACTATCCCAACTCTATACCAATCCTGAACTACTCAAGCATGGTCTTATAACTATCACAAATGAATTTTATCATATTGTTTAAGCATAATATTAAAATCCAACACCTTTATATCCAACCCTTATTATGGGAGACAAGCTAGTTCATCATTGTATTGCAAATAATGTAGTAGGCACTTAAGTTATGCCTAAATTAGTTCCAAAAAAGATGGAATTAAAGTATAAACCATATAGAAAAGTAGTGTTTTATATTTATGGGAAACCATAAAAATTAATAGGGTTAATCAAATGTTTGAAATTATTATTTCTTTACTTCCTAATATTTTTAATTTTACAGGATATAGTGGTGGTAGATCTACTTGAACATTTTACCATTTTCCTATCAAGAGACTTCACTACCAAGATACGAAGATATGTTTATAATTATTTGTCCTTCTTAGATTTTAGAATAAGGTATGGAGATAAGATAACTATAAGAACATATCCATTTGACAAGTTCCAGATTGAACCATATGTGGAGACTGGTTCCAATTTGTGTTGTACTATCAATGAACAAGAGGAGCATGACATAGATGATGGAGCATCATTCCCTCTTGAAGATATTTCTGACCTAGTTTTGGATCAATATGGTACTAATAAATATTAACATGACCACTATTATTTCATTAAATATAATAATTTATGGGTGTATTGATTACATAAGGAAGGATCACCTATACCTTCACTTACTAAGGAGGATAATCAGAGTGATGGAATGTGGAAGATGTTATTTGATGGTTCAAGGAGCAAGGTTGGTGTAGGATATATTTTTATGTTGGTTTATCCATATAAATATCATTATTACTCCTCATACAAATTACATTTTACTTTTACCTATAATGTGGCTAAATATAAAGGTTTGATTCATGGACATAAATGGGCAAAGAGGAAAGGAATCAAGAATTTACAGGTACATTGAGATAATGAACTAATTTTGCATCAAATAAGAAATGTGATTTATTATAATAACCATTTATTTAAGTCTTATAATAATATCCTATGGGATTTAAATAAATATATTAGTTCATTAAACATACATCCAATCCCAAGAGAACAAAACAAACATGCTTGTAAATTAATTTCTATAGGAGCATAATTTGACATACCTACTCCCATAAAGGAATAAAATAAAAAATCACATATCTAGGTCATTTTGAGGCCTTAAATTATTTATAATTAAGTCTTTTGGAATGTTTTTTATTGTGACAAGCATATTGTACAATTCTTGAAAAATGAAGCTAAGTTCTCAAGAAATCATAAGAAACTCAATGATCAATATGAGAATCAGATTGTACACCTAAAAACAAACAAGATACCTAAAGGATTGGTTACTCTTGAGAGCATATTTAATTATGATGAAAACATGAAAAAAGTGAAATTGATCATGTGTACAAAGGAAGAAAATTATGAAAGAGTCTTAATATTCAAAGACAAGGTCCTCAAACTAGGCAAGGTAGGCTCCCCATCTAAAAATAAACATTCATTGACCCGGATAGAGAGTTATATAACATATTTTCTTGGAAATATAAATATATAAATGAGTTTGATACTATTATATACCATCATTCCATTCAATTAAAACATGGATTCAAAATAGTTAAGAAAAAACAAAGGCCTACTAACCCCAAAGTTGAACAACTCATGAAAATGGAACTCACCAAACTCCTTGAGTCTAAGATAATCTTTCTTATCAAGCACTAAACTTAGGTAGCTAAATTTGTAATTATTAGAAACAAGAATGGGGAAATAATTTTTTTTTTGGAATTTAGAGACTTCAATATAATGTCACTCAAAGACCATTAACTTTACCTCCTATGAAGTAGATTTTGTAAGTTGTTTCGTGTTCCCAATACTTCTCAATCCTAGATGGATATTATTGTTATATTCAAATTTTTTTGACTGAATATAATAAATTCAAGACAAAATTTCCTACAAAATGGGGGGTATTTTCTTATATGAATATGCCCTTTGGTTTTTCAAATGTTGGTGATGCTTTTAAAATGGAAATGGAGATGGATTTCAAAGGTCTATTCAATTAGATGTTGCTAGTGTATCTAGATGATATAATCATGTTCTAAAAGGATGAAAATCACCACATGAAACATATAAAGCAATTTTTTGAGAGATGTAGATAGTATAGGGTGAGTCTTAGCCAAAAAAAATTCCATATTTGTTGTCCATGAACCTAAGCTTCTAGGACACATTATTTCTAAGGATTGCCGAACCATTGACCCTGTAATGGTAAAGGTTATTTTAGGCCAATCATTTCCATTACACAAAAAAGGAATTCAAAGTTTTTTAGTTAACATAATTTTTTTGAGAAGATTCATACCTATTTTTGTATCTTTGGTGAAGCTTACCACAACCATTCTCTAGAATAATTATGTTTTCACTTGGACTAACGAAGGTAAATATAGTTTTGAATCGATCAAGAAAGAAATTTCACAAGATCACACTCTTTTAAATCCTAATTTTGATAAATATTTCATTTTATATACATTTTCTAACCTGGACACTATCTAAGGTATGCTTATGAAAAAGAATGATGAGGGTGTTAAACAACCTATTTCATTATTTAGTCAAGGTTTGGAGGATTATGAAGTCAAATATACATTAGTGTAAAAATAAGTCCTTGTTATTATAAGATGACT
>JARHVA010004657.1:1412500-1460000 GCA_037957365.1 Torreya grandis
AAACATGTTTATGCCAAATATCATTGTATTTTTTAGTTTATTTAAATGTTTTTTATATTTTCCTAATATAATATATTTTTTAAATATATGAATTTTAGGAAAGGGAAGGATAGCCAACGATCCCATCTAATCTATGCTCATATGGTGATTGATATTTAAGATAGGATAGAAAAAAATGATAATACTGCCAAGAATATTATATATGTGCCATGTATAGAACTATAGAATTTTTTATACTCCACTTATACCTCATATGGCTATGTGGCTGTGAAGTAGTAGTGGTTTTTGGAACCCATTATTTAAAGCTTTGTGATTTATTTTGTATAAGTCTAATGATGTGTCTTTGTACCCTCTTCAAAAACTGTGGATCTATTCTAATCATCTGGTTGGATTATATAGTTGTAAATGAGGACTTACTGGAGTCCACTATATATCTATTATGTAATGGACTCTCAAGGATCAATCATTTACGAATGTGAATTGCCCTTTCCTTACCTTTTCTTTACTTATTAACCTAAATAGGTTGTATAACTAGTTGTCTTTTAATAAACTTATCTTATTGTAATGGAACTCATACTAAATTATTGAAACTACAATTACCCTATTTGCACGAATATACTTGAGACACTTATGAATTATGGATGATTTTTTACAAATATTATTAATATATGGTCATACCTTGAGCATATAAAATACTCCCTTATGTGGTATAACTTCAAATTTTGTTACCATATGTGCTCTAATATCTTTTAAAGGTAAATCAATGTCACCAAAAACCTATCATGTTTTTGCATTAAATACTCTAACCTTCATGTTCAAAGGGTATAAATCATCATGTCTATATCCTAAATGTGCAAGTAATTTCTTAGTACATACATTATAAATAAAACCATTATCAACAATAACACTAGATATAGGTTTCTGATCAATATGTCATCTTGTAAACTATGAGTGAGGATCTAATTCATCAACCATAATTTTTTTATCATCAAATTTAATACATGACATTTGAACCATATGAGGTGTTATTCATGTAAATGTTCTAATAATCCCATCTAATGGAAGACCATAATTTGGTGGAGGAGGATGTGCATTATATAACATTTTAAATATGAGTGATTCTTTATAATGCTCTTGTAATAGATTATTTAATATATTCTAGTTTTGATGATCAACAAGTTATGATCCTAAATCCTTTGGAAGATCATTAAAGTTGATACTTTCTCTATCAATCATGTACACTAGTTTTAAAAATTCTAAGACCCCTTTTAATCTGAATTTTTTGTTACTTTTAGGATCATAAACACTATAAGATTTACATTATTCATAATAACCAAGAAAGGTAATGTTTTTTTTTAAGAATCTAACCTCTTAAATTTTCCCTTATGAATATGAATAAAATAATCATAACCAAAAATGCATAAATATTTTAAATTATATTTTCTACGAATCATAGGTTATTCAAGGGTAAAATTTAAAACAAATTTAATGGGAGTTATATTAATGATATAGACATTCCAATACATATCTTTACCCCAAAATTTATAATGCACATTTTTTTCATGAAACATACACCTAACTATTTTAGTTAAAGTCATGTGTTCACATTCCAAAAAAACATTTTGCTCAAGTGGGTAAGAAACAAAATTTTCATGTTTAATACCATGTTACTAACAATATGTAATAAAATAATTGTTAGCATATTCAGTTCTATTATCAAATTGTAACATGCATAAATAACAACTATATTTATTTTAAACAAAGTCATGAAGCTCAATTAAATTGTAAAAAAGCTTTATCTTTAGTTTTCAAAAATTAAATCCAAATTTGTCTAGTGGAATCATCAACAAAAGTTAAATAATAATTTTCACCATTAATAGTAATTTTCATACGGCCGAAGAGATCATTATGAACTTAACTAAAGTTTCTATTAGCATTAAAAGATTGATTCTTATGAAAATATTCTCCATGAATTTTACTAGCCACACATTAACTACAAACAAAATTAGTGGGAGGAATCTTAGGAAAATAATAGGTCTAAGGAATTGGTCGTATTAACAAATGGAAACATGACATTTGTTTAATCACTTAGACTCTCCCTAGTTTTGATATCTCTGATAGGTCTTAGGGAATCACTGCACTAATAGTTGTTTATGTGGTTCCTCTTCCTTTGATTGGGCTCTATTTGGCCCTAAAATATTTATGAGGACTAGTGGCACTCACAACTACAAACTTGACACCTATTCATTTGATCATGTTCTCTTTGGCCTTAAAATTATAGAGTGTTGATCTAAATAGGTGAAACTAGTCACACATAATGAAAATTGAGTGGTTTCCTATTTTAACATTGGATTTGAGACATTTTTATGTGAGTAGTAATAAAAAAATACTGGCACATGTAGTTACTTTTAATGTATTAATAAAAAAACATTTGTGTTAACTTATAAAACTAAGACCATTTACAATACATAGGGAAGAAAATTATGTGAGTATAAGTTTAAAAAAATCATCATATTTTACCACACATAAAGAATTTTTTAAATCCTTTTTATTTTCTTTTAGATAGAAACCACTTGTTTAATCATATGGAAATAAATTAATAAAAATGTGAGAGGAGATGTGGTGAGAACAGAACTAATAAACATCACACTACTAATAATCAAACAATATCTTTCAAACATATTTATAGATGTAGGTAAGTTAGATTGCTTTTATAAACTAATAGTTATAGTTATAAAAATTTATAGGAATTTGTAGTAATATTTTGTGGATGATGTAGTTACTAATAGACGAATATTGGTTGAATTCATTTAATATAATTTTGAGGACATAACTAATTTACCGTGCATAATGGATCTATCTAACAATAATTTGATTGATACTATGATAAGGGACATATTATTCATAAAATTTGATAAATTATAAGCATCCAACTAGATCATAGTCCACTCTTATTTACCTCTACTATGGTAATAATTTCATATTTACATTATCAAGTCTTTAACATGCAAAGTGAGATATTCCATGACATACGCAGTTCATTTCAGGATCCTCAATCATCTAAGGTAAACATTAAGGGTAAATATGCCAATTTTTCTATTCAACATGTTGAGGATATTGGTTGAATAATATCATTAATGCATGATAAAAGAATTCTCACATCATTGTTTAATTTAGTGGATAGTAAGGAGTTTTCTAAGAGATAAAAATCCTAACCTAGCCTCAGATGATTTGATTTTATTGCAACAAATAATAGATTAAGAAGGAACTATTTTCAAGTTATAATTTTAAAAAATTATTAATATTAGCATAATATGTATTTTTGTTAAAGAAGTAATAGACTAAGTTGGATAGCTATAACTTATCAACCTCTTCCATTATTTTTCCTATTCCTAATTGGAGAGGAAGAGACTAAGTTGGATAGTTATAAGTTATCAAGCTCTTAATTTTTTTTTTCATATTGGTAATTGGAGAGGAAGATAAAAAAAATAATGAAAGGGATAAATATAAGGTATGGAAACATGTAGACAACAATTTTGGGGTTTAAGGGCATGTTCATCAAAACCATTTTATTTTAGAATAATATGATCCCTTGAACATAGGTTTCATTTTCTTGAGGACCAGTAAAAATTTTATTTGCGAAGCATAATGAGACAATAAATTAACCATTTACTTACCTCATAGAACATATTTTATTGATAGCATTTTACCAATCCTAATTAAATAAATTTGACTTTTGTAATCGTGTCTATAAAATAGAATGAAATGAATATGATATTCATATCTTTTGTGTTTTATATTTAATATTATTATTTTATGAATAAGTATAAATTATAGAATTTCATTACTATTTTTAAATTAATAATAATTTGGTTCATATATATCTCAGGGACAAGCTATTAATTAGTATTAACCAATAACTAATTAATGTATACTGGGTGGGATAACCCATAGTAATTGATCATCTAACCTATAATAACTGGTTATCCAAGTAGTATTAAGTACAGAGACATCTAGGTTAACTATAGTTCTCTATTATTATACCTATTAAAATATAATAATGAGTAAGAAAAGAAGATGGATTATAAAGTCTAGGAAATGTGGATAAATTTCCAAATACACTTTAATACTCTTTTCTATATAGATCATGCTTCCCAACAATTTAAACCATGAAACAAACCATTTTTTTCTTTATTATAACTAATTATTAACTATAGACAATTAATTTGGCATTAAAATATTTATTTTATATATTCTCTTAAAAAACTAAGGTAAAGAATAATTCTATTGTAACTAAAAATTAGCAATAAATAACCTACCTGCTATATGAAAAGTAATATAATAGGGTATAAAAGTTGATAATAAATAATCAAAGAGGAGTGAATACAAGATGGAGAAATACAATCTTAAGATTTTTTAAGATTTTTTTATATAAATATCCACATTGATAAAATTTAATTTATGTAAGGAAAACTAATTATAGTTAAGGTATTTGTACTCAAGTGAAGGATTGGAACTCAAGTATGACCCAGGAGGGCCCCATCATAAGGATATCTAGGGAGGATATTGACTCTTTAATTAGTTATTATTTATGACATGTGATATTATAGTTTTAATTTTATCTATGTGTTTCCAACATTCATAGATTTAATTCAATAACAATAATTGGTATTTTTGTGAAAATTATTAATTCCATATCACAAAGATTCTAAAACCATAAATTGATAAATTATTTCCTTTTAGAAATTCATTTCTCACAAGTGTTATTTCTTTTCTTATACTTTCTATTCATGGAATTTACATTATGTAATTGTGTTTCCATATACATAACCTATAATTTATAAGCCTATGAAATAGCTAGTGTATGCATACAATACTCAAATATTTATAAACACATGCCATGGGTTGACAATTAGTGAAAGTAGTATGATTGATAAACCAAGTGGTTTCCTTGTTTCATAATTTAATAGTGAGGTTGTATGAAATAATTGCTCAATAATTTCAAGTTTAATTTGTGGTTGAATTCTTATCATCAAAGTGTCCAAATTATTGTTATGGGAAAGAAGTGGTTTCATGCATATTAATAATGAATTGGTACTTTATTTATATATGAAGCATATGTTATTTTTTCAAACAATTATTATGTTTTAGGATAATAATCTAATATAATAACCAATGCTTGAGTTGAAGCAATAAGTATTGATTGTTCTTGTTTTGTTTAAATTAATTAAAATAAATAAATTATTAATCTTTGTTTTGAATAGTGTAATGTGTGTAAGAAAGAAGGGCCCCAAATTTTCATTCTTCATTGAATAAACTATCATATTTTATTGAGATCCAAATAATGTTTTGTTTCTTTCACTACATTCATATCTTGAGGGAAACCATATTCAACATATTTTTTTGATCAATTCCATGTTTTGGTATATGTAGTGTTCATAACAATTATGGAAATAAAGGATCACCACAACCTAGGGTTATAAATTTAATTAGGATATGTATAATGACATTTTAGTTCATATTTAGTGCATAGAGTTCATAATATATGTATTTGACCCCACCATGCTTAATTTTATCTTTTTATTCTCTACTATATGTATGGTAATTCTAGTGTATGCTTGTGTAAAATGAAATATATTATTTCAATTGATCACCATTAACCCATGTTTATTTAGTAAAATAATTTTACAATTTTTGAAACTCATTAACTCTTAGAGATCTAGATCAACCATATCATTTTTAACATCTTTTATATATTTTATTTTAATGTGTAAAATTATGCCACCTACTTTATGACTAAGAGTTCACATAAAATTTGGCTAATGTATATTATCAGAAAAATTCCATGGAATTTATTTTATATCAAATTTATTAGACATATAAATTTATCTATGTATATCTAATTTGGCTTAAATCATGAAATATTTTTTCATTAATAGTGTTGGAATGGACCATAATTAGGAATCTATTTGGATAGGATTTAATGCATAAAACACAACTTGTAGGAGAGTAGTGAAATTTGAAAAATAAATCATAATTCAAGAAGCTTGAATTCACAAGATAAAGTTTCATTAACATTCACTCATTTAGTAGCCAAATATTACATATGAAGGTACACTATATAGTGAGGAATTCGGTCACCCAAAAATGTAATTAACTCAAATGACAAATAAAAAATGACTTTAAGTACATTTCCCCAAATGTCCTATTATTAAATCAATAAAGTTAATTAGACCATATAGGTAAAGCCACATAGTGGAAAAAATCTTACACTAATTCCCTCATTTAAGCATAACTTAGGTGGGTACAAGAATTGGGTGCTAGAACAAAGGCCTGATGGGGTATGAAATTTCATAGAGATGACCCCTCAAAGGAAGAAGAAGTCAAATAGACCATAACCAAAAGAAGATCCTTCAAATGAAGATACTTATTTTTAGTGAAGTGTTTGGTAAATATATCATCAATTTTATCCATTATCTGGACGTATCATAGATTAATGACTTTCTCATGGATGAGCTAACAAATGAAATGAATGTGAATTTTGATATACTTGGTTTGTTAATGGAGGAACATATATATATATATATATATATATATATATGATTTTGTTTTTGTATAGGATGAGTTTTAGTCATTGAAATTGGATGCCAAACTCAATGATAATTTCTTGAATCCAAATAGCCCAAGTGGCAACACTAAGAGCTCCTTTAGATTATACCTCAGTAGAACATAGAATAATACAATTTTATTTTTTATTGACCAATTAATATGATTTGAACCAAGGGAGAAATTTTATCCTAAATTAAACATATGATTTTAAATATCATGAACCTAATCTAAATTTTTTATAACTAATCAAGTCAACATCAATGCTTTCTGTATAATGAATACTAAAACTATGATATCTATGAGTGTGGTGGATAATCTAGTTAGCTTATGTATAGTTTAACTCATGTGGTTACTACATAAATATGAAGACCATACCCATTGCATATGAAATATTATGTTTAGTGTACATAAGGTAGATATGAGGTAGCATCAACTGAAAGATATGGACAATCAACCTCAAGATTCACACTAGATATAAAATGATTCAGAGTTGTCTTACAATTAAACATGTTAAACAAAAATATATAATAAAATCATACTTAGATTGTGTTATAGTGATATTAGAGTCAAAATAATACTTTTTCAAACCTGAGAAAGTAGTGCAAGAAGTCATACTAAGTCATTGAGAACTTGTTAGATAGAGTAACTTTCACTATTATAATGGTGGATGAATATCTCCTTGTGATCAATAGGTCATCCATGTAGATAACTTGAAAAAATAATGAATCATCATGTTGTAAATTTGTATATTCATATCAAATTAACATATAGTTAACTTAACTAAAGTAATAAAGTAGTTCATCTTAGCATACCAAGCTCAAACATATTTTTTGAGGTCATAGATAGATTTTTAAAGTTTAAAAATTGAGGAGGAATATTACACAAATAATTTTGGTTTATTCATGTATATTTCCTCTTTGAGGTCATCATGAATAAATACACTCTTTACATCCATCTGATCAACATCTTAATTTTGTACTAAAATAATGGAGAGAGTGAGTTGGATTCAGTTCATTTTTGAAACTAGAAAGAACATTTGATTATAGTTAAAAATAGGTACCTTATAAAAACCCTCTGATACCAAAAGTACTATGAACTTATTTATGGAACCATATGCTAAAAAAATAGTTTTGTAAATCCACCTACATCAGAAAAGTTTTATTCCCTTAGGAAGAGGGACTAAATCCCAAGTGTTTCTACTCAATAAATAACCATATTCATCATCCATATTAGTATCCTATCTAGGAGTGCCTGATGACTCATAAAATAATAGTGGATTAGAAGAAAATGTAATGAAAGAACGTGGGGCATCTTGGAATTATGAACACGTTTCCCTATTGTCTAAGGGATATCTAACCCATCACAAAAATTTTGAAATGTTTGTCTATCCCAAAGAGAACCAATGCTTAGAGATTTAGGAGGAGATTTGTCATCCCTGAAAATATTTTTGGATAAGGAAGAGGTGAGTCCTCATCACTACTCTCATCATCATAATATGAAGAATAACATGGATCATCATGAAGCTACTTGAGCCAATATGAATCATTACAACTATCTTAAAACTCTAGTTCATCAATGGAAGAGGGAGGAGTGTCATGTGTGGATTATAGATGATCCTCTTTAAAATGAATAATTCTCTATACAAAAAAATCATGAGTGGTAGGATGGAGAATCATTTATCCATTGAAACTCTTTGGATGTCCATCAAAGATGCAAGGATGAATCTAATGTTGATTTTCCTTACATTTATTCTTTGGAATGTGGACCATAGGTAGACATCCAAACACTCAAAAGTGATTGGATATGGGTTTTTTATGACTCTAATATTCATAAGGAGTGGATACCTTTAATATTTTATAAGGAACTCAATTTTTGATATAAAATGTATAGTTGAGGTCCTCAACCCCATACTAAGGTGTAAGAGACATGATGTGTAGCATACATTTGGCCATTTCCTTCAAGGACCTATTATAGTGAATGATTGAGTAATGTAGTAATAAATTTATTTGAGGAAGAATGTGAGAAATTAGACAAGCATGAATAGTGATTTTCTTTCCCAAATGCAATAATATAGTCACTATATGCTTCCATAATAACCATTAAATTATAAAAAGACTCAACTCTCTTATCCTAACTAATGTGAGTGCTTTAATAAATAAATAGGAGATTTGTGGATAAATAGGGAACACATATAACTACATGAAATGTCTTACTATTCACTTTAACATATCCTCTCCTAATAATTCGTATGGACATATTATCACCAAATAATATGAGAGGAATATATCAAGGCTTGAAGGATGGTAATATGTCCTATGATGAATCCATGTGGTGAGATGCACTTGAATAAAGTACCCATGTGGAAGGTTGGGACATAACTGCAATAAGTACTTGACCCTTACCTTTTCCCATTATACTAATTTTGGCCTTATGATATTGTTATTCTAATGAAATTTAATTAAAGAATCAAGGACACATATATTATGATTCTCAAGCATCCTAGCTAGTCAATTTGATTCTACGTGCATTTGGATTCAGCATGCCCATATTTGTTGCATTAGGAACATGTGAGTCACTCTTTTTAAGGTTTCACATATTAAAAGCAGGAAGTTTTTATGCTTTTGACATACCATCAAATTTTTGACCCTTTATTTTCGCTAGGTCCTTGTTTTATTCTTCTCTTTACCAGTAAAATACTTCTATTTATTATGACTCGCAATTAAGGCTTATAATTTAAATCACTTTAGTGTATATATTTAAATAATATTTTCTTTATCCCAAGTTAATTAAACATAAAATTCATCCAAAAAAAACATGGTCCATATAGCTTTGAAGGCATTTTTGGTGGTGTGGAAGATGTAAATGAAGATATAATAGTCAGATCCCAAATTGGAAATGCCTAAAATAATTAATTGATCCTCATTGTTGCTAATGTTGTATAATTTCAATTATAATCTGATTAATTAAAAATTTTAGAATAAGTTTTGTATAATATCAAAATTATTATGGATCAAACTAATGATCTTGTTCTCCAACTCATGATCTCTCATTATGTCATCATTTCTAAAGCATTTTTGCAATGTAGTCCAAACTTAATTAGGAGTGGATATAAACTTAATGTCAAAGAGCAGGATGGGAGACATCGATAGGCATGGTAAACCATATATGTATTCACTTATTTTAAACCACATTATTTACTGTACATCTATTTTTAGTTATTTTTGTATACCCATCATGATTCAGTGTATGTCTTTACGCCTCAAGAGGTTTTACACACTGAATTTCCACTCATTATAGTTGAATGGTGTAAGAAGCACAAGTTGACTCTGATATATAGATCAGATGGAATTATGCATTGAATTACATATTCTTAAAGACTTGATATGCAACCCCCTAAAAATGTAGAGTTTAAAATTTAAAAGGCATGATAATATTAGCAATGTGCGGAGATCAAAAATAACTTACACTTTAAAAAAGTGACTAAATAAGAGATGTCAAATGAAAGTTATGGAAGTTTGACTACTTATTGCTAATAAAAGTAAATGATCTTCAATTTCCCAAAAACATAGGCTTTTAAAAAGTTTGGCCAACATTTATTAGGAAAAATTAAGCCCTGTTGGTTTTGTTATGACTACGAGCTTGAATTACTATGTGACTGGGGTCTAAGGGGATGAAGGTACCTCGTGATTGATTTGATTGATGTGAGAGTGATTTAACCCTTAAAATATCTCAAATTTTGAAATTAATAGTACCATTTTCCACATAATCAAATTTTATAGTCTCTTAAACATCCCATAGTGACACAATTAAGGATGAGAAGGCGGGATTAAATTTTGACTTGTGAGGGTTAGAAATTCATCCTAGTTAAGGAAACATAAAAATAATAGATTTTGTGTGGATCCTAAAAAATATAGAAAAAAACTCGGTTGGTTTCTTGACAAACCTATAAGAACCCATAAATAGTTTTCCTGAGTCACTAGATGTATGGATTTTTTAAAAATTAAAAAAATCACCTTATGACCCTTAAAATGCTCAAAACATGACTATCATGAAACAATGTTGTGTTTACAATCATTCCTAGGGTTTTTAAACCTTTTTCAATATGTCATCAATTGTATATGAGTTATTCCTCAACTGTTTAATAAGATAAGAAAGCGGCTTAAAATTGTTTAAATAAATCTAGCTAATATAATTTATAATATTTTGTTAAAATATAGTGTGGTATATTATAACATATGTATATTAATTATTATTATAATATACTAATAATTTATTTTTATATAATAAATAATAGTAATAATTTATATCAACTATTATAATAATATATATATCATATTATTACAAATAAAAAATATTCTATTATAATATAATATTATAGTACAATATAATATAATTATGTTTAATTAATTTAAAAAATATAATTAATATTATTCAATACTATTAATAACATAAAATACATAGTATTGAATAATATATCATATAATACATAGTATTGATACTAAATATCTGAACTCCATGGCTCTGTCCCCGCTCCCTTTTTCACTCACTAAAGATTCTAATGGAAAAAGCCTTCGCCAATCCTTCCCCAATCCATCTAGTTTATGTAGGTCAAAGTTGTTTTTTAATTTTCACCCTACCAAGCTTTCCATCCACCGTAGATCATGGAGCATGATGTAGAGTTTTTTATATAGATGAAACAAGGGCCATAAATGCTTCTTCCATATTGAATGGCCACATACATGTGGGATCCTTCCAAGTAAACCATGCAGTGGTGGTAACTGACAACCTTGCTAGATCTACTATGAATAATGTGTTGGACCTAGATCTCCTCTATTTCATTGATAGTGGTTTTAGTTTGAATATGCTAGAAGCCAAGATAGACAATCAACCAAAGTTATAATATTTTTTGAATCTACCTCAAAGCCACTACCCAAATTAACCCCAAAGCCTCTTAAACTTGTGTTTTCATTTATTAGTATCACTTTCAATGAGGATTAAACTAAGGAGGTACTCTTTCATGGATAATTTTTATCATCTAAAGGCATTACTCATGGGTATGAAAAATTTTGGCCAAAAATCTAAGACGTACATGCCTGGATCTCATAACAATGACAACCCCTTCACTATGGAATCCACAAAATTTACTCAAGCACAAAGAGTTTTTAAACTTTTTTTAATTCATTAAATATAAAGATATATTTTAAAGTCAATCTGAAATTTTAAATCACCATCCCTTATTAATTAAACCTTACTTCCACTTATTTAACCCCCCACAAAACTATTAAATGAAAGACCCATCTTGATTAACCTACCCTACCTAAAATTTTAGTTTTGGTTTGTACTTAGCTTCAAATCCATTGGCAATAATATAGATAAGTTTTTACAAACACACCTTAAAAGTTCCTATTTTTCACATAATACCTTTATCAGAATACTAGTTAGTATTGATACCTTAGAGGATCTCCTTATAAAAATAATTATACAATTCGGTGACTACTCCTAGTTCTAACCAATTAGTTATGAAATCCTTCTATTTTATTGCCAGAGTTGCCTCAATATAGGCCATCTAACCAAAGATTTCAGTAACCTCATAACAAATAAGGAAACCTCTTTGAGGATATGCTTCTACTCTACCCACATCATGGCGAATGTATGTGAATCTGATAATGAAGATTTTGAATCATCTTTAGATAAGTCTAAGCCTTATACTAAAAACTAGGACACTGAAACTCTCCCCTCATAAAGGGTGACTCTAATGTTGATTCATTTACTACATTGAAGATGTATTTGGATCTGATTTAATAATACTCTTCTATCTCTAGGGATGATGATATGAATCTAGAATTCCTAACTGTAGAACAAATGGTTGTGGTTTCATCAACATATAAAACTCATACCTTTAAATATATTAAAATATCCATACCACTAGAACCTAAAACTATAAAAGATATGGAGGGATGGACCAAAGTTGAAAAAATAAAAATATTATAAAACTGTAGGCTTAGTCATCCAATATGACCCTATGGTAATGGGGGATTAAGAAAGGCACAAATATAATTTGATCTTCAACCTATTTGGGGTTTATTTTGTAGAGGACATGCAGAAAATTGACATGAATTTTATGGAAGTGTCCATAGCTATAACAAATTTGTTTTTTATGGTAGGTTTTATTATATGGCCATGGTTGGCCTTGATTTCTTGGATTAGTGATTTTGTGGTTATTTATCTTACTTCATTGTTAGTAGAAGAGGCATCCCATTTGAGCATGAATGTAATATATTTCTCTCCTTTATACAAGTTATGGGATCTTTAAAACCTATGTTTTTTCACCCAATCGAATAAAAAATAATATAGAATACATTATATATCAAAAAAGTGAATATATACATATATATGTATATATAATACTATATATATATATATTAATTATTTTTTTAATATATAATATAAGAATATATTATATAATATAACATAATATATTATATTATACATTAATATCACTTTATATACATATAAAAATATTTTATTGTATGAATATAGTATATTATAGTTTTATTTACTATATTATATTAGTATCTTTTTCTTCTCATTTTGTGGATTCTAATACATTCTCTAATTTTTTTAAAAAAAAATTGAAAAATTTAGTTTTCACAACAATAATGTAGGACTAAGTAATATTTTATTTCTTGTACATGATCACATCTATTGTTAGTCCTATAGTCCTAAATTATTATGTAGAATAAAAAAAATAGTAGAGAAATATCACCCTCCACATAGGAGTCTATAATATCCAATTTGGTACATAATTTGATATATGTCAAACTACCTTAGTGCTTGGAAACAATATGTAGAGACTTATGGGGATTTGAATCCAAGTGTATTAAACTATCTAAAATTGACAGCACTTTGGGGACTTAGTGGCATTTTCCTTCTATTTCATTTTCCAAATAAAGAAAAATCAATACTACTAGATTACAAATAAAATAGTTGTCATTAGTTTTCCTCGAAAAGATAATATAAATATGAAGAAAATATATATACATATGTATCTATTTATATATGACATCTTGTATCAATTTATTAGATTATACATGAGACATTTTTCATTGAGGAAACCTTTCAATTCTAAATCTAATGGATTTTAAAGTCATCTAAATTAGTTTCATATATTTAATTCAGACAAAGTGACATGCCATTGAACTTAACACATGTAAATTAGTAGTTGTATCACACTCAAAAATCATAACCACATCTCCCATCTCACATTTTTTCACAAAGTGTTTATAAATAATAATATAATATTTATTTGTGAAGGTGATAGTGAAAAATGAGGTTGTGTGTCTATCCATATGGTGTGGAAAAGTTATATGCAGGGATGGATGGTTTTGTTCTATGGTGAGTTTGAGTAATGGAAAATTGTGTAGGAAGGGAAAGTCCATATAGAAAATTTGAGTGGTGACAGATATGAAGGTGAGTTAAATGGTGATGGTCAGGGGAAATGATAGGATTTTAATGAGAGACTCAAATAATTTTAGGAAAAAACATACAAATTTTAATGAAAAGGCACATCTAACAATGCAATATGCAAGTACCATATTTTTTTTCAATTACAAAATACATGATTGAAATAGGTGTCAGATATATAAAGGATATTTTAAAAACATACATAATGCACCATGTGTGAATTTAGACATTTATAAAATAAAATTGATAAAAAATTTATATGTGTTAACCATATAAAACCTAAGTAGGAAACTCTCAAACCAATTAGAGAAAAAATGGAAAAGGATTATTCAATCAAATACACATCGATTACATACAAAAATAGTTATGCATAATATATATGTACAATCTTTTCTATTTTCATTCCTAGTAGAACTAAGAACAATTGTTTTATTAATAAAAATAGTACTTATTTCTATTTATTTGGTGAATGGAAGAAAGCTATAATTTTTACAAGGATCACAAGCCTAGCCATATCTGGGTATTTTATTGGATTAGGACTCGAATCCTCACCAATTTATATATGCTCTCTCAAATCGCTATGGTGGTTTGATCCCATGTAGTATAATGATGTAAAAATTGTGCAAAATGGATTTTGAAATGACTCTTTCATAATTTTTTATAGAATAAAAACCTTGAAAATATATGGTTATCATGAAATATATGTGTTTTAACCTTTTAGGGTTTTACTTATTGTAGATCTTAAGTTAGATTAAAGGGCTAAGCTATCTAAATCAGTGAAATAATATGCAATAAATAACCATTTATTTATTACATAATTTGACTTGGATTAACATTATAAAAATAATAATAAATATGCACAAGTAGAGACTTATCTAAAAAATAACTATCATAGAAGATATGGGTGCTAAAACTAGGTTACAGACAGGTATGAGTGTCATCAACAATGCCTTGAGCCAAATTCTTCCCTTAATAGTAGCGCCTCACCTAGATAGTAGCTCCATATGGCTCAAGTGTCCTCAAAATGGTGTTATTGTCCTATTTTTAGAACTATTAATATTTTATTGGATTACCTACATCTCTGTTTTTGTGTTCTATTCATGCACACATAAAATTTAGAAGTATGTATTATACATTAAATAACTAATTTAATATGCAAACCCTAATCCTCCTTCAATTTATAGTTTGAGATGAAAATGTGTGTTCATTAGTAGGATAATTTGGTAATTCTCAACACCTTGATGTCAAGAGAGTTTCCTAAATACTAATAATCTGAGAACGTATCGATATTGATGCAGTTATCAGACCTAGTGTTTGTTGTAAGTGCAAGGCAATGCTAGAATGATAGTGGTCTTGAATGCCTTAAGTGTGCTTGAGATTCAAAATATTTTAAATCTTGGCTTATGGAATTTGTAGATGGTAGTATGCATAAATAGGGAAAAATATTGAATAATAACCTTTAATTTGCTAAATTTCTATCTTATTTAAATAGGATTTTTGCATCTATGTTCCATCTAGTGTACATAGGTCTAACAGTTTTGCATTTATAGTGATATTCACCATGTATGGATAGTAAAATGTTATTTAGTCCAACATTAGGAGGTTCATACATATAAAAATATATTCATTTGAGAATATTATGGAAAGGGACATTAGCACCATGTTGGGAACACTCATGCCATGTGGCTTTAGTGTCCTTAATGTGGTGTTAGTGTCTATTTGGTAGGTTGTTGGGTACAAAGGGCTAAGATCTATGAATATAGTTTTGGGACTATGTTTGAAAAAACTATATATGTCTATGGTCTGTACAATGGTTTCAAAAGTGTGATAAGAGGATCTAATGTAGGTCTAAGGCTAAGCTAAGAATAAGTTGTCTTCAACAACACTCTTAGCATATAAATACCACTTTTAGTTGATTACATTTACCCCCCTTCATGGTAGAAATGCAAAAAAGTAAAATGACAAGTATAATGGAAAAGTAAGCATACCTGGAGTTACCTAGGAAGTGAATCCTATGAGGTTGAGTCTATTTATGTGATGTTGGGTCTATGTATGTGAAACATGATCAAAAGTAGTGACGTACAATGAAACATGACAAAATTAGTCGTTAATTAAGAGATGTCAAAACCAAAAGACTCTGATGAATAAAATTACTTATTAAATTTGAGTAAAGACATTAGGAAGAGGAAAGAAACCAATACACCTTGTCTAGTATGTAAACCAATGAATGAACCTAGTGAAAACCATTGTATACACATGTACATAGTGATAAAGTCATTGAATATCTTGGATGCAACTGATAGCTTGTTCAATCCTCATATGTGGGTGGCTCAAGAACTAAATGTGGTTTTGATGCTATCATTGCCTACCCCTACTTGGTAGATAATGACCTATGAATAGATTATATCAGACTGTGAGTATGTCTAACCCTCTCATGTGGGTGGCTCAATAACTCAATTAGGATATCAATACATCATTTCCCACATGTGTGTAATAGATGCATCTAAAACTAAACTATGTAAAGTGTTAAAAGTAGATTTGAATGGGTATATATAATTGTGTGTGTTATTTCCAGGGCCAATTGAGTACATTAGGCAGCTCTCAACCACTCAAGAATGTAAACCACTGTAGATGGAGAAAGGCATGAAAGTAGTGACAACTTGTAATATGATAGAAAGTATATATAATGTAGAGAAAGACATGTAATTTATCATTTCATCTGATAAACCTATGTTTAATTCAACATATAGAATCTATGTGTTGAGCACATGCTCCCAAACTGATATTTGAGTATATTGGTTATGGACTAAGTATGTAATAATTATATCTAAACTAAATGTGCGTGTGATCATGATGCACATGATACCTCTAATATGAGTAACTAGTATGAATATAAGCTGAAATAAGTGTATTTGAGCAAAATATAAACATAGCTATCAAACTTGTAACTGCATCTTTACAAATATATATTTTACTTAGTGTAGTGTTTTAGCTAATCTAGAATGTCCTAATGTTGAGGATACTAGACAATAGTACACTATAGTGGATAGTACCTCCATGTGGTGAAAATGTTTGTCTAGTTTGAAATTTAGGTGATTGAACTACTTTCTAAGTCTACATTTTTCCCTATGTCTTACCTATATCTAATTTATTAAAACTATTCTTGCATGTTGAAAATGATCTGTGAATAAAAATGTAGGATCTTGAATTTTGTGAATACCCATGCTTTTTAGGGTAGTTGTGGAGCCTATATAAGAACTATCCTCAAAATAAGTAGCAATACCAATTGAATTATTCATAGATTATATTATAATTTCATGATATTCCTATCAAATGTGTAAACATAACATCAAAATATAAGAAAGTTTTAGTATAAGTATATAGTGTAAGATGCATGTTATATCTACCATTGCACAAAGGGCGTCAAGATAGATGTAATCAATATGTATAACAAAAAATATTAGTAGCTACCTATGTAGATGGGGCATTGTGTCCATCACAACACCCAAATAGGAAGGGTGGATGCATGAGGTCCCATTGAAATTTTTTTGACCCCAAGTCAAAATTGGTCATCACCTCTTGGTTGAAATCTCATAGGGTTGTCAAATTTTTGTCATAGTGTGAGATAGTCCTAAACAAGTCTATATAGTCATATTTTCCCTTGTGAAACATTGTCCAAGTTATGGTTTTATGTCTACTTTTCTAGTCTTTTGAGTGAATTAAAAGGTCTTATATTAGTAAAAAATTGTCAAAGGTTTAGTTTGGTCTAAATTCATTGTAAAAGGTTATTTTTTTTAATGTCATATTATCAGGCACTAACCTTTATTTGATTCTCAATTATAAAAAAACACATTACAGATACCTTTTAGCCCATCTAGAAGAGTTTTACGTACCATTTAAATAAGATAAAATTTAAAGAATACAAAACAAATCCTTCACATTATATATTTTTCATAGAATGTTTATCAATAGCTAGGGTTTGATAGAATCTATAGTTCAATGCCTAAACTTGGTAAAAATACACTTTACAATAACTTGTATGTCCTTGAAAGATTAGTTTCCAATTTAAAATAGTTTATAAGTATTTCTTGGGATCCCTTATATGCTTTTGTATATTTGGACCAAGTTTTAGGTTGAACTGACACTCTAGACACCTTTTTCTCCTTCGTCGATGTCTTCACAAGCTCAAAAAAGGCAAATTTAAACTGAATGGTACGGATACAAGAGAGAGAGTTATGATATTAAAATATGGACATTGTTATGGATTATGTTAAGATTCAAATTAGTGAATTTTTTTTACATATTGGTGGACTCTTCTTTATTAAAACTTGTTAAGAGTGACAATAGGTCACTATGGCCTATTCATCTCAGAGGTGTCTGTTAATACACCTATTTATCTAATTAAAAAATTAATGGAGAGGAATGGTTTTGAGGGTGGTTTTTATAGGTAATATATATCCATTTCATGGTGGTTTCATCATCCACCTCATCTTCATGAACTTCCTTCACTTAGAGGAGTGATGTCTTGCCATACAAGTTATTCTGGGGGATTTTGATGCAAATATTTATTTTGTTTTCATGGTGGTCACTATAAAAGGTCTATGATGATTCCTTTTTCATTTAAGGTCTCTTAATTTCATGGATTTCATGTGATACTTGTCTAAGATGTGTTTTTTGTTCATATCTTTAAGTATTTGCCTTAGGGAGTCAATGTTTGTATATGAAAAGTCCAATGGAGCTTTTATTATCAATATGGTATCAAATGATAGTGATAAATCATGGTTTGAGGTTATAATATGATATTATACTACTATAAGTGAAGAAAACTAATGGTTAGATCCTAAATGCACACTTTATAATGAGGATCATAGGTGTTTCCTTCATATGCAATTATACAGAATGTAGAATGATTTCAAGATGCTCATTTCTCATGGAAGAATCTAACACATCTCCTAATAAACTCACATGGTCTTAACAACCTCACTACCATCACCATGTTTCTTTTGATTGACTAAATTCTCCAAGACTATAGACAAACCTTTTTGCATTGGTTGATTGTATTTATAATCCATATAGATCAGTCAGGTGGGTTGAAGATGAACATGTTTACCTATATTATTTATGAACCATTGAGGAATGACATTAGGAGGATTAGTAGATTTAAAATGTTGAGAATTTAGATAACTCCCTGAGAAATGGCTTTGTGGATATAAATAGTTGAAAGGTGACCTACAAGACCTAATCCTATAGATCCTAATTTTAGACTAAAGTCACATCAAATCAACACTATATATTATCAAACATGGATATCCTACCATCATTATTCATACATAGTGATACAAGCCTTTACATAATAAAATAGGTCATTTGTGACTGAAAGATGACAATATACTGAGTTGGCAGTTCAATAGACCACCTACAACACTATACAAAATGAACATGTGCAAATATGGTTTGAAAGTGTCACATTAAGTCTAGAAATTTTCATACCCTAAATATATAATGGAATGATTTCCCTTTAGTTTGGACATCTTTAGGAATTTGGACAAGTAAAAATACTAGGTTTGAACATTCAATAAGTAGTTAAGTGATCCCTAACAAGCACCTACATGCTACAAGGTAGTGAGAAGTTGGTTCAAACTTGAAGGAAAGGAGCTGAGGTGTATCAAAGATTTTGAAACCTAGATAAAAATATAGTTAAGTTTAATAACATGACAAATATTAGTGATGATAGACTAAATTCTAAACCCAATACATGGTTAATACTCTAGAGGCAAGCTATAGGTAAATTTAAGGGATCAACATAGTTTCAAATCTAAGGAAAAGAAAAGATTAGTGTTGAAAGGATCATAAACCTAGTTGAGATTGATGTATTTTCAAAACTAAGAGAGGATTATAAATGTAGAGGAGATATCTTCGAACTCCTAAGCTCAATCTAGTGACCCTAATAGGCACCTACAGGCTTATGTCAAGACAAGTCCATTTTCAAACTTTAAAATCTAGTAGAGCATGTTGGAAAGTGTTTGAAAAAAATTTTGGATGTCAAATAATTTTAAAATATAGAATAATATCAGTTATATTAGGGTTATTCCTCAAACCTAGATAATCCAATCATGATTCATAGAGACACCCATAGGCTACAAAGAGAACACTTAGTGGTTCTAAGCCTAAAGTGAAGAATAAAGGTATATATGGACTTATGAATCCTATTAAAAGATATATAATATATCATACAGATAATTTAATCATAAATAAAATTTGATAAAATGGATAAAAATATGTTTTAAACATCATAAATAGTCATATCAAAACCTTGCATTCATAGTCATCACCTAAAGCCACTCATGAGGTGAGATTGAGTTTTGAGGGTCATATATGTATGATAATCCTTTGAAAAAAATTTATATAACATGTTAATGTGTATACCAAGGCATCCATGTGCAATAAAAATTCATACTAGCAATTGACATACCCATTTTTTTATCTTAGACCTAGCCCACTCCTTTGGCAAGGGGAAGTCTTGAGATTAAGAGGTCTATTTGAGATTAAAATCATAAAACAAGTATGTCAAAATTCATGAAGAAATTTGAGGTAAATATAATATCATTATTTAAAATGATTCCATACAATTTTAGTATGCATTAATACTTAATTTTGAACTTAAGTTCCCTTGAGGGCTAGCAAAAAGATGATAGGCCCAAACCCCAAGACCCCTAACTAGTTTACCAAAACATAAAAAAGGGTATAAAGGAATACCTAAAAGTGTATAATAATGTGAGGGATTATTTTACAAGTTTTTTAACCTCTCCTAAGAGTTAGATGAAATTTTTAACTCCTAAAACCCAATTTGGACCCATCTGAAGTTGAAGAAACACTAGGATTGCTACCTGAGGAGCAACTTTAAATGATCATACCATAACTCACAATTTGAATCAGAATATAATCCATTTTATATATTTAATTATCTTATCCAATAATTTTTTAGAAGTGTAATGAGGTTAATTTTTTATTTACTTCTAATGAGCAATCTTTAAGACCCCAAACTAGTCTTAAACCCCTCTAAAACCCTGATAGTGACCACTCAAGGGAAAAAATGTCAAAAAAAATATAATTCCATATTTTTATCCTAAAAAAATATTTTATGTTTTTAATACTACAAGGAGGTTATACACATGTATTTTGATGCTGATGTCACTTGTATAGATTATCATAAGTGATTTATTTCACGTGCATTTTGGTGTTTTGTAGGTGTAATGCGAAGGGGATAACTTCCAAATAATTGTATTAGGTTCTCTATTATTTTTAATATCTATTAAATTGAAAAAAATTTAATAGGATATTCTATAGTTGGTAAAAATATGATCGGTTTCCAAAGCAGTCCCAAACAAGTTCAAAATGAGGCCAGGTAACAAGGTGATTTCATGGTTTACATACTTACATAGGGTATCAGGATGTCAAAATTGACATTAAGGTTTTCTATGGAATATATAAATTTAATAAAATTATTTTTGGTTATTTTAAACATGTGTTATATGTTTGGATCAAGAAAATGGGGTCCTAAACAAGGAGGCCTAATTGAAGAGAGAAAAAGGTAGAAAATATAGAATTTCACTCAGATTCAGAAGACGAAAATTTACATGGACATATAAATACATAATATGTCATAAAATATTCCACTTTTTCTTAATATAATATTTAAAAAACCATATACAATGTGTTTTACATGTTTTTAGGGCTACAAGGAAACTATTCATAGTGAGGGATTAAAGAGCAAAACAAGTTTTTTTTTAATTGTTCAAGGAATTAAAATTGTTTTTCTTAGGATATATAATATATTTGAAGACAATTAATGAATATATGATTAATTGGATAAGATAATTTTGAATTTTGGGCCACTTGGACTAAGCTAAGCTTAGGTAATAAGAGTTCCAAGACACTTATGCACATGAATGATGGAATTGTAGATCGTAGGAGTTTATTAAGGAATGGAAGATGTAAAAAGAGATTGTAAATGTCATGTAATTTAAAATTAATTATTTAAAAGTCTGTTGGTCACTCATTTCAACCAAAGAAGGGTGGTTTATAAAGAGCTAGTCAAAGTGTCAACCTAATTTGTAACCCTTACAGCACATGAAGTGTCAAATCATATTTAGGAGTGATACACATGGAATTTTATGTATATTTGGACTGTTATATATCTCTATTTCTTGTTTTAAATTATGAGAACACTTTTCAATCTTATCCTTTTACTCCCCTCTCTCTCTTTACACTTCTCTATATAAGCAACCGCTTTTGGCTATGTTTATAGAATCCAGAAATGGTACGGAGAAGCCCTAATGGTTTGAATACTAATTTTCACATTTAAATAAAATATTTAAAGATAGTTTTTAGTTCAAATTTTTTTGTCTAAGTGTGTGAAGTATTTCATGGTTGAATGATAAGTAATAATCCACTATGTTTGTGTACACATTTCTCTTTCATGTTTTGTGTAAATAGTTTGCTCTCTAATAGGTCACATGAAGTGTAGTTAGTGTTTTTGTATGTAGTTAAGTGTGAGTAAGAGATATAGTGTATTTAATTACACCTCTTATTCATCCACCTTGATAAGTGCATTGTATATCACATTCATGTTTAAAATACTAATATTAGAGAAATATTTGACGTTGATGTCAATTTTATGAATCATATTTCATAGTGTAAATACATAGTGGTATTGTGGAGATTAACTTGGTTTATCACATCATTATATTATGTTCCTTTAATTTTCTCCTTATCACTTTTAATATCAACAACCTAGTGGTATAAATGATGAGATACAATAGACATATCAAGGGAGTTATCCCTTAAATCTAGAGGTTTGCCACTATAATAGGTAACCCACAGGTATAGGGGTAATCCAAAGTTCCACTCAATTTATAAAAGGATTTAAATACCTATCCAAGGGTAAAAAATTAAGTTATAATAGTTCTAGAATGCCTAATGGGACTATGGTCCTAAACACTTATTTTTAAATTAAATGATGGATATGACAACGTAATAGTTTCATAAGTGTTCCCCACTAAGCATTAGGAAATTCCATTGAAGTTAATATCTAGTTTTAGACCATGTTTTCATTATTTTCATTCTTTACTATCTTTATTAGGTTAGCTAATAGTAGAGGTAATCATCCTATAAATTTACTCCCTCACCCTGAACATTCTCTTAAAGTTCAATATCCTGATGCTGTCTCGAAATTTGAGAATCTTGAATAAGAACTTGAAGAGTAATAAGGTTTTTAAAGTAAATAAAAATAAGAGAGTGAAGAGGAAATTGAAGGCAACATGGATAGGAAACATTCTTTCCCAAGTGTTAATAATGAAAATCCCTTCAGCATTAATGCTTATGATGATAATCCTCCCAATGTCGTGAAAAGTGTTCCCACTTTCACTGACGAAGGTCTTATTACCCCAAGTAAGCATATTAGAGATATATCTAACTTCTAAAATTTACATAATTTCAATAAATTTAATATATTAGTCATATTACTTGCCATGTCTCTTAAGGGAAAGGACATTGATTGGTATAGAAACTTCATTGGAGGATGCTTCACTACTCAGGATGAGTTTGGAGAATTGTCATCTCAAAATTTTGAGGAAAAAAGTGTTCATACATAAATGATCCATCAATTGAATGTAATACAAAGAGGGCCTAAGTAATCTATGAATGATCTCAATGAGAAGTTCTGAATGACATGGAAGAGGCTGCCACCTCTCATGAGATCCCCTATAAGTTTTATTTTCCTAAACTACCTAAGATATATTAGGATTGATAAATATATCATATTGTAGTACATGGGAGGATATGATTTCCTTGATGCCTATGATATAGATATTAGGTCTAATAATGGTTTGATTAGATCCAATAAACTTCCACTAGAAGTCCCAATTCCTAACTTACCTAACATGCATGTTAATCCTTCAAGCCTTGTTCAATGTAAGAAGCTACTTTTGACTAAGTGTTTAGAATCCACATATGGTATGGAGAAGCCCTAATGTTTTGAATACTAATTTTTACCTTTGAATAAAATAATTTAATCTAGTTTTGAGTTCAAAAATTCTAGTTTAAGTGTGTGAATTAGTGCATGGCCAAATGACAAGTGATAATCATCTTTGTGTGCACCTTTCTCTTTCATGTTTTATGAAAATAATTTTTTCTCTAACAGGTCACATGATGTGTAGTTAGTATATTTTTATGGATTTAAGTGTAGGAAAGATAAATAGTGTTTGAAATTAGTCCTCTTGTCCATCCACCTTGAGAATTGCATTGCATATCACATTCATGTTTGGAATACTTATGTTAGAGAAATCTTTGATATTGATGTCAATTTTATTAATCATATTTCATAGTATGAGTACATAGTGGTCTTATGGAGATTAAATTGGTGTATCACATTATTATATTAGGTTCCTTTCTTATTATTTCTATTCCTCTTAATTTTAAAAAGCTAGCTGTAGAAGCTATTAGATACAATAGACATATCAAGGGAGCTAGCCCTTCAATCTAGAGGTTTACCACTATAATAGGAAACTCATAGGTATAGGGGTAATCCAAAGTTCCACTCAATTTTAAAAATTATTGAAATAAATCTCCAAGGGTGTAAAATTGAGTGATAATAATTTTAGTATACCCAATGGGACTATGGTCTGAAACACTTCTTGTTAAAGTAACTAATGGTTATGAAAAGACAATAGTTGCACAAGTGTTCCCTAGTTAGCATTTGGAAACTCCTATAAAGTTAATATCTAGTTTCAAACCAAATTTTTATTATTTTCATGGTTTATTTTCTTTACTAGGTCAACTTCTAGTAGAGCTAACCATCCTATAAATTCACTCCCTCATCCTGAACTTTCTCTTGAAGTTCAATACAATATCATGAGCCTATCTTAACATTTTAGAATCCTGAAGAAGAACTTAAAGAATATATTTTTTTTAAATTAAAGAAGAATAAGAGAGTGAAGAGTAAATTAAAGGAAATATGGCTAGGCAACATGCTTTCCTATGTTTTTATAATGAAAATCCTTTAATCCTTAATTCTTATGATGATATCCCTCCCAATGCCACCAAGAGTGTTCTCACTTTCAATGAGGAAGGTCCTATCACCCTAAGTGAGCATATTAAAGACATATCCAACTTATAAAATTTCAATAATGTCACTAAGGTTAACATAGTAGTCATATTACTTGACATGTCTCTTTGGATAAAATCCATTGATTGTTATAGGAACCTTCATGGGAGGATGCATCAATACTTGGGACATGTTTGGAGAATTGGTGTCTCAAAGGTTTGAAGACAAAAGTGATCATACATCACTAATACATTAGTTTAATGCAATTCAAAGTTTTTGTAAGTAATCCATGTAATATTTCAATGAGAGGTTCTAAAGGACATGGAATAGGCTTCCACCTCTCATGGGACACCCTACAATTTTTATTTTCACAACCTACTTAAGATATATTAGTACTAATAAATCTATCATGTTCCAGTCCATGGGAGGATATGTTTTAATTGAAGGTGAATGATATGATTTGGTAGCTCAAATAGGTCCTACATCTCACTTTAAAATATAACATGAGATCTCTATATAAGAAAAATCAGATGAAGAGTATGGTAGCTGAGGATAGATTTGGAAAAAATACAAGTTGAGGATAGATTTGGCATAAATTAAAAAACCTCAATTGTATCTAGAATAATTTCAAAGAGAAGAGATTTAGGATATGTTAAAGATGTGGATGAAACTATAAATAATCCTCCTTCAAGGAAACAAGGTATGACTACAAACATGGAAGCCTCTACAAGTACTGGACCTATTCAAAATTGGAACTTAGGAAGGGTCACCCAACCTTCATTGCCTCAAATACAAGGTTCATCATTTCCTCAAATGATGAAATATAAGGTTAATGTTTATAATTTTAATATCATTTACTTTTTTAAGAGCACCAAAATTAGTATATCTGATTATTAAGTACTCTACATGTTTAGTCATAAAGAATTACTCTAATAGCAACTATCACAACTCTATATCAGTCCCCAGCCAATCAAGCATGGTTTTATAGCTCTCAAAAATTCATTTTATATTATTGTTTAACCTTAAAACAAATATTAAAATCCCCCACCTTCATATCCCATCCTTATTTTGAGAGACAAACTAGTTCATAATTGTATTGCAAATAGTGGGGCAAGCACTTAAGTTATGTGTAAAGTAGTTACAAAAAAATTGGACTTGAAGTATGAGCCATATATAAAAGTAGTGTTTTATCTTTATGGGACACCATAAAAGTTAATATGGTTAATAAAAGGTTTTAAAGTATTTTTTCTTGACTTCCCAAGCTTTCTAATTTTACAGGATATAGTGGTGGTAGTTCTACTTGCAATTTTGTCATTTGCCTATCAAGAGACTTCACTACCAAGAAAAGAAGATGAATTTTTACTTATTGGTCATTATTATATTTTATAATAAGTTATAAATCTAAGAGAACTATAAGAACAAATCCATTGGCCAAGTTCCACATTGAACCATATATGGAGATTAGTTCCAATTTGAGTTGTACTATCAATGAACAAGAGACTAATAGATGATGTATGTAGGATCCTTCCCTCTTGAAGGTATTTTTTACCTACTTTAGGGTGAAGTTTTTAATAATATATATGAACATGACTACTATGATTTCATGAAATATACTAATTTTTGGGTGTATTGCTTACATGAGGAACGAACACATATACCTTCACTTACTAAGGAGGATAATGGGAGTGATAGATCATGGAAGATGTTATTGGATGGCTCAATGAATAAATTTTATATAGGATCTGGTGTTTTGTTGGTCTCTCCATCTAAGTATCACTATTATTCTTCATGTAAATTCTAGTGTAGTTGTACCTACAATGTGGCTGAATATAAAGGTTTGATTCGTGGCCTTAAATGGGCAAAGAGGAAAGGAATCAAGAATTAGGTATATAGAGATAGTCAACTAATTGTGCATCAAATAATAAATATTATTTATCATAAAAACCCTTTTATTAATTCTTATAATCATAGGCTATGGTGTTTACTTTAAAACATTAGTGCATTGAACATACAACCAATCCCAAGAGAACAAAACAAACATGATTGTAAATTAGTCTCTATAGGAGAACAATTTAACATACATACTCCCATAAAGGAATAAAATAAACAATCACATATCAAGGTCATTTCAAGGCCTTCCATTATTTATATCTAATCCTTTTTATTAGGTGTTTTATTATGACAAACATATTGTACAATTCTTTCAAAATGAAGCTAAGTTCTCCTCAAGAAATTAGAAGAAACTCCATGATCAATATGATAATCAAATTGTACACCTAAAAACAAATAAGATACCTAAATGATTTGTCACTATTGAGATAATCCTTAATTATGATGACAAAATTAATAAAGTTTAAATGAGCATGTCTACAATGGAAGAAAAATATGAAAGACTATTAATCTTCAAGGATAAGCTCTTCAAACTAGGAAAGTTATTCTCCCCATCTAAAACAAGCATTCATTGACTTGTGTAGAGAGTTATATGACATATTTTCATGTAAATACAAAGATATAAATGGGTTTGATCCTATTCTATACCATAATACCATTCAATTAAAACATGGAGTTAAACTAGTTAGGCAGAAACAAAGGCCTATTAACCTTGAAGTTGAATAATTCATGAGAATGGAACTCACCAAATTCCTTGAGTTTAAGATAATATTTCTTATCAAGCACTCAAATTATGTAACCTTATACTTTTTAGAAACAAGAATTTCTTTGTCATTTAGATAACTCAATATAGTGTCACTCAAAGACCATTACCCTTACCTCCTATGGATTAGATTTTGTAAGTAGTTTCATGTTCCTAGTGCTTCTCAATCGTAGATGGATATTATTTTTATATTCATACTTTCATGAATGAATATAATAAATTCAAGAAAAACTTAACTATGAAATGGGGGAGCTTTTATTATATGACTATGCCCTTTGGTTTGTCAAATGTTGTCATACTTTTCAAATGGAAATGGAGATGGCTTTCAAAGGTCTAAGTAATTAGATGTTTAGAGTTTATCTAGATGATATAATCATCTTCTCAAAGGATGAAAATCACAACATGAAACATGTAAGGAAATATTTTGAGAGTTTTAGATAGTATAAGGGGTCTCTTAGCATAAAAAAGTCCATATTTATTATCCATGAAGCTAAGCTTCTAGGACACATTGTTTCTACAGATTGCTTAACCATTGACCCTAAAATGATGAATGTTATTTTAGGCCAATAATTTCACATACAAAAGAAAGGAATCCATATTTTTTTAGTTAAGATAAAACTTTTGAGAAGATTCATACCTAGTTTAGTATCTTTGGTGAAGCCTACCACAACCATGATCTAGAATAATTACGTTTTCACTTGGACTAAGGAAGGTAAAAACAGTTTTGAATCCATGAATAAAGCAATTACAAAATCTCCCACTCTTGTAAATCCTAATTTTCCTAAATATTTCATTTTATATACATTTTCTGACCTAGACACTATCTAAATTATGGTTATAAAAAGAATGATGAGGGTGTTGAACAACCTATTACATTATTTAGTCAAGGTCTAGAGGATTATGAAGTCAAATATACATTTGTGTAAAAACAAGCCCTTGTTATTGTAAGAGGACTAAGTAATATTAGACACATGATTTAAAATAATAGGATTTATATCATTGTCTCTCATCATACCTCAAATGATTTCTTAATGAGTAAAGACGTCAATGAAAATATGGTAGGGTAGATTATTAAGGAAATGGATTATGATGCTAACATCAAGGTGACAAAGTTAATAAGAGGTAAGGGTATTTTTGAGCACTTGGATTCACATCTCCATGAACCAAAAGTGGATGTTTTGGTCAATCAATACTAACCCTTACCATTTAATCTCACACCTCTTCATAGTTGGAACAAATACATCATCATATTATTTTAAAAATGTGAGTGTCCTAATGGCATGATCGGATCCAAAAGAACGTATTTTAGATTGTAAACTATCCCTTATTGTATTTTATATGGTGTAATTTCTATAAGAGATATAAATGGTGTATTTTTGAGATGCATTGACAATGATTATATTAGAGTGTTGCATGAAATTTTCATAATGGAAAAATAGGAGGTCATTTATCTCCAAGGACCATAATTGCAAAGATCATGTAGGCAAGATACTATTGGCCTAGCCTCTTCAAATATTTATATGTTTGGGTAAAATGTTGTGCTCAATGTAACTTATTTTTAGGTAAATAAAAGGCTTGCATCTCTCCCATTATGACATGTTCAAGTAGATCAACCCTTCATGTAATAGGCTCTTGACTACAATTTCATGATTAATCCTCCATAAAGTGTTGGGTAAGAGTAGATCCTTACAACATATGATTACTTTACAACATGGGCTGAAATAATTGCATTGAAGGAAGCCACTAAAATTTATATTTTAGAGTTTTATGAAGGCATTTATATAAGGTTTAGAACTCTTTATACCAAAATTTTAGACAATGCACTTACATTCATGGGTGATAATACAACACATTGGGAAAATAGTAATGGTATATATCTAAGTACATCATCCAAATATTATCATCAAGGTAATAAGTTGGTTGAGTCTACTAATAAGAACCTAATCATAATTATCAAGAGGACTTTGGAGAGAAACTAGAGAACTTGACACACTCAGTTAAAGATAAACTTATGGGATAATATGAACACACTTAAAAGGTTACAAATTAATTCTCTTTCTATTCTTGTTTATGGGATGGAAGCTAGGTTGTCCATGTCCCAAGATCTACCTACCTTGGAGATGACACAATAGTTAGAATTGCTTGAAAACACGCTAATAGAGCTGAAGTTAACAAAATTGATGGAGATACAAGAGAATATAGATAATGATCAAAAATCCATATTACTAAGATGTGTTAATAAATGTATGCTTCATCTTTACCATAGTTAGTCTCTATCATTCTTACTTCTAAAACAGGAGGGTGTTAAGTAACACCATGTAGATTAGTGTTTTTATTTAATATTGTTTTATGTTTTTTTTATTTTTAGGATTATATTATTTTCAAAAAGAACATATTTTGATTAAAATTAATCATAATATATATTTAAGAGTGAGCATAATAGACTATAATTAATTAACATATATAGTCCGAAGGAAGGATAACTGGTAATAACTACACTGTGCTCATATAAAATGTTTGGGAAGATGGTACTAACAAAATAGGTACATATAAAGGATAGAAAAGGTCAATAAAGAATGTTAGTGAAAATTAACTTGAGCATATTACGTATCTATTGAAGTAGATTATGTGGAAAAATGATAGGTGGGGTCATAAAAGAAATGAGATCGATGAAATGATATTGAGTCCCATCAGCTATCTAGTAAGGAATTTATCAAATAACATAGACAAAAAAGGGTATCTATCATATCAAATAGCAACCAATTTTTATTAATTAGGGAGGTAAACCTATGTGTAATCACTAAATTTCATTTAAAGTAGTCAATTATATGTATTTGAGTGTCAAAAGTTTGATAACAAATGGCATGGAAACTACACAAAAATACACACTTATACTAACAACTAAATATTGAGATCTACATTCAGAACAACTATCTATGTATACAATATACAAACAAGCCAAACCAAGTGAATGAGGTGTTTAAACCAACTCAAATCAACAACCATGGATTGATCTCAACTATTAATCCCACTAACTAATTCATAGAAAGAGGAATTGGAGATTGGATTAACCCCTAAGAAATTAAATATCATGACCTTGACCAATTATAATCCATTGATTAATAATAATCTACTATGTTTACTCCTAGCCCACAAGACATTACACAAGTAGGAGACCCAATGCTCCCACATTAGCTATGAGGCTTAGTTTGAAAAATATCAATCAAACTACCTACATTTGGATATATAGATGAGGTAATTCTCAATATTTTGATTACGTATAATGAAGGGACTATTCACTTGTCTGATAATGTTACAATCGAGATCAATCCTCAAATTATGGCATGAGTAATAGGTCTCCTAGCTTAAATAAAATCCCTTCTCCCTTACAAGTACAATGCTCTACCAAATCATTATGGCACCAAGGAAAAGTATATGACAAGGGCATTTAAAGGGATACCAATAGAATTGATAGATGATTATTTAGTGTGAATCATGGTTAAAAAAATACTAAAAGGTTTTGAAAAATAACAAAACATGGTAAGCAAGAAACACAAGGGGTTATAAGTATTGTGTATTACATGATACACCTACATGTAGACTTTAATTCTCCTAAGTTTATAGGACTAAAGATAACAACACATAAGTAGAAGATAGTCATAGGAACCTCCCAAGCATTTTAATATAATTTTTTGCTTATGTGTCTTTACTTCACATAGTTGAAATTTATGGATGGATTAATCAACCTAACTACAAATTTTTGTCTTGATACCAAATTCATAAACATTATATAGACCAAAATAAAAATTTAAAATAACTAGAGAGATTTAACACATGGTCGATTGAGTCAATGTCCTTGATCAATTCACATCTTACAATAGCTTAGGATGTCATCCAATATCTAGGGTATCATGCATTAGTTATAAAATTTCATAATGGAGTTTAAATTAAAGTGCTCAAGTTGGCTAATCCAACTGCAACTTCATTTCCATTATTCATCACTATCTTAGATGAATAATTAGAAGTTTTGTGCCATAAATCCTTAGCTATGATGCTAGTGAAACATTTATGTTCCATGATTCTAAGTGGATAAAAACCCATGCCTAAACAAGCACAATCATAATCATAAACCCCACCACAACCATCAGTGCATCCATCACAACATAATAAAGGCAAGATAAAGGCACCAACATCAATAGCCTCACCACCACCACTAAAAAAAGAGATATCATCAATAAAAGTTTGTGATGGACAATCTAAATGTTCCAAATATAGAAAGTGAGTGTGACCTAGTAGATTTTGGAGTTGAGTAATAAGAGGTTGTAAATTACACACTAAAAGACAATAGAAATGATCATTATTGCAATAAAAAAGAAAAATAATTATTATTGAGGAAATTAGTGCACAACTACCAAGTGATAAATCACGTAGGATAAGACCCTTGGGATGATGTCACTCAACCTCCCACTCTATTATTGTTAAAATTATATGCTAAGAAGTATCTCAACAAAACTTGAAGGTTGAAATATTCTACAAAAATATAGTTGCAAGATCTTATGTTATGTATGAAGAATAACAACTTACATAAGATATACCACCGTTTCTCTTGCTATGTAAACCAAAGAATCATCCTTTAGCAAGGCCATACCCAAAAATAAAAGTGAGAATGTTATATTTTACATAAATAATAGAACAAATGGGAGCACACCAAGTGTTGGAATAAAATACATATCCCCAAGGCTAAGTTTCTAGAGTAAAAATAAGAGAACCACTCCCCCTTAGACATAAAAAAATAAGGTGGTTGTGAGAAAGAGTATTGTAGTTTAATCCTAATTTTTTGAAGAATTGTAATCAATGACAATTATGGACTCACCAACCTAAATGGAAAATATTGAAAAGACTAGCTTGCCATAAATAGAGACACAAATAGAAGTTGTGCTAAAACAAAAGGATCCAAAGGAGGATCAAAATATAGTAAACTAGAAACATATAAAGGAAGAGGAAAAAATAAAGAGGAAATAATAAAAGTAAAAGCTATCTACAGAGGAATAATAACATAAAAAAGGAAACTATACAAGAATATAAATGCCAATAATAATCTATAGAGAATGAACACCAAAAATATGATGATATAGTAGATGCTTGAAGGAAAATATTTAAATAATTAAATGTTGTAAAGAAACAAAATGAGGAAGTAGAGGATCACAATAAATGAGTTGAATAAATGGAGGAAAATAAAAATGAGCAGGAAAGGGTATCATGAAAAATCAAGAAGTTTAAGCTATGTAATATAAGTAGGAAGAAGTGGTAGTACAACGAAAGGCTAAAGAAGATAAAAGGCCAGAGAATATTAGCACATTAATTATGAACAAGCCAATTATGAATCTGAGTAATAAGTAGCTATGGATAAATCCAATATGAAGATGAACATAAGGCTATGGTTGTCATAGGGGCCAAAGCTAAGTTTGATGCACAAACCAAAGCCTAAACTGAAGTGAATTCTAAGGCTTAAAGTGAGGCTCAAGATAGAAAATAAAAATAATAAAAATCAAAATAAGTAGAGAATGTATAATAACATAGACTATTGATACAAGCAGGTTCTCAAGAATGGGCTCCATAACCAAAACGTCAAATCCCTAACCAATGATTGTGGGATGTATGCACATCATCCACTTTGTGTACCACCTTTTCTCTTTCTTGGGACCAATTAATGTTTATTTCTATATTTAATCCAACCACATCCATGACCCTTGATACCACTACACATTAAACATATTTGGATGTTTCCCAATTGCCTCTAACCAAGTAAATTAAGGGTACAACTACATTTTAAGAGTCAATTTTAGAAAAGACTTCAAACTTGGAGCAAGAGCTATTATAGATATGAGGAAAAGAATTATAATTGAGCTAATTACTTAAAAATTCACACCCAATAATTAATAATAGTTGTCTTAAAATAGTTACACAAGTCCTAGGTGACCATGTTATGTCTAAAGAAAAATAACTCATATCTTTATTGAATGAACTCAAAAAAGACTAGATGACTTTGTAACACTTGTAATAATTAAGGGCATAGGCATATAATATAAAATCATCTAAAGAGCTTATGTACTACTCAAGGAAAATGAGAAAGTTTTGGATATGGATATACAAAAAGAAAAGAAGATGACACAAGGGATGATTAATTGGAGGTAATGACTTAACAATTCATTAGCTACCACTCAACTTGAGTTACATAGAATAGAAAAATACAAAGCTATAATGGATGATAAAATATTTATTTATGGTTTTATGAATAATTAGTTGAAGCAATTATTTGAATAAAGGGATACTATCATGAAAAAATATCAAGGTTAGCACAATGAGACTCTATGCATTGTATTTTCTAGACAACAAGCTCAAAGGTATGGAGATCAGTTAGATAATTTGGTTATAGTTATCCATCTCAATGTATATAATGCTAAATCACTCATTACTACCATATAATATGAATATGTGTAGAACTTGATGGTAATTCAAATCCTCCTACACATAATGCTTACCATGGTGAAGGAAGTGTTAATGACTGGAAGATGCTTAAGCAAGATATTTCTTAGATTAATACCTATATTGACCAAATTGTGGCTGATACTAAACTCATCCCACTATAAAAATTTTATTAGGTCATCCAACAGAAGAATGTATCCATAAAACTAAAAGTAGACACATGAAAATAATAAATCTTAACACTATATTCTACCCAACCAACTGATTCATCCAAAACTCAACTAGAAAGAACACAATAAGAACCTACTATGCATCCAATTCAAAATAAACCACCACCTACCTAATAGGTACTACACACTCAATTTTTTTAGTTTTAGCAAGTTTTACACAATTTTTTTGGATAGACATAATCATTAAGATTGGGTCCATAAAGGGCTGCTTTCAAAACCATAAAGGGCTTCCACTTAGTTGCGTTAGTCTATTGAAAACATAAAAGTTTGGTAGGCTAGGATATTACTTAGTTGAAAACCTTAAATGGTGACTAAGTAGTGTGTAAAGGGTGAAAGATAGTTAAACATCATTTGTAATGATAACCATGACCATTGTTTCTAGTTCATTCATTTAGCTTTAGATCAAATTATTTTACTGCAACCTTATGTCAGGTGGAGACAATAAATTACATTTGAGAAAGTGTAGAGCATGAAATAGGGCCTAATAAAATCACAAATTATATTTGATAGCCATGTGTGCATAGCACTCTATTTTATATTTTGTATCATTTATTGTATGGATTTGACCTTTCATATAATAGTATTTAGTCTCAAAATGTAAATATTCCTTTATTTTTAGCATAGTAAAATTATATAATAGTAAGAGATAACACTTTGTAAAATCTTTATAAATAGTTCCCATTTGTAACTAAGAATGGTTTGCCATGTGATAGAGATTAATACAATGCTCTGAATGGTTTGTCTATATATCTTTTACTTATGAGGTATGAACATTGAGTTCTATTGATGTTTTTATCTATTTTTGTTATATTTTATGCTGAATTTTTTGTATACATTAATTGTGCATGTATGTATATAATGAGCTCAACATAATCTATTAATGATTAGACTCAATCTGACTTACCATAAATTATTTAATTTTGTTTATACAAGCTATCCCTATAACTAGCATGATCTACAGTTTTATAGTAACCTCTGCTAAAATAATAATTGCCTATTGAAAGTATTGAGAAACATACTAATGCCATAGTTTACATAACTATTCAATAAAATTATTTATACATTACAAATCATGTTATTGTTTCTGATGAACATGAGGATATTATAGAATTCATTGCTCCATCCACTTATGAGTATGATATATTTTCACATTATCATATTCCATTTATTTCACGTAGCATGATACATCCTCCTATGAAGAAAGTAGCATATAGAAATAAACCTCCATCTCATAAGGAAAAACATGTAGAGGTACCCGATGTTACATATTATTCTCCCACAGATGATGATACATGTATACATGAGCATATGAGTAGCTTTTAAGAGGGTTATTTTTCAACATATTGATCCTATTCATATTTATAATAAACTAAAATTGACACTTCTTCAAAATAAATATCTCCTTCATATCAAATCATAGGTTATATATAGAAGCCCATAAATATTATCATTGTCCAGCTATTCTAGTTTAAAATTTTAATAGATTCCTTACCTTTTAATAATTCTTCTATCACTTATCCAAGAATTTTTTAGTCCCTTAGAATTATTTTCACGTTTTTTGGTTATGTACTTTATTTTTAACTTGATTCAAACAATATAAACCAACTATCTATATGACACTCCAATTTATTACTATTCAATATTTTACACCCTATGTCACTTGGTTGATATCATCTGGTTACTTTTTACATGAATATATTTATCTCCTTCCCCATCTTACAAAAATAGAAATTCCTACATATTATATATATTTTCACTACATTTTTATGATTCAAAGTTATATTTGCATTAGAGGCACCTTATGTTACTTCCTTCTTATCATTCTCTTCTGCTACACCTTGTTTTGGTTTGTTTAAAATCCTCTAAATTCCTATCTTTGAAAAAATTTGATTCTAAGAACATATATTAAAAATCTATTTTAGAAATCAAGTATTGTAATTTTTTTTAAAAATGTGTATATTCCAAAAATTAATAAAAAACAAAATATTGTCAAATATTCAAAATTAAGACCTAATTTTTTTAAATATTGTTATTTTAATTATTTTCATATGTTTTTTATTATATGTTATGTGCATATCATATTCCATATCTTAGTACACAATTTTTATCCTAGGGTACATTAGTGTGTTACATGAAATACTTTCATATGATTCCTTGACATCAAGATTACCTAATTACACATCAACCTTGTTATATTGTGAGCACATATTTTTTCTTCATGAACACTTTTACAGGTTGTCTCTATCCATAATCCCTTTACCATGTTAAGATACATGAATACAAATTCCTTGCTACTCACTCATACTTTGAAAATGTTTTACATGAGACATGATTCTCTCTAACACTCATACTCATACATATGATGGATCTAAACTAGTTTAATTTTTTACATGTTTTTATTTGCATTATTACCTTCTTACATGAAGTTAGGATTTGTATTGATTATTTTGTGTGTGTTCCTTATCTTTGCATGATAAAATTATTGATTATATGTCATCATCATCCCATTTTTATGTGTTCCTTTTACTTATGTGCTATGATACATGTTACATGCCCCTTTTACGTTTCCACATATGCCTTATGCATAACATATTATGAAAATTACAAGACATTACATGACATTGCATTTATGATTTATATTATTATTGATTATTCATACCATTAACTATATCTATGTTAATATACTTCCATGATTAATATCATTAATCAATTATATACTCTATTCCTACTCTCATTCTATGATTTGTATCATGCATACATTGATTTTATTCTTCAATGATATATATTTTTAACACATGATTAAAAATACAATATTAAGTGGTATGTTCAATAATATGAATGAAATCTATTTAATATATTAAAAATTATATATCTTTCACATATGATTTATTTTGATACAAGTGACTTGTAGGATACAATCTTATGTAATAAAGGAGGCATCACAACATGATTAATTATAACATTCAATCTTCATGAGTGTTTTTTAGATTTATAGAAATATAAAGTTTTTAATTGGAAATATGGTTCAAAATTTTATATTATGTGGGAATATTTCATGCATGTACACTCATTCCTAAATCTTCAAATTACAAGTTTCACAACAATTCAAAAATGGCAATTTTCTAAGATACAAAAGTTTATTAAAGGTTTCAAAAAATGAAGAATGTTTCAAAATGTTTGTAAATGTGACAAAGTTGAATTTTTTTTTTAATTTATAGTTAAAAATTAAAATTGTAATATATTAAATATATGGGTGTGGGGGACGGGGGGGGGGGGGGGTGGGGTTCAAAATATTCAGTGGCAAGTTGGCCCCATTACATTTTAGTGTCAGTCAACATCTATGGTGTATATTTTTATTTATCTAAAGTTCCATTTTTTCACAATTCTATCTCCTCAAATATATCATAAACTAATCAATAGAATAAAATGAGAGTTGGATCATACAATCCATTAAATTCAAAATCATTCAAAGGTTATAAAATAGATACTTTATCATTAGAAATTTTCCATGGTTCACCAGTCTTCAAATTTTTGAAACAATGGTTAATTCACACTTCACCATCACCACATTAGAATGAAATTATATTACACACTATCATATCTATTTTTTCAAATTAGAAATAGTAAATTTAAAATTTACATTTCTTAAATATGATACAATATTACATTTTATGGAATTTTTGTATGTTTAACATTAAGGCAAATTGCATAATTAATACTGACATTAAAATACAAAAAAATATATAGTCTCATATTTTCATCTACTCTACTCTATCAATTTTAATTTTCACATCATAGTAATAAAGTGGGGGGAAAATGTAGACACACAAATTCAATCACTAGGGAAGGATATTATTTATTCTTGGCATCTTTACCCTTATTTAGTAAACTTTTAATTTCTATGAATTGATATCTATAAGATTGGTTAGCCCTTTTTGTAAATAATTCTATGGGGAATACTAATAAATTATGGAGTAATCTATTCCATAATAAGGGAAATTAAATGAATTTATATTTATAATATTATGAAATATATGTCAAATCTTAAAATATGTGAAATATATAAAAGTAAAATGTCAAATAATATTCTAAAACTTTAAATATGAAGGATACACAATGCTTAGTTTATTAAATAAGGAGAAGGAAGATCTAATAGGTAAAAGTGTATAATAAGGCAAATTGACGTTTGACCTTGATATGTTATTTTATAAAAATAAATGATCTATCATCTAGGACACTATCATTAAAATAGCAACATTAACATTGATTTTTCTATCGTGGTTTCAATACTTTTGTCCATATAAATATATTAAATATTTTATAGATCAAACAACTAAATCTATTAGGGTTAATTTTTGGCTTTCAAGTATTAGTTCCTTGTATTAGTCTTTTTCTCAATACCATAGGTCATCCAACTTATCATGTCACATTGGAAAACATGGGTTAGTAGGGTGAAGTGAAGTTCATATAACCTTAAATTCTAGTGTATCATTAAGGGCTTCATAAATATCCATATGCTTTGAATAGGGATTCATACTAATGTATTCATCCCTCTCATGTGGTCTAGTGTTGGAATAATTGTACATTATGCCATATGCAAGTAGATCTAGTGATATATATTATAACTTGAAAAATACTGCTCAAGGTGTTCTCTTTGAATGGTTTATAGTTTTATTAAGACTACTCTGATTACTTATTTGTAAATAGGGAATATTAAGGTAGTATAGCTTAGTTGTGCATATGATTCACAATATCATAGTGTGAACTTGATAGGTGTTTAGTAGATATTGATTTTGGTCAATATGAATAGTAGTTGATATGTGTTTAAAAAACACCTTTTGAAATGACCTCAAGTGAGGGTCAAATGAATGCCATAGGCCAAACCATACATGTATAAGTATTTTACAATATAATTATATAGAAGGAAGGTACACTAGCATTAGATTTGGGACAATAGTGTTGATTTTAGTGTCTTAATATACAAAGTAATGTCCTACATAATAGAATGTTTCTAAGGATATGTAACTATTAGAGTTCGATATAAATCAAGTTTATGCATATTATAGGTTGTAGGTCATTTGGGTCAATATAATGTCATGTTTTGAATTTATAATACTAAGTTAGGCATATTTAGATGGTGAACATGAGCCTTTCAACAAATAAAATATCATGAAATGAAGTTTTTAACCATGATTTTCAATTGTAAAAGACAAACATATCATTTAAAACACACTCTTATTTGACTTGAGCCCCATTTAAATTTTTATTTTGTTTATTACATATAAAAAATAACATATTACATTCTAAAAAATTCATATAATCTCAAGAATTTTAAATGATATAATTTAAGGAGAGAAATGAAGGAATACAATAATTTTTCAATGAAACCATGTTTCCCCTTGATACTTTTATTTGGTGATGATTCTTACTTGTTGAATCATTGGAGAGATAGGTTCATAACTAAACCTTGGATAAGTGAATAGGAATTTAAGGGTGGTTGTTCCCCCAATCTACTGCTAGGGAGAGTTGTGCCAAGGCCATTGAGATAATTTAATATAAATCACACAACTCAAGTGTATACATAATATATAAAATATAGGAAATATCACTCAAGTAAAAAAGTGTAACAGTCTCATCCTATAAAAGGAGAGTTTTTCCAAGGGCATAAATGATGTTTAATATTTACCAAAATACTCAAAGGAGGTAACTACTACTCGAGACATAAATCTTCAATCTATGTATATATGTATGTATGTATGTATGTATGTATGCACACAAGCATGCACACACACACGCGCGCGCGCGCGCACACACACACACACACACACACACACACGTGTGTGTGTGTGTGTGTATACATATGTGTGTGCATGAGTGTTTATATAATCTCTGTGTGTGTGTGTTTTTTTATGATTTTGTAAATTTAATGGAATATTAACCTCTAATGTGTCTCAATAAAAAGTGTCTATCATAATCTGACCTATTCATTTTAAATGAGCTAAAATATGTATCACAAATATGTAAAAATTAGTTGTAAGTGTATAATATTTAGAGTAAAATGTATATCTGAATCATGTAAATTGTATCAAATTTTACCAACTCTACCAATTATGTATATGGTATCTTATCTCTATGACATTCCTTCACGGATACCCCTCCCTTACCCACTTTAGGTGATGAGAGTGCAATTTGGTATTCACCTTACCTAAGAAGGATAGGATAACATGACATACCTATATCAATAATATAGTAAATAAACATATAGTGGTAAGCTATTTAATTATATGCATCAAATAATATATTATTATCCAATGACAATAATCCTTAAGATGCATGATATAGATAATTGAAATGTCTATAAGTAACAAGCACAATCTCAATAAATAAGCAAGCATGCATACAAAATCACTCAATGTCATTAAAAATGGATGTAAGGAAACCAAAAATAATGGGTGCATTCGCACATGACACAATCAAGTGGAGAACATGCTCAAATGTCCTCTCACCAAAGATAAAACAATGGTGCTAGAAAATAAGGAACATGTTCAAATGTTTCACAATAGAAAGAAGGTAAAAATAGAGAAGCAAACTCAGCTAATCCTTGTGATAATATGAATAATTTAAATATAAGAAACCAATATTAGCATTTCATCCAAGTTCCTATAAAAATGTCTTATACTGTAATACATATATAACACTTTATAAAATGTAAAAATGAGTATAAACATATGTAAGCATTACTATATAAGAACAACATGATAATGTAAAGTGATGATAATATAATGTAACATACATAAGTCATTATGAAGGAAGCATATGCCCCAAGTGTAGTGTATCACATGGGTGCATGAATGGTCCAACATCTTTATGTGTATTTATTAAGTATCTAGTGTATGCCTATATCAGATAAAAGTACCCATTAGACATATGTTCGTATAGAAAAGATATAAACAAAAGTAAAAACATATATTTAAAATATAGTAAACATGTGTATGCTAAATATTATTGTATTTTTATGTTTATTTAAATGTTTTTTTTTATTTTCCTAATTTATTGAATTCTTTAAATATATGAATTTTAGAAAAGGGAAGGATAACTAGTGATCCCATCTAATGTATGTTCATAAGGTGATTTATAGTTAAGATATGATACCAAAAAATGATAATTCTGCCAAGAATATTATATATGTGCCGTGTATAAAACTATAGAATTTTTATACTCTACTTATACCTCATATGGCTATGTGGTTTTGAAGTAGTAGTAGAAGTTATAGTGGTTTGTGGAACCCATTATTAAAGGCTTTGTGACTTATTTAGTATAACTATAATGATGTGTCTTCATAACCTTTTTGAAACATGTGGATATATTCTAATCATCTAGTTGGATCATACAAGTGTAAATGAGGATTTGGAGGAATCCACTATATATCTATGATTTAATAGACTCTCAAGGATCAATTGTTTAAGAACATGAATTGTCCTTTACTTACCTTTTCACTACTTATTATCCTAAATAGGTTGTATAAATAGTTAGATTTTAATAAACTTATCATATTGTAATGGAACTCATACTAAATTCCTGAAACTACAATTACCCTATTCGTATGAATGTACTTGAGACACTTATGAACTATGGATGGTTTTTCAATAATATTATTAATCCATGCTAATACCTTTAGCATATAAAATAAACCCTTATGTGGTATAAATTAATATTTTGTTACCATATATGCTATAATAAATTTTAAAGTTAAATAAATATCACCAAAAACCTATTGTGCTTTCCCATGAAATACTCTAACCATCATGTTCAAAGGGTATAAATCATTATGTCTATATCCTAAATGTGTGAGTAATTTCTTAGTACATACATTATAAATAAAACAATTATCAACAGTAGAACTAGATATAGGTTGATGATTAATATGTGATCGTGTAAACTGAGTCAAGACCTAAGTCATCAACCATAATTTTTGTATCATCAAATTTAATGCATGACATTTGAACCATATAAAGTGTTATGCATGTAAATGTGCCAATAATCCCATCTAATGGATTATCATAATTTGGTGGAGGAGGATATGCATTATATAACATTTTAAATTGGATTTCTTCTTTAGAATGATCTTGTAATGGATTATTTATTATATTCTAGTTTTTATGATCAATAAGTTATGACCCTAAATCCTTTCGAAGATCGTCGAAGTTGATACCTTGTCTACCAATCAAGTACACTAGTTTTAAAAATTCTAAGATCCCTTTTAATCTAAATATTTTGTTAGTTTGAGGTAATAAACACTATAAGATTTATATGATTCATCATAACCAAGAAAGGTAATGGTTTTTGTTTTATAATCTAACTTCTTAAATTTTCCCTTATGAATATGACCAAAATTGTCATAACCAAAAACACATAAATATATCAAATTAGAATTTATATGACTCATAGGTTATTCAACGGTAAAATTTTAAAAAACCTTTAATGGTAGTTATATTAATGTTATAAACATGACAATACATATCTTCAGCACAAAATTCATAATGCACAGTTTTATCATGCAATATACACCTAGCCATTTTAGTTAAAGTCATGTGTTCACATTCCAAAACACCATTTTTCTGAAGTGGGTAAGAAACAAATTTTTCATGTTGAATACCATGTTACTTAAAACATGTAAAAAATAATTTTTAGCATATTAAATGAAATTATCAAATTTTAACATGCATAAATAACAAGTATATTTATTTTCAACAAAGTCATGAAGCTCAATTAATGTGTAAAAAAACATTATCTTTACTTTTCAAAAATTAAATCCAAATTTTTGTATTGGAATCATCAACAAATGTTAAATAATATTTGTCACCATTAATGATAATTTTCATAGGGCCTAATCTAACACTATGAAATTAATGAAGGTTTATATTATCATTAGAAGATTTATTATTATGAAAATATTATCCATGAATTTTACTAGCCATACATCAACTACAAATAGAATTAGTGGGCGGAACTTTAGATAAATATTACACCATATTAAGTTTATTAATAAGTGGAATACATTGGTAGTTAATATTTCCTCATATTTAATGACATGTTTTACTATAAATATGAGCAATCAAAGCATGAATAGAAGAAGAATAAGAGAATACATTAAAATTGAACAAGTTATCATTGTCTAAAAAGGTAGTAAAAATGACATAAAAATCTTGCCTAATAAACTTAACATAAAAAATTTCATTAAATAATTATAAATCATCGTCCTTGTATAATTGAATAATGGAAATTATATTTAATTTTAAATTAGGAAAAAGTAAAATATCATGAAATTGACCATTATGATTTTAACCGTAACTATGGATTCAACATTGCAAGAAGCATTGTTTCAAGACTTATATGATTAGTATAAATATATGTTTATAAAGAAAAAATAAATGGGAATTAGATGTCATATGTTAATAATTGATAGATTAAATAGTAAATCGAACAAGAGAATAAGATAAAACACAAAAAAAGTAACTCTAGTATTAGACTTATGTTTGTTTTGTGTCTTAATGTTATTAGTGCTAACATTGTCTTTAAACTTAAGATTTCCATTTTTAATATCATGTTTGTTCTTAAAATAATGATATTTATCATGTGCATTCTTGTCATAATAATTAAACTCTAAATTTTTCTTAGGTTTGGAATTATATTTTTGATTATTTTTGTCATGTGCATTATTTGACTTAGCATGATATTTTTGATTATTATATTGTTTTTCTAAAATAAAAACATGTTCATTAGTTTTAATACTACCAAATTTAAATATATATTTTTGGGATGTAAAAATTTACAACATAAATCAAATGTCAACTGAAAAAATAAAGTAGGACAATCTAGTTTCAAGTCAATGTTATTAATAATATGTTTAAAACTTCTACGAAAGCATGTTTTCATGATAATTTTAACTATATTCAAGTTTGAATGTTTATAACCTAAAATAATTTTTCAATTGTGCATAGAGTTAAATTTAGTCAATAAGTCATCCATACTTTTGATGTTATTATACTTTAAATTAGAAAGTTGATCTTGAACTTGATTTTTCCTAGATTCTTTCACAACATCATAAACAGATTTAATTTTAGACCAAGAATGGGATGTAATAATTCAACAATAAATGTTTACATGTAACTTAGAAGTCAAGGACAATCCAATATATCATTAGGTCTCTTAATTTTTTGTTTGCCATTTTTCTTGGACGTCAGTAATAGTAGATTTTTCATCAGGATAGGGATCATTGCCATATAATATGCACACTAATTATTTGAAAGTTAATATGTATTACATGTGTGATTTAAATAAATGGTAATTAGTGTAGGTGAGTTTAAATTTGGGGAAAAATTAAGTCATTATGCCTCAAAATTTAATGCAATTTTTTAAATTTAATGTGCAGAATAAGATCACCAGGAGTTTAATATATATGGAGTGACAAGAATACTAAAAAATTACTCATTATCAAAGTTTAATAAATTATAAAAGGAAGAAATAAGAATCATGAAAGATTGAGAATTTAAAAAAAAAAGTTAATAGACTACAAGAAAGTGAAAAAATTACAAAATTTAAGCACAAAAATTATAAATGAATATATAATTACAATGATATGAAAGAAACATAAATAATATTTTTATTTGATGAGATAAATTCTTTTTAATCTAGAGATATGAACCATATGAGTGAGGGTTTTGATAACTAGAGCCACAACTAGGCAAAGGGTTTTGCACAACCAATTCTTATGAGACACAACAAGAGGAACCCATAACCTAAGTAGATCAAACAAAAAGAAGGTTTCAAGGGTAATACACCCATAAATACAAGAGGGTTTGAATGATCCACAAAACTTTACAAATAACAAATATATATGGTTTTAAGGATCCCACAACTATAAAAGCCATCAAGAGGGTTTAGAGGATCCCACAACCTTGGTGAAATAAATTACAAGGGGGTTTTAAGGCTCCAAATTTTTTTACAAAGCATAGAAAGAGGGTTTTAAGGATCAAAAAACCATAAAAAATATATTAAGATGGTTTGGAGGCTCCAACAAACTTGGAAAAACAAATATAAAGAGGGGTTTAAGGCTCTGACATCCATAACACTTCATCATGATCACTATTTGTTATTAGGAATTAGATGATTTGGTTTAATGATCCACATGACCATCCAAAAGACATTCATAGATATTCCTTAGGGTGAAACTAAGATATCTATTTGATTTCTCTATCTTTAGTGTATTTATTTTATTATTCATTTTAGGTAAGAAAAAATGTAATCAATAATTTTGTCAAGGATTTGATTAAATGTAAAGTATTTCAATGATATTTTCTTTTTTGAAACATTTATGTATGCCATCCAAAAAGGATGTTAAATTTCGCAAGGTTTTAATATAAAATTTTACCTTTGGCTGATGTGAGACTTTCACAATGGATACTTTCTACTCCTTTTACTAACTGGGTCGATAACATTCTCTCCTTCAAATTAATTTTCCTTTTATAAAATTGTGCATTTTGTTCATATGTCTATCTTCTACATTTATCTTTCTCCATTCATTAGAGAGTCATTATGATCATTTAAATCTATAAATATATTTAATTAATAACATTAAATAAAATATGGTTTTGCATGATATTCTCTAACTTTACAATTGCTTATAACTACCTTTTCTTCTTTTCTCATTACTATTATATAACATATTATGAAAACTATCATTTGTTGTAGTAGTCTTTACTCCTTGTTTTAAGTTTCATGTACATAAATATTTTTTCACCCAGTTTTATTGATGATTGAATTTACTTTTATTGTAAAGCATGTCTTTATTGTGGTAATATTTATCCTATTAACATATCTAGGTGCCAACTTCCTTAGGCTACTTGTAGCCCACCTGTACACCATACATTTCTGAATCACTGTTGTGTTTATCATGGACTTTATTTAATTATTTATTGATTAAATATTTCTTTTGGATGCCTCTCAACTAATTATAAAGATTATTTTACACATTATAGTTATATTTCACTTTGATGGTTATGAATCTCTTGGCTTCTCTTCCTATTTAATTTCTTCCTCCTCTAAACGTAATTAATAATATTAATAAACCTCAATTTTATATTTTTTTATGACACATTTATATATAAGCTGACAAGGACATAGACATCTAATGTATCATACATTTAGTTTGAACTATAATGAACCTTATAAAAAATCTATTTTAGATATCTATGATTACTGCATATGTCATTTGTTAAAGCTCCCTACTAGGTCATGTTGACTCAGATAATTAAAATAATGGACTAAATGTTAACCCAACCAAATCATGGCATAGCTTTTATATAAAATGAGGAGTCATTTCTAACATAAATCTCATACACAGACACCAAACTCATCATGTTATTTCTATATATGAAAAGATATAGATTAAATCACATTACTCAATTTATTATCTGATATAAATTGATATATCTTCTTCTATAATATTAAAAAAAAAATTATAGATAAAATAAAATACTATAAAAATCATTAATAAATACCATATAAATGGGTGCTACCTCAATTAACATTGAACCATGTAACTAATAAAAACTGAGATTGAGAGGCATTATAGTAATTATGATTAAAACTAAACCCCTCAAAACCATTTCAAAAAGGTCAAACCCATCCTACAAGCGCAATTACAAAATCACCTTTAAAATTCTTTTTTTAAATTTACCTATCATTTTAAGAGGGATTAAAAAAAATAAAAATAAAGAGAAGAGGAAGGAAACAAATGGAAAGCAGATATTTCACATAATTAAAAGGTTTAAACTAGATATAGAATTATATCTCGTAAGTGTTGTCTTTGTAAATACCATAATTAGAATAATAATGCATGTGATCATATTAAATTTATTATTATATCCATAATAAGTTATCTTCAAAATAATC
>JARHVA010004657.1:1465000-1484397 GCA_037957365.1 Torreya grandis
TCAAGATTTGTCTATATCTAACATCTCTACTAGGTCTAAGGAATTGGCTGCATTGACAAATAGAAACACGACATTTGTTTATTCAATTGGACTCTCCCTAGCCTTGGCATCTTTGACAAGTCTCATGGAATCATCATACTAATAGCTATTGATGTGGCGCCTCTTCATCTGATTTGGGTCTTTTAGGCCATAAAATATTTAGGAGGACTAGTGACACTCACAACTACAAACATGGCACCTATTCAATTGATCAGGCTCTCCAAGGCCCTAACATTATGGAAATATTGATCTAAATAGGTGAAACTAATCACCGGTAATAAAAATTGAGTGGTTCTTTATTTTAACATTAGATTTTAGACATTTATATGTGAATATTAATAAAATAATATTGACACATGTAGTTACTTTTAAAATATTAATAAGAAACATTTGTATTAACTTAGAATATTAAGACAATTTACAATACATAGGGAATAAAATTATGTAAGTATAATAATAAAAATCCATCATATTTTACCACACACAAAGAAAATTTGAAATACTTTATTCTATGGTACCAGATAGAAACCACTTATTTAAGCATATGGAAATGAATAAATAAAAATGTGAGAGGAGATGTGCTTAGACTATAACTAACAAACATCACACCATTAATAATCAAACAATATCTTTCAAACATATTTATAGATGTAGGTAGGTTAGATTAATTTTATAAAATAATAGCTATGGTTATAAAAAATTATAGGAATTTGTAGTAATATTTTGTGGATGATGTAGTTACTGATAGAGGAATATTAGTTGAATTCATTTAATATATTTTGTAGGACATAACTAATTTACCATGCACAATGGATCTATGTAAAATTAATTTGATTGATACTATGATAGGATACATATTATTCATAAAGGTTGAACAGTTAGAAGCCTACAACTAGATCATAGTCTGCTATTAATTACGTCCACTATGGTAATAATTTTATAGATACATTATCAAGTATTTAAAATGCAAAGTGAGACATTCCATGACACACGCGGTTCATTTTAGGATCCTCAATCATCTAAGGTAAAGAATAAGTGTAAATGTGCCAATTTTTTTATTCAAGTTTTGGATGATAGTGGTTGAAGAATATCATTAGGGTATGAGAAAAGAATTCTCACATCATTATTTAGTTTAGTGGATAGTATGAAATTGTCTAAAAGATAAAAAACCTAATCTAACCTCAGATGATTTTATTTTATTGAAACAAGTACTAGATGAAGAAGGAACTATTTTAAAGGTATAATTTGATAAAATATATTAATATTGTCATAATATACATTGTTTTTTTAAGAAGGAAGAGACCAAGTTAGATATCTATAAGTTATCAACCTCTTCCATTTTTTTCATATTCCTAATTGTAGAGGAAGAGAAAAAAAATTAGAATGGGATAAAGATAAGATATAGAAACATGTAGACAACAATTTTTGGATTTAAAGGCAAAAAAGGGCATGTTCATCAAAACCATTTGATTTTAGAATAATATGATCCCTTGAACGTAGGTTTCAGTTTCTTAAGGACTAGTAACAAGTTAATTTGGGAAGTGTAATGAGACAATAAATAAACCATTGAATTACCTCGTAGAACATATTTTATTGATTACATTTTACCAATCCTAATTAAATAAAGTTGTCTTTTGTAATCATGTCTATAAAATAGTATCAAATAAATATGATATTCATATCTTTTGTGGTTTGTATTTAATACTATTATTTAATGAATAAGTATTCATTATAGACGTTAATTAATACTTTTTATTTACTAATAATTTGGTGCATATATATCTCTAAAAAATATATATTAATTAGTATTAACCAATATCTAAGTAATATATACTGGTTGGGATAACCCATAGAAATTGATCATCTAACCTATAATAACTGGGTATCCAATTAGTAACAACTACAAAGACATCTAGGTTAACTATATTTCTCTATTATTATACCTATTGAAATATAACAATGAGTATGAAAAGGAGGATGGATTCTAGAGTCCAGGAAAAGTGGATAAATTTCCAAATACACCTTAATACTCTTTTCTATATGGATCGTGCTTCTCATCCATTTAAACCATGAAACAAACCATTTTGTTCTTTATTATAAGTAAGTATTAACTATAGATAGATAATTTAGCATTAGAATATTTATCTTATATATTATATTCAATAACTAAGGTAAAGAATAATTTGATTGTAACTAAAAAGTAACAATAAATAACCTACATTCTATATTAAAAGTAATACAATAGGGTATAAAAGTAAATAATTAATAATGAAATAGGATTGAATACAAGATGGATAAACACAATCTTAACATTTTATAATACTTTGTTATATAATTATTCACATTAATACAATTAAATTTATGCAAGGACAACTAATTATAATTAACGTATTTTTACTCAATTTAAGGATTGAAACTCAAGTATGACCGAGGAGGGCCCCATCACAAGGATATATAGGGAAGATCTTGATTATTTAATTATTTATTATTTATGATGTGTGATCTTATAGTTTCAATTTTATTTATGTATTTCTAACATCGATAGATTCAATTCAATAACAACAATTGGTATTTTTGTAAAAATTATTAATTCCATATCATGAAGGTTTGAAAACCATAAATTCATAAATCAATTCCTTTTAGAAATTAATCTATTCAATTGTTATTTCTTTTCTTATATTCTATATTCATAGAGTTTACATTATACAATTATGTTTCCATATACATGACCTATAACTTATACGCCTATGAAATAGCTAGTGTTATCCATACAATACTCAAATATTTACAAACGCATGCCATGGGTTGACTACTAGTAGCAGGAGTAGTGTTATGAATAAAATAATCATATATTTATAAACTCAAATCTACTTTAACCACAAGAAGATCCCTTAAATAAAGATACTTATTCTCAGTGAAGTGTTCGGTAAATATATCATCAATTTAATCCATTATCTGGACATAGTATAGATTAATGACTTTTTCATGGATGAGATACCAAATGAAATGAATTTTAATTTAGATATACTTTGTTTATGGAGGACCAAATTATTATAGATCTAGATTATGATTTGGTTATTGTATAAGATGAGTTTTGGTCATTGAAATTGGATACCAAACTCAATGATAATTGCTTGAATCCAAATAGTATAAGTGGTAGTATTAAGAGCTCCTTTATATTCTACCTCAGTAGAAGATACAAAAATAGCATTCTATTTTTTCTTGACCAATTAATAGGATTTGAATGAAGGAAAAAATGGTATCCTAAAGTAAACTTATGATTTTAAATATCATTAGCCTAAACTAAATTATTATAAATAATCAAGTCAACATCAATGCTTTCTCTATAAAGACTAATAAAACTATGATTTATATGAATGTGGTGGAGAATTGACTTAGGTTATTTCTAGTTTAAATCATATTTATATTGCATAAATATGAAGACCATGCCCACTGCATATGAAATAGTAGGTCTAGTGTACATAAGGTACATGAGACTTATAATTTGTTGTCGATATGAGGTAGCATCAACTGAAGCATATGGATAATCATCCTTAAGATTCACACAAGATATAAACTATATTAGTGTTGTCTTACAATCAGACATGTTAAACCATACAAGTAAAAAAGGATCATACTTGTATTGTGCTATAGTGATATCAGAGTCTAACTAATAAATTTCAAACCTAAGAAATTAGTGCAACAAACCCTAATAAGTCATTAAGAACTTGTCAGACAGAGTAATTTTCACTATTGTGATGGTGGATGAATATCTCCTTGTGATCAATATGTCATCCATGTAGATAACCTAAAATAATAGTGAATCATCATGTTGTAAATGTATAAATTAATATCAAACTAGCATTTAATGATCCTAACTAAATTAATAAAGGAGCTCATCTTACCATACCAATCTCGAAGAGACTTTTTTTAGGTCATAGATAGTTTTTTTAAAGTTTAAAAACTAAGGAGGAATCTTACACATATACTTCTGGTTTATTGATTTATATTTCCTCTTTGAGGTCATCATGAATGAATGCACTCTTCATATCCATCTATCAACAACTCAGTGTTGTACTAAAATAATGGAGAGAGTGAGTCAGATTGAGTTCATTTTCAAAACTAGAAATAACATCCCATTATAGTTCAAAATGGGTACCTTAGAAAAACCCTTTGATACCAAAAGTTCTATTAACTTATTTATGGAACAATGTGCTACAAAATTAGTTCTATAAATCCACCTGCATCGAACAAGTTTTCTTCCCCTACGAACAGGGACTAAATCCCAATTGTTGTTAGTCAATGAGGAACCATGTTCATCATCCATATTAGTATCCTCTCTAGGAGTGCCTGATGAATCATAAAATAATAGTGGATTAGAAGAAAATGTAATGAAATAATGTGGGGCATCTTGGAATTATGAACATGTTCCTTGATTGTCTAAGAGATATCTAACCCATTACAAAAATTTTGAAATGTTTTTCTATCCTAAAGAGAACCAATGCTTAGAGATTTAGGATGAGATTTTTCATCCTTTGAATATATTTTTGGATAAGGAAGATGTGAGGCCTCATCACTACTCTCATAGTCATAACTTAAAGAAGAACATGATTGTGAGGAAGCTACTTGAGTCAATATGAATCAGTAGAACTATCTTAAGACCTTAGTTCATCGATGGAAGAGGGAGGAGTATCATGTGTATATTATAGATGACCCTCTTTAAAACAAATAATTATCTATACAAAACACTTATGAGTGGTGGGATGGATAATGTTGTATCCATTAACGCACTTTGGATGTCCATCAAAGATGCAAGGATGAATCTACTGTTGATTTTCCTTACATTTATTCTTTAGAATGTGGACCATAGGTAGACATCTGAAGACTCAAAAGTGATTGACTATGGGTTTTTTATGACTATAATATTCCTAAGGAGTGGATCCCTTCAATGTTTTATAAGTAAATCAAGCTTAAGAAATTAAATCTATGTATACCTCAAATAATTTTCAATGAAAGTAATAATGTATTTTATCCTATTGAATTAAGGTTTTGGAAATGGACCAACATTATCATTGGGGATTAGCTCTAATATTTGTTCACATATTGGAAGTACACTTATCATACTTATACTTACAATGTTTACCAAGTATGTAACCCTCAAAAACTCTGTGATAAAACTTGAGTCAAGGAAACCCTAAAATCTTGTCATCGTGACTAAGTTAATCCAGGTAGTGCTAGTTTAGATTGAAAAATCACTCATGCCATTATTTAAATCATTCCATCTAAATGAGTGAGCAATGTAGTAAATAATTGATTAGGCAAAAAATGTGAGAAATTATGTAATCATGACTAGTGATTTGCTTTCCCAAATATAAAAATAGTGTCACTGTATGTTTTTCTAATAATCATTGAACTAGAAGAAAACTCAATTATCCTAGCCTAACTAATTTGAGTGATTTGATAAACAAATGGGATATTTTTGGATAAAAAAGAAACACATATAACAGCATGACATGTCTTATTATTCACTTTAACTTATCCTCACCCACTAATTTATATGGAAATATTATCACCAAATAATATGGAAGGCATATATAAAGACTTGAAGGATGGGAAGATGTCCTATGATGAATCCATGTGGTGAGATGCACTTAAATAAATTACCCATGTGGAAGGTTGAGACATAAATAAAACAAGAACTTAACCCTTACCTTTTCCCATTATACTATTTTTGGCCTTATGATATTGCTATGCTGATGAAATTTAATTAGAAGAGTCAATTACATATATACTATGCTTCTCAAGCATATTAGTTGGTCAATTTGATTCTACATGCATTTGGATTCATCATGCCCATATTTATTGCAATAGGCACTTGTGATTCACTCTTTTTTAGGTTTCATATATTAAAAGGAAGATTTTTTTATGTTTTTGCCGTACCATCAATTGTTTTACCCTTTATTTTCTCTAGGTCTTTCTTTTTCTATTTATTGTCCTTACTAATAAAATCCTTTTATTTTTGATGACTCAAAATTAAGGCATGCAATTTAGATGACTTTAGTGTATCCATTTAAATAATCTTTTATTTATCCCAAGTTAATTCAACATCAAAGCCATCCAAGGACAACACTGAGGGCATGTTTGGTGGCATGAAGGATATAAATGAAGATATAATAGTCAGATACCAAATTAGAAAGGCTTGAAATAATTAATTGATCATCATTTTTGTTAATTTCATATAATTTCAATTATAATCTGATTGATTTAAACTCTAGGAATGAGTTTTATATTATATCAAAAATGTCATGGCTCAAACTAATGAGCTCATTCTCCAACTCATAAGGAGGTACATTATCCAAAACATACATAGGAAGGTACATTATATAATGAGTAATTAGTTAACCCAAAAAGGTAATTAACTTAACTCACAATTATAAAATGACTTAAAGTACATTTGCCCTAATGATCTATTATTTACCTAAGAAATCTACTATGACTATATAGATAAAACTACATAGTGGGAAAAAACCTACAATTAAAAATATAAATTTGAAGTCTCCCACCTATTTAGCTTAAGATGAAATGTCCATTATATTTATTTGTGTAATCACTTATTCACACCATATTATATAATCCTAGAAACATTTTATATGAGTCTTTTAAATGTATGTACCCCATCTACCCTTTTGTACACTTTATTTTAGTTTTTATAATTTGGCATATGCCAATATTGGTTAATTTGAATTTGAAATAACCTTTAACCTTTAAATATTTTGATTTATTTGTATACACAAGAAATATTAACAAGAGACCTAGGATTAAACCAAAAATAAATTATGTGAGAGGCATATTGTCTGAATCTAAGGTTAAACAAATTCATTATTTTAATATATTAGTTATGACTATTATAAATTTAGTTGGTAGACCTTAACCACCTAAATGTTAAGGAAAAATACTAATTTATTTATAAATAATATATGTTAGAAATTTGTCTATATAGATACAAAGAAAGTGAGACACGTAGATTGATTATAAGAAATGAGTACAACTACACAAACACACCTATAAAGTGAGATTTAAGTTTCAAACATTATTCTAGTATTAAGTTTTCTACTTTAAACACAAAGAGTAGGAAATGTATACTTATAAAAATGTTTTTTAAGATATAGAGAGACAATCATAAGAAATTGAGTTGCACATTTACAAAGTCAAATTATGATGACATTTGTTTTTCAATACTCTATCATTATGTGTTTGTGTGTGTGGTACGGGGGGTGGGGGGGGACATTCAATGTATAATTCAACTTAGATTCCATGACTGAGGGGAACCTCTACCATAAAATTCATTCAAATCTTACACATAGTTTCGTTTATTGAGGTATGCCATAGAAAAAATTGGATACGATAGTTTATCTAATTTTAGAACTTGATAGTATTAAATTTTAACATGTAACTATCTATAAAAATTTTATAAATTATAAATTATACATATTTTGTAAATATATTATGAATATTTAATTGAGTATAATATATTTATCTACATTATTAAATGGATGAAAGTTTATATGCACTCATCAATGGGGAAGAAATATAAACTATAAATACAAATTGGATTATTTACACTGACATTCATGTATGAAACACATTTATTGAAGGGAAACTCAGAATTTGTTTGTACATTTGTGATTTAACAAGTGTAAAATGTGTGGAAAATAAAAACATTTTTTTAATGAAAAGTGAACTATAATACACTATGACATGTGACTACAGAGTTGTTAAAATTACTTTACATAATAATTTTTATATTATTAAATGAGTTAATCAAAGTGATTTTATTTTTTTGAGTGTTGCTTATGTTATATTCTTTTAAATGATAATTGCACTAGAGACAGGTATACTGGTAGGAACACACCTAAGATTCATCCACAAATATTTTTATGTGGTTCTTTTACTTGTCACTCCTTGTTATTCCAATGAAGATACAACATATAGGCCATTATTAAGACCTAAATTATGTGCTTGTAACACAATCATTTAATAATATAACTAGTGTCATTTAATAATGATATTAAAATAAAATGTATATATAATTTTAGCTATGCTATGTATTTTTACATCAAGATGAAAGAACATGGAAGGTATATGACATGTGCAACATTAGAATTTACAATCCACAAGAAAAATATTAAACCTTAAAGTCATTGATAAATGTGGAGGAAGGATTCAACACACCACTTGTAAACACAGATGAGAATTATGTTTACATAAGAAGAGAGTGAATAATGAAATGTGTACATATATTTTATAATTACCCAAATATCAATTTTATGAAAAATGGGTAGGTGTAGGAGAAGGATCAGAAAGGAAATTAAAATGGTCATTCTAAAATCTATCACATCCCTTCAAGTCAATAGTCTACCATACATCCCACATTCATTGAGTGATAATGATCAACAATACAGAAGTGTTAATCCTATCATCTCTAATTCTATCAAGATAACTAGGTAGAAACTTTTTCAATATGTCATCAATTGTATAGGAGTTATTCCTCAACCATTTAATTCAATAAGATATCAACTTAGAATTATTTAAACAAATCTAGATAATATAGTTTATAATATTTTATTATAATATAGTTTGGTATATTATAGCATATGTATATTAATTATTGTTATAATATACTTATAATTTATTTTTATATAATAAATAATGGTAATAATTTATATGAACTATTATAATAATATATCTATCATATTATTATAAATATAAAATATTCTATTATAATATAATATTATAGTAAAATATACTATAATTATGGTTAATTAATTTAGAAAATATGATTAATATTATTCAATACTATTAGTAATATAAAATACATAGTATTGAATAACATAATATATAATACATAGTATCAATAGTAAATATCTAAACTCCATGGCTCTGCCCCTGCTCACTATTTTTCTCACTAAAGATTCTAATGGAAAAAAGCTTCACCCATCATCTCCCAATCCATTTAGTTCATGTAGGTCAAAGTTGTATTTTTTTTTCACCATGCCAAGATTTTCATCCATCGCATATCATGGGGCATGATGTAGAATTTTTTATATGGATGAAACAGGGTCCATAAATGCTTCCTCTATCTTGAATGGCCACATATCTATGGGATCTTACCAATTAAATCATGTAGTGGTGGTAACTAAAAGCCTTGTTAGATCTACTATGAATAATGTTTTGGACCTAGATCTCCTCCCTTTCTTTGATAGTGGTTTTATTTTGAAGATGCTAGAAGCCAAGATAGAGAATCAACCAAAGTTATAATATTTCACTAAAGCTACCTCAAAGACTCTACCCAAATCAACCCCAAAGCCCCTTAAACCTACATTTTCATCAATTTCCATCACTTTCAATGAGGAGGAGACTAAAGAGGTACTCTTTCATGAATAATTTTTATCATCTAATCACATTATGCATGGGTATGAAAAATTTTGGCCAAAAATCCAAGACCTACATGCCTGGATCTCATAATAATAACAACCCCTTCACTCAGGTAGGCTCAAAATTTACTTGAATACAAAGTGTTTTTTAACATTTTTGTAATGAATTAAGGATAATGATCTATTTTAAAGTTAATTTTAGATTTTAAATCTCTTGCCCTTATTATTGAAACTTAGTCCCACTTATTTAACTCCCCACAAAACCATTAAATGAAAGACCCATATTCATTCACCTATTCTACATCCAATTTTATTTTTGGTCTATATTTAGTTTCAAATCCATTTCCAATTGTATAGATATGTTTTTACAAACACACCCAAAAACTTCTTATTTTTCTCCTACTACCTTAGCCAGAATACTAGTCAATATTGATAAGTCAAAGTATCTCCTTATAAAAAAATTATACAAGTTGGTGACTGCTCTTGGTTTTAACCCATCAGTTATGAAATACTTATATTTTGTTACCATATTTGCTTCAATATAGGCTATCTAACCAAAAAAATTAGTAACCTCAGAATAGATAAGGAAACATCTTGGTAGATAGGATTCTACCTTGTCCACATCATGATGACTACATGTGAATATGATAATGAATATTTTGAATCATCTTCAGATAAGTCTAAGATTTATACTAAAAATTAGGACACTTCAAACTCTCCCCTCATAAAGGGTGATTCTAATGTTGATTCATTTACTACATTCAAGATGTATTTGGATCTGATTTAATAATACTTTTCTATCTCTAGGGAAGATGATATGAATCTAAGAGTCCTCAATGTAGAAAAAATTGTTGTGGTTTCATCAAAAGGTAAATCTCATCCCTTTAAATATATTGAAATATCCATACCAATAGAACCTAAAACTCTGATTGATATGGATGTATGGACCAGAGTTTATAAAAATACAAATAATATAAAACTAGAGGCTCAATCTTCCAATATGACCTTACCATTATGGGGGCTTAAGAAAGGCATAAATCTAATTTTATCTTAAACCTATTTGGGATTTGTTTTTTAGAGGACATGAATAAAATTGGCACGAATATTATGGAACTATCCCTAGCTATAACAAATTTATTTATTTTAGGTTGGTTCTATTATATGGCCATGGTTGGCCTTGATTTCTTGGATTATTCATTTTGTGGTTGTTTATCCTACTTCATTATTAGTATAAGAGGCATCCCACTTGAGCATGAATGTAATATCTTTCTCTCATTTGAACAAGTTTTGGGATCTTTGAACCTGTGTTTTTTCACCCAATCATATAAAAAATAAGATACAATACATTATTTATCAAAAATGTTAATGTCAATATATATATATATATATATATATATATATATATATATATATATATATAATACTACGTATAAATTATTAAAAATTTTAATATATAATATAATTATATATTATATACTATAACATAATATATTATATTATACATTAATATCAAATTATATATATATATATATATATATATAATTTTATGAATATAATATATTATATTTATATTTACTATATTATGTTAGTATCTTTTTCTTCTCATTTTATGGATTTTAATACTATCTCAAAATATTTGTGTTTAACAAATGAAAAATGTAAAGTTTTGACAATAATAATGTAGGATTAAATAATATTATATTTGTTGTACAAGATCACATCTATTATCAGTCCTATAGTTTGTTATATAAATTTTAATCAAAATATTCAATAGAGAAATTGACCCTCCACATAGGAGTCGATAAGATCTAATCTGGTGGGTAATTTTATATATGTCAAACTACCTTAGTGCTTGTAAACAGTATGTAGAGACCAATGGCAATTTGAATCCATGTCCATTAAAATATCCAAAATTTACAACACTTTGAGGACTTAGTGGCATTTTCCCTTTCTTTCATTTTCCGAATAAAGAGAAATGAGTTCTAATGGATTAGAAATAAAATAGTTGTCATTAGTTTTCCTCAGAAAGATAATTAAAAATTCAAGGAAATATATATACATATGTATCTATTTATATATGGCATCCTGCATTAGTTTATTATATTATATAGGAGACATTTTTCATTGAGGAAGCCTTTCAATTTAAAATCTAATGGATTTTAAAGCCATGTAAATTAGTCTCATATATTTAATTTAGATAAATGTGATATGCTACTGAACTTAACACAAGTAAATTAGTAGTTGTATCACACTAAAAAATCATAACCACATATCCCATCTCACATTTTTTTCACAAAGTGTTTATAAATAAAAATATGATATTTATTTGTGAAGATGACAGTGAAAAATGATGTTGTGTGTCTATCCATATGGTTTGGTAAAGCTCTATGTAGGGATGGCTGGTTTTGTTCTATGGTGAATTTGACTAATGGAAAATTGGGTGGGAAGGGAAAGCCCATATAGAAAATGTGATTGGTGATAGATATCAAGTTTAGTTAAATGGTGACGGTGAGGTGAAATGATAGGATTTTAATGAGAGACTTAAATAAGCCTAGGAAAATACACATACAAAGTTTAATGAAAAGGCACATCTAACAATGAAATATTAAACTCCCATAATTTTTTTTTAAATTACACAATACATTATTGAAATAGGTGTCAGATATATATAGGATATTTTAAAAACATACATAATGCACCATGTGTTAATTTAGACAATTATAATATAAAATTGATAAAAATAATAATGGTGTTAACCATATTAAACCAAAGTATACAACTCTAAAACTAATTTTTGAAAAAATGGAAAAGGATTACTCAATCAAATACACCTCGATTACATATGAGAATAATTATGCATAATATACATTTACAATCTTTTCTAATCTCATTCCTAGTATAACTAATAGCAATTATTTTATTCATAACAATAGTACTTATTTATATTTATTTGGTGAATGGAAGAATGTTATAATTTTTACAAGGACCACAACCCCAACCAAATTTGGGTAGTTTATTAAATGAGGATTCGAATCCTCACCAATTTATATATGATCTCTCAAGTCACTATGGTGGTTTGATCCCATGTAGTATAATCATCTACAAACTGTGAAAAATGGATTTTGAAATGACTCTCTTATAAATTTTGATAGAATAAAAAACTTTAAAACATATGTTTAGCATGAAAATATGTGTTTTAACCTTTTAGGGTTTTACCTAATGTAGATCCTAAGGTAGACTGAAACGCTGAGTTATCTAAATTAGTGAAATAATAGTCAATAAATAACCATTGATTTATTACATAATTTTACATGTATTGACTTTCTAAAAATAATAATGAATATGTACAAGTATAGACTCATCTAAAAAATAACTATCACAGAAGATATGCATGTTGAAAACTAGGTTATAGTTAGGTATGAGTGTCATCAACATTCCCTTGAGCTAGATTCTTCCCTAGATAGTAGCTCCATGTGGCTCAAGTTTCTTCAAATGGTGTTATTATCCTCTTTTTAGGACTATTCCTATTTTTTGGGAGTACCTAAAACTATGTTTTTTGTTTTTGTTCATGCATGCATAAAATTTGGAAGTATGTATTGTGCCTCAAATAGTTGATTTAATATGCAAACCCTAATCCTCCCTGAAAGTATGGTATGAGATGAAAATTTGTGTTCATTAGTAGGATAAGTTAGGAATTCTCAACACCTTGATTTCAAGGGAGTTTCCCAAATACCAATACTCTGAGGAGGGATCAATCTTGATGTAGCTATCCCACTTAGTGTTTGTTGTAATTACAAGGGAATGTTAGAATGATAGTGGTCTTGAATGCCTTTAGTGTGCTTGAGATTCAAAATATTTTAAATCTTGGATTATAGAATTTATAGATGGTAGTATGAATAAATAGGGAAAAAAATGGAATAATAACCTTTAATTTTCTAAATTTGTCTTATTCAAATAGGGTTTTTGCATCTATGTTTCATCTAGTGTATATATGTCTAACAGTTTTGCATTTATAGTGATATGTACCTTGTGTGGATAATAAAATTTGCTTTAGTCCAACATTAGGAGGTTCATATATATGCAAATATATCCATTCGATAGTGTTAGGGAAAGGGACATTAACACCAAGTTGGGACCACTCATGCCATGTGGCTTTAGTGTCCTTAATGTGGTGCTAGTGTCTATGTGGCAGGTTGTTGGGCACAAAGGGTTAAGATATATGAATATAGTTTATGGACTATGTTTGAGCAAACTGTATATGTCTATGGTCTGTACAATGGTTTAAAAGTGTGATAAGAGGATCTAAGATATGTCTAAGGATAAACTATGAATAAATTGTCTTAAGAAACACTCTTAGCATCTAAATACCACTTTTAGTTAATTACATTAACCCCACTTCATGGTAGAAATGTAGTGAAGTAAAATGAAAAGTATAATGGAAAAGGAAGTGTACTTAGATTTACTTAGGAAGTGAAGCCTGTGAGGTTGAGTTTAATTATTTGATGTTCGGTCTATGTATGTGAAACTTGATTGAAAGCAATGACTTACAATGAAACATGCCAAAATCAATCCTTACTTATGACATGTCAAAAAAATAAGATTGTGATGAATAAAGTAACTTATTAAAGTTGAGTAATGAGATGAGGAAGAGGAATGAAACTAATACACCTTGTTAGGTATGTAAACTAATGAATGAACCTAATGGTAACCACTATGTGTACATGTACATAGTGATCAAATCATTGAATATCTTAGACTAAGCTAATAGATTATTCAATCCACATAAGTGGGTGGCTCAAGAACTCAATGTGGTTTTGATGATATCATTGCCCACCCTTGCTTGTTTGATCATGACTTACGAATAGCTTAGATTAGATTGTAAGTGTGTCTAACCCTCTCATATAGGTGGTTCTATAACTCAAGTAGTATTAGAATACATCTCTTTCCCACATGTGTGTAGTAGATTCATCTAAAACTAACCTGTGTAAATTTATAAATGTAAATCAGACTAGGTATATGTAAATATGTGTGTCAATTTCATGGCCACTTTAGTACATTATTCATCTCTTAGCCACTTAAGAATGTAAACCACTATAGATAAAGCAAGGCATGGAACTAGTCAAAACCTTTAATATTATATAAAGTGTATATAATGTAGAGAAAGACATGTAGTTTGGCATTTCATTTGATCAACCTATGTGTAATTGAGCATATGGAAACTATTTGTTGAGGACATGCTCCCAAACTGATATATGAGTATATTGGTTATGGATTAAGTATGTAATAATTATATCTAAACTAAATGTGGGAGTGATCATAATGCATATGATACCCCCAATCTGAGCAACTGGTAGGAATCTGAGCTAAAATAAGTGTATTTGATAAAAATATAAACATAACACTCAAACTTTTAACTTCATCTTCACAAATATATATTATACTTAGTGTAGTGTTTTAGCTAATCTAGACTACCCTAAAGTTGGGGACACTAGACAGTAGTACCATGTAGTGGATAGTACCGCCATGTGGTGATAGTGTCTAAATATGGGTTATAATGTCTGTCTAGTCTAAAATCTAGGTGACTAAAATACTTTTTGAGTATGTATTTTTTCCTATGTCTTACCTATGTCTAATTTCTTAAAACAATGCTTACATGATGAAAATGATCTGTGAATAAAAATGTAGGATCATGATTTTTGTGAAAACCCATGTGAATACTCACTATTTTGAGGTTATTTGTGGAACCTATATAAGAATTGTCCTCAAAATAAGTAGCACTTCCAAATGCATTAGCCGGAGCTTATATTATAATCTCATGATATTCCTATTGAATGTGTAAACATAACATCAAAATGTAAGAAAATTTGAGTATAAGTATGTAGTGTAAGATGCATGTTGTATCTAGCATTGCACAAAGGGTGTCAAGATAGATGTAATCAATATGTATAACAAAATATATTAGTAGCTACCAATGGAGATGGGGCATAGTGTTCATCATGACACCCAATTAAGAAGGGTGGATATATGAGGTCTTGTTGACAAAAATTTGAACCCAAGTTAAAATTGGTCATCACCTCTAGGTTGAAACCTCATACGGTTGTTAAATTTTTGTCAAAGTGTGAGATAGTCTAAAAGAAGTTTGTATGGTCATATTCTCCCTTGTGAAACATTATCCAAGTTCTAGTCTTTTATCTACTTGTCTAGTCTTTTGAGTGAAGTATAAGGTCTTATATTAGTCAAACATGGTCAAAGGTTTAGTTTGGTCTAGATTCATTGTAAAAGGTTATTTTTTTTAATGTCATATTATCATGTGCTAACCTTTTCTTCATTCTCAATTATAAAAAAACACATTTCAAACACTTTTTGACCCATGTATAAGAGTTGGGCATACCATTTAAATAAGATAACATTTAAAGAATACTAAAATCATCCTTTACATTAGATATTGGTTAGAGAATGTTTATCGATAGCCAAGGTCTAATAGAATCTATAGTTCAATGCTTAAACTTGGCAAAATTACACTATAAAATAACTTGTATGTCCTTGAAATATCAATTTCCAATTTTAAATAGTTTATAAGTGTCACTAGGGATCCCTCAGATACTTTCATATATTTGGACCAAGTTTAAGCTAAACTGACACTCTAAACACCATTTTCTCCTCTAATGATGTCTTCATAAGATCAAAAAGGCAAATTTGAACTAAATGGTATGGATAAAAGAGAGAAAATTAGGATATTAAACTTTGGCCATTGTTATGGGTTATATTAAGATTCAAATTAGTGGCATTGTTTTACATATTGGTGGACTCTTCTGTATTAAATTTTTTTAAGAGTGTAAATAGGTCATTATGGCCTATTCTTCTGAAAGGGTTCTATTTATAAACCTATTTCTTTAGTTAAAAAATTGAAGAAGAGGAATGGCTTAGAGGGTGGTTTTTATAGGTGATATAGATCCATTTCATGGTTATTTCATCATCCAACTCATCTTTATGAAGTGCCTTCACTTGGAGGAGTGATGTCTTGCCATACAAGTTATTCTAGTGGATTTTGATGAATTTTTTTGTTTTATTTTCATGGTGGTCACTCTCAAAGCTTTATAATGCTTCATTTTAATTTAAGGTCTCTCAGTTTCATGGATTTCATGTACTACTTATCTAAGATGTGTTTTTTCATATCTTCAAGTGTTTACTTTAGGGAGACAAAGTTTTTATACGAAAATTCCAATGGAGCTTTGGTTATCAATATGGTATCAAATTACACTGATAAATCATGGTGTGAGGTCCTAAGATGATATTTTACTCCTATAAGTGAAGAAAACTAATGGTAAGAGCACACTTTATAATGAGGATCACAAGTGTTTCCTTCATATGTAATTTTACAGAATGTAGAATGTTTTAAATATGCTCATTTCTCATGGAATAATCTAACACATATCCTAATACACTCACATGGTCTCAACGACCTCTCTACCATCACCAAGTTGCTTCCAATTGACTAAATTCTCTAAGACTATAGACAAACCTTTTTGCATTGGTTGATTGTACTTATAATACATATAGATCAGTCATGTGGGTTGAAGATGAAGATGTTTAGATATGTGATTTATGAAACATTAAGGAATGACATTAGGAAGGTTAATAGATTTATAATGTTGATAATTTCATGAACTCTGTGAGAAATGGCTTTGTGGCACTAAATAGTTAAAAGGTGACCTACAAGACCTAAGCTTGTAAATCCTAATTTTGGACTAAAGTCACATCAAATCAACACTATATAGTGTCAAACATGGAAATACAACCATCATTTTATGACACAGTGATACAAGCCTTTAAATAAGCAACTAGGTCATTTATGAGTGAAAGATGATAATATACTATGTTGGAAGTCTAAAAGACCACCTACAACCCTATACAAAATGAACAAGTGCAAATATCATTTGAAAGTGTCATATGAAGTCTAGAAATTTTCATATCCTACATATATAATGGAATTATTTCCCTTTGGTTTGGACATCTTTAGGCATTTGGACAAGTTAAAAGACTAGGTATGAGCATTCAATATATAGTTAAGTGATCCCTAACAAGCACCTACACACTACAAGGTATTGATAGGTTGGTTCAAACTTGAAGGAAATGAGATGAGGTGTATGAAAGAGTTTGAAACCTATACAAGACTATAGATAAGTTCAATTACATGGAAAATATTAGTGATGATAGGTTAAGTTCTAAATATGATACACAATCAATACTCTAGAGGCAAGCTATAGGTCAATTTATGGGATCAACACAATTTCAAACCTAATGAAACTAAAAGATTAGTGTTCAATGGAGGCTAAACCCAGTTGAGATTTATCCATTTCTAAAACCAAGAGAGGATCGTTAATTTATAGGAAGTACCTAAGAACTCCTAAGCACAGTCAAGTGACCCTAATAGGCACATATAGGCTTCTATCAAGACAAGTCCATTTTCAAACTTGGAGAGCTAGTAGTGCATGTTAGAAAGTGTTTGAACCAATTTTAATATGTTAAATAATTTTAAAATTTATAACAATATCAATTAATTTAGGGTGAGGCCCGAACCTAGATAATGCAATCATGATCCCTAGAGACACCCATAGGCTACAAAGTGAACACACAGTGATTCTAAGCTGAAAGTGAAGAATAGAGGTATAGATGGAGTTATAAATCCTATTTAAATATTGATAATATATCATAAATAAAATTTTAAACTAAATAAAATTTGATAAAACGGATCAAACTAAGTTATAAACATCATACCTAGTCATATCAAAACCCTACAGTAATAGTCATCACCTAAAGCCACTCATGAGGTGAGATTGAGTTTTGATGGTCCTATATGTATTATCATCCTTTGATAAATTGGTATATAACGTTTTAATGTGTATACTAAGGAATCCATGTATAATTTAAATTGATACTAATAGTCGACATAACCACTCTTTTGTCTAAGACCTAGCCCACTCCTTTGAGAAGGGAAAGTCTTGAGACTAAGAGGTATATTTGAGACTAAAGGCATAAAAAAACTATTTAAAAATTAATTAAGAGTCTTTATTTAACTAAAATATAATGTAAAATGTTTACATATAATTTAAATAGGCATCAATACTCAATTTTTAACTTAAGTTCCCTTGAGGGCTAGCAAAGAGATGATAGGCCTAAACCACAAGACCCCTGACTAGTATACAAAAAGAATAAAGAGGGGTAGATAGGACTATTTAAGAATGTATAATAATTTGAGGGGTTTTTTAAATTTTTTTTTAACATATCCTAGGATTTAGATGAATTTTTAATTCCTAAAACCCCAATTTGGACCTATCTCATGCTGAAGAAACACTAGAATTGATACCTGAGGAGCAACTTTAAATGATCATACCATAACTCAGACTTTGAATGGGAATATAATAAATTTTGGCTAATTAATTATGTTATTATATATTTTATTCAAAGTGGAAGGAGGTTAATTGATGATTCATTCCTAATGAGCAATCTTTAAGACCCCAAACTAGTCTTAAACCCCTCTAAAACCCTGATAGTGACCACTCAAGGGAAAAAACCTCAAAAGAAAATATAATTCAATATTTTTCTCTTAAAACATATTTTATGTTTTTAATACTCCAAGGAGGTTCTACACATGTATTTTGATGCTGATGTCACTTATATAGATTGTTAGGAATGATTTATTTCACCTGCTTTTTGGTTTTTTATAGGTGTAATGAGAAGGGGATAAATTAAAAATAATTTTACTATGTCATTTCATATTTTTAATAGCTATTATATTCAAAAAAAAATCATAGGATATTCTATAGTTGGTCAAAATATGACCAATTTCCAAAGCAGTCTCAAACAGGTTGAAAATGAGGCTAGATAACAAGGTGATTTCATGGTTTGCATACTTCCATAGGG
>JARHVA010004658.1:0-215000 GCA_037957365.1 Torreya grandis
AAAGTGGTATGACTTAGGTAAAATTGATATCAATCCATTCAAATAATCATGCAAAACATAATTTAGTTGGTCTACTATATACTTAGGCCATGAAGGAAGACATCAGTAAGTTGGGAGGCACAGAAGGAATCACTCCCCCCAACCAGAAACACATGCATAATAAAAGTCATGAAAAAAGGAGCAAAGGATAGGGCCTGAGACCACCAATTTTAGTAGGGCACAAGATTATCCCAGGGGCTACCTATAGAACAAAAGGATGACATTGTTGCATCCCAAATAGCTACCTAATTATATCTTGAGCTTTAAGTTCCCAAAGTGGTGGTTCTTGAAATAGGTAAAGCATCCCTTAAAATTTACCCTACAAAGGATCCCACTCTTGAGCCTAATGAAAAATATCTTGTTGTTGAACAATAAATGGACATTGATATTCCCAAACCCTGAGGAAGAAATAAAAAGAGGAAAAGCCCCCAACATAGATGACCTTGACATTGGTACCAATGAATAATGGGAAAATAATTCCAAAGTTACAGATCTAGATCATGACCCCCAAAAGGGAAAGGAACCTATGCAAGAGGTAGAATAGTAGTAGTAGGCAAATGTGGGTAATGAGGACCCTCCCACTCGCACCATGTTCTAACAAGATATACCATTCAAGTAACTATATTTGTATGAATATTTACCCAAACATGAGTCCACTAAACAAAATTGGTGTGAGTTGTATTTTATGATGGATGTATATCATGATGAAGGCCTCTTTGAGTTCCCAAATTCTAGGACCGATATAATCTCATAAGTAGTAGATGTTCTAGACATGCTTTGGGTGGATCCCCTTAAATGCTCTCCATTTCAAGTACCCTCATAAAGTTTTCCCTAGAGGTTTGTAGGAAAAAATTCTTCATAGCCATGATGTTGGATAACTTCACCACAAGCATCAAGAGTTTGTCCACATGTACATATAAGAACACATGAAATAGTGCAATCTCAAAGAAGAAATGAAGAGCTCAAGAATTAATAGGGTTCAACCAAGGCATCTTGACTTAGGACATTAGGCCTTTATCAAATAATTTTAAGGAATGAACCAACACTTATAGATATTATTTTTATTTTTGATGCCATCAATAAGTTGGAGATGCTCATGGACCCCTTGCTCAAGAAATGCAAAAACTAGGTGAATATTTAACAGGAAACATTATGGGAAACAAAATAGTTTATAGAGGCCATGCGCATTTATTGAGACTTTTTTAATTAATAAATCACCACTATTACCATAATTGATGGGGTTTTTGTTAACTTGGCATGACTGAGTAAATTTTTTGAAGCACCACTGCTCCCTAAGGAATAATGACGTCAATAATTGGCTAAGAATGTACTAAATATCAAGGACATGGCCCAGTGTGTGAACGTATTCTAAGACATAGAGGAACTGAAAAGATAAACAAGTTCCCATTGGAAGTATATTAATGATAGATTCTTAGGTCTTTGAGGGTAGGTTTTGGTGAAGGTTGGGTCACTCGAGGATGTCCACAAAATTGTAACTGCTTAGCTTGATATTTTGAAAACTTAAGCAGATGGTTTTCAATAGTAATCCAAGGAGATGAAATGATTTAGAGTTGAAGTTTAAGTCATTAATTCAAATATTAAAATGGCCCTCAACTAATGGTAGGAGATCAAGCACCAAGTGTAGTGGGTGGGTCTCAAGTTTTTATTATCTGAGGAAACTATAGCATAGTCTAGGATAGACTATCAATTTAGTAAGGGGTAATGTTGGCCCCTAAATTTTTTAGTAATATATTCTATTTTTTTTTAAACCATATTGTGAAGAAGAAAGGGTGTGATAACAATGTGGAGGACCTTGGCATGGGAGAGAATGGTGTGGGAGAGAATGAAATGGAAGATAATGACACAATAGAGAAAGATAGGGAAGAACAATACAAAAGACCTTGGCATGGAAGAGTGGAGATACATAAAATAAGGAAACAAAAGAATGAGGAACATAATATGTGGGATTCAAAAGAGAGAGACTAAGACAAGGGCACAAGAAGTATAGATCGTTACAAATTATTTTGCATAAACATTAGATATTAATAGAAGTGTGAATCTAGCGCCATTTCATGAAGGATGAAGAGCATGAACACGATTATCTAGCAAAGAAAGAGTATATAGGGGTTGTTGGCCTGAATCAAAAGGACTTGATTATAATGGCTCACCACATATTCTTTTTTTGAAATAGTCATTGGCTTATCATCTATATTGTATTAATGTTATAACTTGAGAGGGTTTAGTTTTGTACAAAATACCCCTTAATTTTACTTATGAACTAGTTGTCAATATAGAGATATGGAGAGATTGAGTGTTATTTAAATAACTTTTTAATATTTTCAAATAAAATCAATGGAACCACTACTTTATCTATGAATCTTGATGTGTTGATCTTTTGGTGTTAAATCTACTTTTATGGTAATCAATAAGAAATATGTGGGTCATGTAAATGAATCAAATATTTAACTCTAAAGTGATGTTTGTAGTGACAATGACTATATGTGCTAACCCATACACCTAAGTATAGATAGAGTTATCTATTTACCACCACATTATATACTAGTGCACTAACTTGTTGGTTTCTTTCTTCTTATAGGTACGTGAATAATACTTAATTGGGTGAAACTAAGGATAAAATAACCCTAGTAGTGATACTTGGGGTTATTTAGAAGAGGGGATCAAAGAACCAAATCAATGTAGAGTTATATTGCATAGTTTGTTATAAGTCCTTCAGGATCTATGAAGACTTCTCTAGGTTTCTCTAATAATTTGTTGAGTTATTGTTGTTACAATTTTATATGAGTGTTACATACTGGTAGTGTGTGTTTTATCATCTATTATGTAGGTGTGTCAAGGTGAACCATGAATGACATAAAATTTTGTGCATGTGAGATAATTTTTCAACATTATTTGGTAGAGACCAAGGTGAATTTGGTCATGGGAAATAACTCAAATAGGTGGTAGAAATGATCTTGTACATGAATAGTCTAACATTGTGGCTTGGCTTGATATATAACTTCATGGTCATATAAGTATGGTCTCCATAGAAAGATGTTGTAGACCTCTAGAGGTGCAATATCACAAGTGATGTTATCCTTAATAGGCTTTAATTTGTACTAAAAAGTGTACCATTGCTAGACCTATATATCTTTCCCTTGTTGTAACTGCCCCAAAGAATATGGTTTAGGGTGCACAATAGTGGTAAGACTAAGGCATTGAGTTTTTTATTGTGTAATGATGTTTACTTGACTACCACTATTAATGATGACATGGAGAGGTTGACCCTTCACTTAAAACTTAGTGTGGAAGATACGTTTGTGCTCTTTCGAGATGTTGATTGTAGTGGAGTTAGTATTTAGACAAGAGACATCTAGATTAGTGATATCCATTAGAGTGGATCCTAATGCATATTATGTGAGTAAAGATTGATATGCATGGAATTCAAAGTCATCATGGGTGGATGAGTGATGGTGATGACACCACTTATCACCGACCTTCTTATTGCCTTTGTCTGAAGTAGAAGGTACAATAACATTTGACTGTTATGTAGTTTTCTTAGGTTACTCACTTTTATGAGAAGGGTAATGCTTCTATGTAATGGGTTATGATGTGGAGGTGTGTAATGGATAAACCTTGTGTACTAAATTAGATGAAGAGGTGGTATACTGATTCATATTTACCTTAGCTTTGATCTTGGCAGTGTTGTGATATGCTTGTCCCAAGGTGTCATAAGTTAAGAACTCCAACTTTACATGGATATAAGGTAAGAATTTGTAAACATCTAAAATTATCCACCATTGGCTTTATCCTAAAATTTAGATCAATTATTACCAACCTCTGAAAATCTAGCCTAAGAATCTATAAGAGTTTCAAATTTGGCCCATAAATCAATTAAAATGAACAAATGCACAAATCATTTAATTCAAAATCTTGAAAATGTTCAAAATGCTTAACAAAAATTAATTAACATAAAATACTAAGAAAATTCAAATCAAAGACTAATTTAATTCATCCATGATCAATTAAATCAATTATCAAAAAGAGAAATTCAAAAATCAATAAATATCCTAGGTTGTCATCATTAGCTTTTGTGAGTTGTCCCAAAATCGCAAATATCCCACCCACATTTATTCCATGTTAATCATGACCATTTGACACCTTTTAACCCTTCTGGGGTTCACTTATCCAACTAACGTTAGGATTTAACTCATTCAAAGTAATTTCTAATCCTATAAAATCAATCTTCGAGTTCATTTGGAGAGCTTGGATGAGAGTAATGTTATAATGTAGGATTTGATTCATGAAGCAAATGCGTAGTGTTATAATGACAAAATTGAGCTAATACAAGCCATTTTAAAATGATATCAAGAAAAATCAAGCCAAATCCAAGACAACCATGGTGCTAAGAGGTGATGGAGATAGCCAAGCCCCATTGATGAATACCTTTTGAGCACAATCCGAGAAAGCCAATGAAGAGATCTCTTGGAACAATCAAGGAAGGTAAGGAAAGCTATAATTTATTTAAATTTTAGTTATGTTCTCAATTAGTTTATTCACTAATCTCCCCTCATGATCTAATCCTAGAGATGTTTGCATATTTATTGTGTTGATTTCATTATTTTTTGAACTAACACTATACTAACCTCCTCTCTTGAGTTAAATTCCTTGATCACAAATGGCATGCCTAGTGGGACTATGAGTACCCCACATAGCAAGGAGATCATTATGCAAGTCTTAAACTAAGAAATGTATGTTTGAATCTCGTTAAAATTGCATTTCTAACCTTATTTTGGTCGTATTTAGTTTTATTTTTATCTCTTGGATCTACATAGAGACTGGCAATGATCAGGTACAACCATTGATGGTTAAGCCCTAACTTGTAATGGTTCTACCCAATCACCACCAATTTTGTGAGACCACTGATGGTCTGGTTGTAGGGGATAAATGTCATTAAAGCTTTCATTTTGATTCTTTTTGCTAATCAGATCCATGATTTTTTGGTTTCAAAGGCTTTTAAATCATTAAACTTAAGTTTAACTTACAGGTTTTATCAATATTTGAACTAACCATTATTAACCTAACGTGTTTGCCTTTTATGATTTTTCCTTCAGGTCAATAGGTATTTATTGATTGGCATTAATTTTACTCGACCAATGGTGGTTACCTATTAACCAACCAACATGGTGGCTTGGAAACTGTGGATGGTCATCTGTGACCACCGCAAATCACTATTTGAAATAAAATAAAAACCCAAGAGTTCAAATTCAAACATCATTTTCCTAATAAAGACATTGCTTCAAAGCAAGGGTTATAATCTAACATCTGCATGTTAAAGGATTGATTTGAAGACAAAATTGCATATTTTCAACTAATTAAACACTTTGTTTTGGATTTTAAAAATAGATTAGTCAAATCATGCACATTTTAATTTGGGTCTAAAATGAACATGTTAGATCTTACATATTTGGTATTTGATACCTAAAAAGAATCTAACATGCTAAGTCTTATAAACATTCCAAATTTGGTTCCTAAAACACATGTTTAAATTGGGAACATTTCAAATTGGTGTTTTAAAATAAACCTAGGATACATCTTACACATTTGGACTTTGGGTTTAAAATAAACTAAATGGTCTTACTTAAATTGGTCTTTTGTGCAAATATTCTTTCAATTTTTCACACTTAAGCCAAGGGGCTAGTAAAGTACAATGTCACATTTAATTTGGTGCTTAAAAATAAAACTTCACTAACAAATTATTTACAAACTTGTTTGTTGATTATTTATTTCACAAAAAGGATAACACATGTATGCTCTCCCCCTGTCCCCTATAGGGAACTCATGGGATCAAAAGTGCCTTTCCATTGCATTTGGTGCCTATTCTAAGGCATATAAATAACATTGCCTAAGCTCTCCCAAAAATCACATAGTATTGGGTGATCTAAAATCAACCCAAAAGTCTTTCTATTCATCTTTTATTTTTAGGTATTTTGGCTTGTGAAGGGAGTGTCATTGCCTCTCATGATTTCTCTAGGGAAGCATTGACCTGGGGCTTCATCTTTCGGTAATGTTTCAACTCCTCTCCATGGGGAGTATACAAATTGAGATTTCCCTACTAGAGCAATGGTTTGAGCAGTTAAACCATCTTTATTAGTGGTAAGCTAGGCCCAAGATGTATGATCAATATGGACATCGCACTACATTGAGTAAGTGATGGATGTAGTGGTTTTGAAAAGGACAAGACCTTTTCACAACAAGCAAATTGACATGGACTCAATTTATGTGCTTTTTCTCTTATGTGCATACATGAAAGTGTGTACACATGGGATCAATCTAGACGGCTGAAAACTTGTAGGTTTTAGTCAACCCCACTTTGCCACACCTTGATAGGATGTTAGGATGATATACTTAGTTGTATTATTATAATTTATTCTTTATTTCTTGGTGTGTTAGATCTAAAACTTGTTTTTTTTAAACCATGCCATGAACGAGTCTTGTGTCCAACATTACTCCATTGTTTGAGGAGGCATTATGTCATTTGTTTAACACCTTGATTTAACTTTAAAAAAAATTGTGTCAAAACATTGAGAGTGGCACTTTATTGAAAGAGGTACCATTTTTATGCCCAAATCATTCTAAGTCTTTTACCTTATAAGTCTTTGAAACAAAACATTTTCACATCTTTTGGAAGCATAATACTATTACACTACCCAAATTATTTCAAAAGACTTGTCTTGTCTTGTATCTCAATTATCATCATTTGAAACCAATCATTTGAGCCTTGTTGGATCTTTGTTTAAGCACAATCATGTTATTCAATTTTTTTTAGCTTGTTGTCATCAAATTCTAGTTTACCTTAGTTGAGTCTTTGATTATATTTTACAAGTTTGGATTCAAACATTGATTGATTTTTGTTTAGGCCTCAACTCTTAGGGGTTGATACACTGATATTTATCTTTTGGGTTACGTAACTTAGGTTAATCCATTACTTAAATTTGTAAACCTTGTTGTTTTTGCCTTTGTTTGATAGAAACAATCAATCTTCAAAATGCCTTTTGTTTTGTGTTTTAAACCAATCAAATCATGTGTATGTCTAGAATCAAGTACCTAGTCTTTGCCAAACTATTTCAAGTTTATTAGATTAATCATCATCATCCTTTGTTTTAAGTCTAGATTTTGACACTGTATTTAGCCAAAATTATTAGGATAGCCTGTTTGAGCATAGATTTTCCCTCCATATTTGGAAAAAAGACCTAGAAACATTTCCCTTTCCTAGTTTCGACCTATTTGGACATTAGGGTTTGGCATCTCATTTTTAGGTCATTTTTCTTGGCCTTGTTTGTGTAAAACATTTAGTGTTAGACACTTGACATTATACTATTTGTACCCAGTCTTTGCATAATTTTTTTGGAGATTCAGCTCCACCCTCGACCAATTTAGATAACGTTTGAACCCTTTGTCTTTTCAAACATAGTTTTTCAAAGTTTGAAAAAAACTAATCCTATCTTATTACAAAACATTTATCATATATTTGATGATGGATCACTATACATGTAATAGAACTATATATAATCCAAGATATGGAAATATTAGTACACAAGAGGAATTTTATCAAAACCCTTTTTCCAATGAAGTCATTTAGGAAGTGGATTATTATCCAGCTTACAACACTCAAATAAAAGAACAAAGGCAAGATCCTTTGACCAATTATTTGGTTACCATACCTCCTTACATGGAGCAAGATCAATAATATATAGTCTAATATTTAGATAGTGTACCATTAGTTGCATAATACATCCAAAAACAACCTTATTATAGTATAATGAAATTGATTAATGATATAAGGATTTAATCTCTGATAGACTTTCCCCATGATAATGTGCTAGGTCTACCAAGAGTGCCTTATAACATGACTTATCATAACAATGAATATGCCTCTTTTAGAAACCCTAATAAAATTATACTAATGTCACATCAATATCTGTGCATGATTGTCACACAAAGTGGTCTCATGGAGGTATAACTCATTCAACGGTAGATAGCATACTAGACATACCAAAACCTAGTGCATAATTTTAGCAATATGGCCATGTCAAATATACCTTTTATTCAATCACTCCCATCAATGGGAGTCTTATTTGAGCTGACAAGCTTAGAAAATTAGGGTTTTGACCCACTTGCACAAAAAACTTTGATCAAAAACATGTTCAATGCCCCAACCATCGAGTAAGTGTCTTCTGCTTCTCATAGAATAGTGAGAAAAACTTAGTGGACAATGCACAAGCAATATCCAATTTAGACCAAATTAGTGTTAACACATAAATACATAATCAACAACAAAATGTGCCTTTACCTAACACCATTAGTGGTTTCCAAACTCAAGGAATAGGAGTTTCTATTTCCCAACCTCAACCAACTACCTCTAATCCTCAACCAATTGCTTCTTCTACCACCAAAAACAAGGATTAAATAGTCAACCAATGACCAGTGTCATGCCACAATAGAATGTGATGAATCTTACTCCTCTCCAACAAGTGACTAGTAATATTCCACAATAGTAGGCACAATCTATTTTACCCATGCAATAGAGGTAAAACATATTGTCACCTCAATAGGGGTAACTAATGTTCCACCTTGATAGGTGGCAATGAACACACCTCTTCTGTCATAGGCTAACATGTTGATCCAAAACCAAATGATGTCTAACCAACAACGTGTAAATATTGGTCAAAAATAGATGCCAAATCTCCAACATGCATCTATTTCCCAATAGGGATTCGTGTAACTATGAAGTTATAATGTTCCTCAAGTACCTATTAGGCAATAAATTCCTTTCATGTAGAACATGCCACAAGTTTAAAGATAAGGTCTTGGTTCAAAAGTTCCCTCTCAATATCAATATTTGATTCGTCAGAAGCATATCTCTATTCAAACTCAGTAGGCATAGTAAGGCCATATTCCTCCATCCCAACCATAGAATTCCCAACATCAAACCTACATACCCAATCCCAACTAGAATATCACACCATAGTCTATGTAGTTTCAACAATCTTACCCTAATCTATGCATGTGTATTCCTGGTCCATTTCCTATCCAATCCAACATTCCCCAGAAAATAACTCCATCATACCCTAGTCAAATTAATCCAATTTTGACCACCTAGCCTCCACCCTAATAGGTCAATATTCTAACTAATTTCCTTGAGTAAGAACTACAACAAATGAAAGATGTAATTTCTACCATCCAAGCTGGGAAATAAGTCAAAAATTTCAAGTTGGACAACATGTGTTCTTACCCTTTCAACATGGAGTACTTACAGATACCATTTCCTCTAGGATACGAACTGCCAAAGTTTGACAAATATAAGGGGAAAGATGACCCCAATGCACATCTAACAAAATTCTTTATTACATGCCAGCTAGTGGCTTATAACAACATATACTTGTTGTTTCCAATAAGTCTATAAGGATAAGCTTTGAAATGGTTTTTGAAGCTACCCAAGAATTCAGTATCTGATTTTGATGATTTTTTGGACAAGTTCATACAATACTTCTCTTACAATATCAAGCATGATATTTCATTAGTAGACTTGACACAAGCCAAAAAAAACCATGAGAAAGCTTAACAAGATAACTGTAGTTGTGGAAAGCCCTTACAAGTCAATTTACCCATAGTCTACCAAACAAAAAACTAGTTGTTGTGTTTACCAAAAACTTGCATAGCGATATATCTTACTATCTGGAGTTGTAATGTGCACATACATTTAAACAAATCATTAACAAAGGTTTAGTGATTGAAAGAGTCCTTATTAACAAAGGGATCATTAAACTAACCTTGTCAAATTAGAATAAAAACTAGAATAGTGGTCAAAATCAACATCCAGTCTAAGTGCAATTCATCTCAATCAATATAGGCCAATAATAATGATAGACCCAATAAACTCAATCACAACAAGAATGTTGTAGGTAATAGAGTAATAGATTTTTGGCACGTCTAAATGGTGCAATCACCATCTACTCAGCCTATACCACCTTTTCAAATCACTCCCAACCAATAACCTCTCTAACAAACACAACATGCATAACAACATAGACCATTGCAACAAATGCAACAACCTATGTCTTTAAAAAACTCTATTCCATGAAGAAATATGCCTACTCATCGTACCTTTCATATCCTAGGAGAAACCATTGAATCAGTATTTTGAAAACTAGTTGCAGCTAACCTGATTAACTGGCTTACTCTAAAAGAGAAATTTTGTGAAGGCAAGGACATGCTAAAATGGTAAAGGCCACATAAATGCTATGAATTTCATTGGGTCAATAGCCATACTTTATAGTGTTGTGTACAACTTAAACATATCATTAAAAATATGTTGGAAAATGGAGAGGTTAAATTGGATCATGGAGCTTCCACCTCTAATCATAACCTTGACATTTATCAATCTCTTTTTCCCCAACATAATAATCAATAACAAAAACAATAATGGCTAGTGCAAAATCAACAACAATAGTATCAACAACCAAGGCCAAATCAATAGAATCAACAGTAAAATCAATAATGTCAAAACAATGGATAGAACCAAAGTCAAAATGGTGCAAACAACCAACATACCTATCATGTAGTTGTACATGACTATAATGTAGTTATAGGCCATATTGTAGAAGGTCGCATTAAAAATATTTCCATTAATTCAAGACCAAGTACCCATTAGACAAGACCATTGCTAATCATTCCCAACTAACCAACCTATGTTGGTAATCCTTCTTTGACCTAGGACTGCACACAAGTGAACCAACAAATAGGGATTCTCATGTTTGGACCTTGTACAAATAACTTATTGTTAGCCCATGACCACGTATAAGTGCACCAGCAACCAAAACTTATCCTACCTAGACCTCCTCCATGATCATTTATTAGCAACATTGGTCTTGTACCTAATCTTGATTATGTAATCACAACTTGGTAATCAAGGATTACCATACTAGGCCCACAACCATGTGCCAATTTACCCATTATCCAACCAACCATTCTACCTCGGAATAGGAAATTTAATTTTATCCAAGATAAGACATTTTACATTGTGGAAAAACTACAAAAGATGCCAACATAAATCTCCATTTTAGATTTTTTTCATACATCTACAATCTATAACAACATCTTGATAGAGTTCCTTGGTCAGTCAAAAGTTCCTAATGAAATATCCCCTAACAAATTTCAAGCTTTGGTTGGACACCTCACTCCAACCCAACAAGTAACCTTCAATCAAAGTGATATGTCATCCCTCAGCCCTCTGCATAATAATCCATTATACATTAAAGTTTACATAATGAGTCATAAGTTAAATACGTCCTCATAGACAATGAATCAGGCCTGACTATTATGTCTCTAAATATCATCAATCTTCTCAGGTATATGATAACAGATCTCTAAGTAGAAATAATGACCATCAAAGCCTATGAAAATGAAGAATAAAAATCACAAGGCACCATTAGCTTACTAGTTATCCTTGGGCCTTTGACCTATAATACACTATGCCATGTGTTAGATTTCAAGTTGTCATATAATATAATTTTGGGTAGACCTTTACATGAGATTCAAATGTCCCATCGACATTTCACTAGTGTATCAAATTCTCCAGTTCAAGGATGGAGGTAACTAGTCTAGGATATTTGCATCCATATGAGCATTGTAAACATTTAATGGCTGAGTTCAAAGGCTATAACTACCCTTCTAGCATTAATCCATCTTCCAAGAAAGATTAGCGGAAAGCAATACTTCTCAATTTACCAAAGGACAACTACATTGACCATAAAACCCTTGATTCACTTTCCCACATGCCACCTCCTGAAATGTCCAATCATTATACTATTTCAAATAATGGCCCAGGAGAGTACTTAACCCATAACACCTTTCACATTGCAAAGATTCCATAGAATCCCAAGTCCTTTGGAAGACCAAAATCCAAACCACTCATGCAATGGTAAAGAAACGGGAAAGGATATCAGCATAGTCCATCACCTATCACTTTTATACTAGCCTCTAGCCAAGAGAAAGACCCTCTTTAATGTGATGAATCATGGTTGTATAATGATAATTTGGCTGATTGTTACAAGAGTTCTAAATATCCCATTCCTAATTAGATCATGGTGAACCAAGACTATGAAGGAGGAGGCCTTAGGCCAAATCAATAGGGAACACTTGAGTTGATTTCTATGACTAAGTACAAAAGAACCTATGGACTTGGATTTAAATTGCATGGGAGTGTCCCCAGGTATCTTATTCAAGTGCCATCACTAATGATTAGTGATGAAGATGTCGACAGTGAAGCAGAGTCCGATCATAGCCAATTTGATGACTTAGCCCATACCAATTTGTTTGATGATAACATTGTTTATACCCTTAGACCAGTCATTCATCATAATCCATTACCATTATATTATCCCCAATTAATAGACTAGGACCAATAAGAATATAACATACCAGTTGATGAGTTTTAGAATGATGAGGTCTTCTACAAATTTTTAGGCCTTAGGGACAATGTTCTGTTGGGAGACCATAAATTAAGGTTCTCAATCAACTTGGGTCCTGAATCCTATTTTGGAGAGTGGGTGAACACCCTTAACCAAAAGTAATAAAATAAAACATTGAGGTCCCAAAGTAGAAACCTCTTTAAGGCACTTTTGAACCAGGGAAAAAGTAAAGATAAAGGCCAATTTAGTGGTAAAAACCTATTTTAAGTACCATTAGATGGGGATATTCAACCTTCTTTAAATATAGACTAGGAGTCCACCAATGATGAACTTGTCTACGGTCTAATTTTAGTCTTGAATATGAATAGGCTTTTGATCAAATCATTTAGGATATTAATGCTGACAAAATTGTTTTTGAATCTAAATTTAGTCTTGAAGAACAATAGGCATTTGATCATATCATTTAAGAGTTTCCAATAACTTTTGTTACATGACCATCCCTCCACTTGAGGGATTTTGATTCATCATGCCTAGGAGAACTTGAAGAAATAGTCCTAACAAAGGACTCTGACATAGCCAAATAGTTCATACCTTTGCCCACTATTCTTGAAGATGGTTTAACCCTTCTAGTGGAAGACACATTATAGGTTAACATCAGGACTCCAGCTGACCCAAAATGGTTTAATATAGGCATGTCCCTCACTAAGGAGGAGCATGAATTCCTTACAACCCTATTGAGGGAATTTGGAGTTATATTTTCATAGGCATATTCTCAAATGCCTGGTTTCGACCCTGCTTCGTTGTTCACCACCTTATGGTACATCCTGATGCCAAACTAGTAAAGAAAAAATTACATAAAATGCATCCTTGTATTGTATTAATAAATAAAGAGTTGGAAAAGCTCTTAGAAGAGAGATGTATTAGGCCAATCAACTATTCTAAATAGATTTCCATTATTGTTCTTATCAACAAAAAGCCATAAGGAATCATGATTTATACTAATTTTAGGGACATTAATAAAGCTTTCCTAAAGGATGACTTTTCATTTCCAAACATTCACATGATTGTCAAATCCACAGTAGGTTATGAGGTGATTTCACTGGTGGATGGATTTTTAGGCTACAATCAGATCCAAATAATACCAAAAAGACCAACACAAGATAATGTTCACCACTCCATAGGGGACATTATGTTATTAGGTTATACTATTTGGTCTTAAGAACATAGGGGCCACCTATCAAAGATCCATGACAATTATATTTCAAAATATGATGCATGACATTATTGAACACTATGTTGATGACATACTAGGCAAATCAAAGACCATGGTCAATCATCCACTAATATTAAAGAGGATATTTGAGTAACTATATGAATACAAAGTTAGGATAAACCATATAATATGTGTTTTTGGCATCACATCAAGCAATTTTTTTGGATTCATTATGTCTCGCATGAACATATAAGTCAATCTAGCCAAAGTATGAGCTATAACAAAGATGCCACCATTGACCAATTTAAAATAGCTCTATAATTTATTGGGTAAAATCTAATCCATCAGATGCTTCATACTCAATTGGCCAACAAGTGCCATCCATTTACATTCCTACTAAAGAAGGGTGTAACATTTCGTTAGGATGACAATTGTTAGAAAGCTTTTCAACAGCTAAAGGATTATCTTGCAAATCTACCAATTTTATTGCCTCCCATTCAAGGAAAACCATTATTTTTATATTTGTCAACTACCGACAATGCCCTAGGGGCACTTCTATCTCAACATGATGAAAATGGAAAAGAGCATGTAGTATACTATATAAGTCATACACTAGTCACATATGAACACAATTATACGCCCATCAAAAAAGTGTGTCTCACTATCACAACTCAAAAACTATGACACTACACATTGAACAATAAGACCATGGTCATTTCAAAAGTAGATCCACTCTAGTATCTAATATCTAAAATATATTTAAAAGGCCATATGGCCAAATGGATCATGCTTCTCAATGATTTTGAGATAGAATATGTAAACCAAAAAGCCATCAAGGGGCAAGTTCTTCCAGATCAACTTGTTGAAGCACCCCTTGCAGACACAGAGCCACTCACATTCTAATTTCTTAATGAATTCATCATGACCATAATTTAAACACCTATTGATAAGTTGTCCTAAAATTTGTATTTTGATGGTTCATTCACAACACATGGATTGGGGGCAGGCCTTTTGTTTATAACACCACAAGGGGATCTAATTCCTAAGTCATTTAGAATCAGTTTTCCTTGTACCAATAACATGACTAAATATGAAGCACTCATCTCATGGATTTGATAATATGTACAATGAAATATACATCATCTATAGGTTTATGGTGATTCACAGTTAATCATCAATCAAGTTATAGATCACTTTTAGACCAAAGATGACAAGTTGGTTCTGTATAAGGCCATGGTTGACAATCTAAAGTAGCAGATTTATGGCATCCAATTTGAGCATATACCAAGGGATAATAATAATATAATAGTAGATGCCATGGCTACCATTGGATATTTGATTCAACAAATAGATATAGCCAAGGAATACCATTTTCTTGTTGATAATCTATTAGCGTCAGCTCATAAACCATCAACCATTGTAATCATCTACGATATTATTATTAGTAGCTCTCTTTGGTATTTATACCTATATACCTATTTATATGACCATGTTTTACCACCAGACTTATCCAAAAAATATACCAAAGCCTTCATCCACAATGTCCAATGTTATACCTTATTCGAACTAACCCTATACCACTGTAGTTTTGATGAAACTCTACTTCATTATTTAAATTTGAAAGAATCTTTATTATCATTATGGGAAGTTCATGAAGGGGTATGTGGATCCCACACTATCAGGGCCATCCTATCCAAATATCTCTTACATACTAGATATTATTAGCCAATAATGGATGCAGGTGTAGTTGCATATGTTTAAAAATGTGATAAATGTTAATGGCATGCTAATCTGATTTATGCCCTAGCTAAGACTTTGAAACCAATGTTGGCACCATGGCCATTTCCTACATGGGGCCTTGATCTCATTGGGAAGATAAACCCCACCTCTTCTGATAGCCATAAACATGTCCTCACCTCCATATAATATTTTACTAAGTGGGTTGAAGCTATACCCCTCACTTACGTGACTGGAAAGCAAATTTCCAAATTATTCTTCAACAATCTAATCAACCACTATGGTATCCCTTCTGAAAATATATCTGATAATGGAGGATCATTCAAGAACAAGGATGCCAGAAAGCTATGTACTGAGTACAAAATAAAAAAACACTATTCCATGGCATATTAACCTCAAGGTAATAGCTAGGCTAAAGCATAAAACAAAACCCTTGTCAACATCCTTAAAATGATTATCAATGATGTCAATCACAATTGTCACCTTAAGATATTATATGCCTTGAAGCAATCACCACACTCCAACCAAATCCACTCCATACTCACTTGTTTATGGCACTGAATCCATTCTTCCCATTAAGGTCGATTTACCTTCATTATGCATCTTGTTGAAGCATGTATTGGATGATGAAGACTATCGAGTAGCTCACTTGCAAGAGTTATAACTACTTGATGAAAAATTATTGGACGTAATAAACAAGCTAAAGCATATCAAAATCAAATTCATGGTCAATATAATTAGCATGTGAAACATAGAGGCTTTGAGCTTGGTAATCTTGTCCTCAAAGAGAACTAAAAGAATACCACAATAGAAAAGAAGCATAAAGACGAGTTCAAACCCAACTGGGTAGGTCCCTTCATCATTATTATAGATTATGGCGCAAGAGCATATAGGCTCAAAACACTAGATGAGGATGAACTTAATGAGCCTATGAACATTATACACCTCAAGCAGTACTATGCTTGAGTGATTTGATGTATTGTCTATGAAGACCATTTCAAGTTATACCATATTATCAATATTTTTTTGTATCGTGTACTTCTACCATTCTATTACCCTATCAACCTACCATCCTATCACTTTGCTTATCACTCTTTTATTCTACCATTTTAACCTAGCACCCTAACATGTTTTGATCCTACCCACCTATCTCATTTGACCTTGGTTCATCCACTTGTTTCACCCTTTCAGCATGAAGAATTAGATCAATTTCAACAATTATTTCAAGATTTCTTGACAAAGGCAATATTTTAGATTAGTAGGACAAAATTTTGGTAGTTGCATCCTTCATTTATTGTTCTATTCTATATCATGTTTGTTTGTGTGAGCCTGATTATAACTGCCTATGGTAAAATTAGTGTTTCATTAGTCTTACTACTAATTATAACCACTTATGGGAAAATTAGTATCATTGATCTAATCTAGTGTATCCTAGTTATAACTGCATATGGGCAACATTCATTTATTGTGCCTTGACATACCAACTAGCCATTCCTATGTCATACTGTGCCACTATGCTAACTATGCCTATTTTGTTTGAATTAACTGCTACACTAGTCATATTCCTCCACTAAAAGGTGGAACTACTCTGACTTGAGGCCATTTTGGGACTATGTGGGCCATGCTCAATTCTTTTTGAGGTTAGCTTTGCCCCCTTTTGCCATAACACTCTCACCATTTTGTAAGCTTCCCGTTCAAATTTTCCATACCCTCACCATTTTGTAAGCTTGGACCATTTAGTATCTCGTCATTCTCAATTGAGATGAGATAACTATAAAATTTCAAAAAAAAACATTTGCAAAATCCTTTAGAAAAAACCAAAAACATTGATCACTTACTTGCCTTAAGGATTTTGGGAACCCTCACTAAGTCAAAAGAAATCACTTGTCACTTAGTTTCCCCATCCTTTTTGGCCTTTTATCCCATGCTCTCTCTATTTTATGAGTTCATTCCTATTCTTCTATAACATCCATCATGTTTTCATCTTATCATCATTTTCTTCCCATTTCCTAGGAGAACTATATTTAGCTTAAAGTTTTATTTGATATATCATCCATATAACTATGTAGGCAACGTCCACTTGCCTAGTGCATATGGAGACAACTTGGCCACCCCACTCTCTTTTCTTTTATTCCCCCATTATGTTTGTTTGTTAAGTTGTCACCTATTTTCTAGGGGAAATATTTGTTGTGTTGTTTGTACTAACATTGGGACTAACTATTATTTGTTTCTTTGTTTGTTGTTTGTTTATTTATGTGCCTATTTATTTGCCTTTCACACTATTGCCTTGATTCACGTCTATGTGTGTTCATTAGGTGATTCCTTGTGCACTTATTCTTGAATCCATCCATATGCATATGTCTACATTATCATCATTGTTTTTATCATTGGTGCATTATTTTTCATTGAGTATTGGATCATAGGAGTCAATCCTTATGTACATTGTGGCCAAGTCCTCATGATGTTCTATCATTATGCCTACTGTTAAGTGTTATTGCAAAAATTATCTTTGAGAGGCTTAAATAAAAATGGTAGTATCAACATCTCCTCGGCACCAACACCAATAATAATCTTGATCCAATCCAAATCATATCCTAAATAGAGTAATTAAATAGTGAAATAATTTCAACCTTTGTTAGTTCTATCGAGCATCTCCATACTAGCAGGTTGTCCCAATTCATCTTTATCCTTTGTATCAAGCTATCATCATCATGTTTTCAATCATCAGTTATCAATCATGTTTTCCATAATCAAGGTCTAATGATTATAACCACCTTTGAGTAAACCATTGTACACCATCCCACCTGCATTCTCAATGATTATATCCACCTTTGGATAAATCATTGTGTTGTCATCAATTCTAATCATTTAATTTTTTCTGCCCAATTGAGGCATGTTGTTATCCTATTTGTCTATCCTAACTAGGGTAGCTCCATCTCTCAATAATTATAACCACCTTTAGTCAAATCATTGTGTTATCATACCACATTGCTACTATTAGGGTACAATGCTTATAACTGCCTTTGGGCAAACCATTGTATACCATCCCACCTTCATCTCAATGATTTTGACTAACTTTGGCCAAATCATTATTTTCTCACCCCATCATCTTCATTTGTTCAGTCTCCTCATCTCGATTCTTTCTTTCAAGGGATTATTTGCCAACACTTTTTCCAACCGCTCCCTTGAGGGGACGACTATAGTTCATTCATCATTGTTGAAGTCATGAGCACAACAAGACCATTTTATTCTTTGAAAAGATATTATTGTGCTTACAACTTGTAATGCTTTTCCAAACAAGGGCAAACTTTAGACATCTAAAATTGGCCACCAATGGCTTTATACCAAAATTTAGAGAAATTTTTACTAACCTTTGAAAATCTAGCCTAAGAATCTCTAAGAGTCTCAAATTTGGCTTCATAACCATGCAAATAAATAAATTTGGCCCATAAATCAATTAGATTGAACAAATGCACAAATCATTTAATTCAAAATCTTGAAAATATTCAAAATGACTAACAATAATTAATTTACATCAAATCCTAATTGAATTCATCCATGAGCAATTAAAGCAATTATCAAAAAGGAAAATTTAAAAATCAATAAATATCCTAGGTTGTCATCATTAGCTTTTATGAGTTGTCCAAAATCACAAATGTCCCACCCATGCTTATTCCATGTCAATCATGACCATTTGACACATTTTAACCCTATTGGGGTTAACTAAGCCAACCAAGGTTAGGATTTAACACATTCCAAGTCATTTCAAAGCCTATAAAAGCAAGCCTAGAGCTCTTCATTTGGGGAGCTTGGATGAGAGTAATGTTATAATGCAATATTTGATTCATGAAGCAAATGCATAGTGTTATAATGCCAAAATTGAGCCAAGCCAAGCCATTTTCAAACCATATCAAACAACATCAGGATAAATCCAAGCCAACCATGGTGTTAAGAGGAGATGGAGATAGCGAAACCCCATTAATGAATACTTTTGAGCACAATCTGAGCAAGCCAACAAAGAGATCTCTTGGATCAAATAAGGAAGGTAAGGAAGTTGTCATTTATTTGCATTTTAGTTGTGTTTTCAATTGGTTTGTTCACTATGCTCCCCTCATGATCTAGGCCTATACATGTTAGATTGTTTAGTGTGTTGATTTCATTATTTTTAGAACTAACACTATTATAACCTTCTCTCTTGATTCAAATTCCTTGATCACAGAATCTACTGATGTAATTCAACACCTTATGTTATTCTCTCAAGTTTTCTTGTAGGTGCACAAAGTAGTCAAATAATATGTTGGTGTAATCTTCCATGGATCAATCCTTGCATTGGCATAGTTGTTAGAATTTTATGTATTCATCTTTAAAGTGTTGAAGAGGGTCATATTCCTCCTTCAGTGCATTGACAAAAGTATTCCATGATTCCATTAGAACACATTCATGTGCATGTTTTACACTAAAAATGTCCCACTAGTGAACAACCATAATGGACATCCTCAATACCCTAAAGGTGATCTTCTCAACATCGGTGAAGTTGAAGGCTGAGAAGTATGCCTAAGTTGTCGAATCTAGGCATCCATTGCTTTGGCATTAATATTGCATTCAAACAAAGCAATGTTGAGATTGACTTGTACTTTGAAGGGGGTTTATTTATAAAGCCATTACTGAGCATAATCTTGATATGGTTGGGAAGGCATTGGATTGAATTAACTCATCAAATCATAGAAATGACTAATATGTCTAGTGTGTTGTGCCTCTAGTGCATCAGTGATGAGCCTTCTAACTTTAAGGGATGGCTTGGGTTAGTTTTGGGTGTCAGTTATCTTGATTTTGCTATGACATCCTTCTAAAATCTTTGAAATAGAACTAATTATTAAACCTTCTCTCTCATTAAACTCATGTGGTTACATGAATATAAATTAATAGAGTGAAGCTCTAATACCAATCCTCATGTTAGTTCTAATACCAATGATCCACATTGCAAGGCCCAAGATTGAGGTGTACGAGGCAAAACTAAGTTTGGTTGTGTAGAGTGAATGCATAGAGAGTATTTAGATGGAAAAATTAAACACACATTCAATGGAATATAAGTCTTAATTAGAGGAAATGCAAATTTTATTCAGAAATCAAAGAATAAGGGATACAAAGTAAAATGTCTACATGGCATGTATATAAAGTTGACACATAGAGTAAGCTAACTATATTATGACTGTGTAATGTCATTGATTTGGTTGTGTTGTTAACTATTTGACCAGATGTGTATGTTACATATTTAACATGAATAATACAAGAGAAATGATAACTATTGTATAGCTACCAAGGAGGATGTTGATATGCACATTAATATCTTGTCATATGTGATAATTAGAATTGGTCTGAGCAATTAATGTCTAAGATGTCTTTAATGATTCTTAATGTTATGATTCTTGATTAGTATCTAATATCTAATTGTGCCACATTTTGAATCATGTGGTTAGGGTAGGTGGGACCCAAAAGATATGGTGACTTTGTGAGTAAATTATTATGAAGTGCATGAGGTTATGTAGGGTGGAGTGCATAGTCTATGATATGAGGTGAACATTGAATGAAAGTATATGAGTAGGAACAAGACTCATACATAAGGTTTCTAGTAAACTTTAGGTAAATAAGTGCACATGATTTCATGTGAAGTGCAAACTTTGTGTAGTATAACAAATGAGGAGTGTGCTCAGCTACACAACATTTGCACACCAATCAAATTGGAAAACCTTTGAGCCCAGATAAAATCTAGGGACCTTAAATTCAAATTTTGGTTGAGGGTTTCCATCTAAATATGTTGAGGGATAAGAAGATGATACCCAATATGGGGTTTGTACTAGTAGAAAGGAGTATTAGTAGGCCAAAACTAGTCTTTCCACCATGAGATTATAGAGGACACACCACTATTATGAAGACAAACATCAGGTATGGATTTCTAAATTTCATAAATAGACTTTACATTTCATTATTAAGTTATTATTTAATTTTAAGCATATCCCACTAGAGCCACCCATGAGAAACCTTGCAGAAGATGTCATCGATGGTCTTGATTTCTTTTTGAAAAATCTTAAGACTCTTAATCAAGGGGACCATATTAAAGGGGTCATTATTAGAATTAAGAAAGGGAGATCACTAGAGAGAATGAGAATTAAGAGAAAGTACATTTCTAAAACCATCCCCTACCCATATGAGGTTGGGTTTGATCAAATCCTAGGTTTTCCATATACTTTTAACCACAAAATTGATACTAATTTGAGTTGGCACATGATAAATAAGAAGACTCTAAAAATTGAGTCCCTTAAATACCTTTCTATCAAGAGGATTTATTTGTGTAATGTAATGCATAAAAATAACATTCCAAGCATCATCCCCTTCTAGGCATCTGATGATCCACTTGACACTTAGGGCATGGCCTTGAATCTTGATGTCAATGAGTCCAAGACCCCTTGATTCTTTAGGTATACAATAAATATCTTAGGAGACCTTGTGGAAACCCTTATAGACTTCTAAATTTTCCCAAATGAAATCTCTCATTAACTTCTCCAATTTAGCATAGGTAGATTTGGAAGGAGCCTAGTAATAAGAATACTAAACATGGGCAACAACTAGAACTTTGAAACAAACTTGGAACTTATCTGCTAAATAAATAGGTTTGGTGATTTAATAAAAAATCTTTTTCTCAACCCTATGAACAACATATGAACAAATCTTAGATGGAGAGACCTAAAAAGTAAAAATAATGCCCAGAAACTTAAATTTCACCCTTGGATAAATTCGTTTCCATTGATATAATTTCAACTAGAAAGATTTTGGGGAGGGATATTGTTTGTAGCATTGAGTCTTTATCCACTTAATAGAGGAATAAAATTCAAGGAAAAAAATTCAAGGCATTCCATGGCATTCTTGATTAAATTTTCTCCTTAAAATAATAAGAAAATAATCATCTGCAAAATGCCTATAGATGAGTTTTTGATCAGTGTGGGGAGAGTTATACCTTTCACCAATCCTCTTGAAGAGTAATTGGCTAGTAGGTAGTTGAACCCTTCTACAACAAGCACATAGAGAAAGGGAGCCAAGGGGAAATGTTTCCCAATAGACATGGACGATACATATTTATGAGATTACACCCCATTAATGGTAATACAAGCTCCAACATTATAAAACAACATATTAACAATGTAGACAAACCCACGACTAAACCCAAGAGTTTGAAGCACTATAATAATGAATATCCACTCAATCATGTCATAATATTTATCAAAATAAATATTCACAAACATATATTTTGACCATAGACTCTATCCCATTTCATGCCCTCCCAAATTGTAATAAAATTGTCCAAAATATCCCTGTGTTGGATAAACCTTGTTTGTTAACTCTAACGATGAGGGGAAGAAGATATCTTATCTTGAGGTCAAGTCATTTAGAAATGAATTTATATAAGACATTTAGAAGAGTGATAGGCCTCTAATTAGTAATAATCTCAGGATCTCCAGCCTTTGTAATGAATTTGATATTACGTTTATTGATGAAGGCTCCCAGAGAGTTGGATAAAATAGATTCAAAATAGATTTTGTGAAGATCTAGTCTAATAATGTCCCAATGGACCTAATAAAATTCACATGGGAAAATATCAATGCTAGGGACTTTGTCAGAGTCCATCTCCATGATTGATTCCTTGAGATCATTCAAACTAAGAGGTCTTTTACATGACACTCTGTGTTTTATAAATCTTGGAGGGTAAAAATTGAAGGCAATGCAAGAGAGTTTTTTCATAAGATGGGGAAGAGGGTTGGGAAACAAAAAATCCATGATAATGGTGCACAAAATCTTTTAGGATGCTTGGATATTAGTAACCCTAACATTGGTATCTTTAATGGATTTAATTTTTTATGTAGCTTATCTGGAGTAGAGAAGAGCAAATAATTATTTGGTAACTCTATCATCCACTCTCAACCAATACATTCTAGCTCAAAGTTGGATTCCCATGGATTTATAAGTTTCCTTAATTTTGAGCTTGTGTCTCTATTGAGCAACTTTAGACTACAAATGTACATTAAATGGAAAATTATCTAATTACAATAGAATCAGCCCACCAATCAATCCAAATTGTGTCTTTAATGGGTTTGAGAACCAAATTCCAAATCCATTTGATGTATCCCAAATTTCTCTCATGCCTGAGATGAGTAATATTGAGATAAAAATAGGTCTTAGTTGATCTAGTTTGAGGGGATCTCCATTCAATATATAAGTGAATAAGTTGGTGATCTGAAAGAATGGCATAATCAATGATAGACATTGGGTGATTAGTGGAACTAGAGAAGGATAACAAGTCCAAATCTATGAATAAAACATAATCTAGCATTTTAACCTCTTTATCTTGACATTTTCTAAAATTTGACCAAGTAAACCAAGATGAAGTAGAGTCTTTGATTTAGTGGTGATTGGGATCATAGAGACCAAGCTTATTACACATGTATAACCATGCTTCTTACTCCCCAACACACAAACCTATAGGAAGGTGACATTTTCTAATCTTCATTGTATTCCATAATATTAAATCACCATAGAGAATCAAGTGAGCCTTAGGCATCAAATTTTCCAACCACCTCCATAGTATAGCTCTTTTGATGGCATCATTTAAAGCATACAAATTGGCTAGCCCAAGAATTTGATAGTCAAAATAAAAAAGGGTCCACACTACCCGATGGGTACGGTAAATCCCCCAACAAAAAATATTATGTGTAAGCTCTAGTGCTATCAATGTGATGACTCATCCACAACTAGGCTCATGATTAGACACTTGGAAAAGTTCACCTGGGCAAATCATGTAAGTGATAGAGTGAAGAAGCAAATCAAAAAATTTAACCTCTTACAAACACAACACTTTCATATTATGAAAGTTTTGATAATTGTCTTGTAATCAAGATCATTTTACCCTATTCCTCCCTATGATTATAAATTTACTCATCATGCTTACTAATGGACACCAAGATATCATATTGATCCTAAACAATCATTCAGAGAGATGTGTGACCTTCTTTCACCCTATTGGGATTTATCACACCCTACTGGACCTTCCCATAACTTGTTGAGACAACTTAGGAAGTTTTGTGGCCTAGGCCACTGGTACTCTAGCAAAAATAATAACCTATGCCATAACTTGCCTAGAATAGACTTGTTTCATTTTGAGACGTTGCAAAATGGATAAAAGTGGCTACTTTTTGGTGATTTTATCACTTATAAAATCTATAGTCTCACAACCCTTCTCTTTTGTTTCTACTTTGATTTATCCTCCTCTTGAGATAAATTCATACTTTCAATTGATATTTGGACTAGATTCACCAATTTATTTACAACTACTCTTACCTTCAATGTTTCTTTCTCTCATGTTGTATTAGTTGGCATTGTGCCTAATTTGTGTACTTGTATTGGTTGTCACACCTCCTTCTAGCTCTTGCCTCACTCTCTCTCCTAGACTGTTAGCATCAGATTAGAAAAAGCTCTTCTTTTAGATTAGTCTTCCTCTGATCAATATCAAACTTGAAATCTAGGTTGGTAGTTTCTTGCATTATTATTGAGCATGATCTGAGGGCACCTTGCTTGCAAAGTGAAATCATTCTTTTGGATTAGTGTAGTGTTATTTCTAGGGTTAGAGATCACATGTTAGGGTTAGCTTAATTTTAAACAAGCTTTTAACATAGATTTTAAAAATCTTATGCATTTCCATTTGAAAATGTCTTTCCTTTATAATCATCTTTCATACCCTAGGGCTATATGTATTTGAAAATGTCTTTCCTTTATTTCTTATTGAGATTGCTTACTTGTTTAGATAGATTTGCTTCCCTATTTAATTCATATTGTTTCTTTCATTGACGTGACTAGATCATTATAGATAAGTTATTTTATGTTAAGCTTGACAAAGCTATCCCTATCCTAGTTTTTTAAGTCCATATTTAGCCTAATGCACATTATAAAACTAGATAGCTACCTTAGACCTTTAGTGGTTTCCTGTGTCCTTCATCCCAATACATGTTTGCTTCTTACCCCTTTGCCAAACCCTAGTGGCTTTTTTGGATTCTTGGAGATACATTTTGTTATTCCTGGTGGGACCTTATATAAGGTTTCATTCTAGTTCTATTCTATTTATAACTCTCCTATCAAATTTCCCACTATTAACTACAAGGCTTCATTTTCAGCTACATTTTGGCTCGCTCTCTAGTTGTGTGATCATTCTTTAGTTTTGGGTTCTAATATTCATTGATTCTCCAAAATTTTGCCTCTTATATTGATTTATTGGATGTTATTGTTTCATTGTGACCATTTTCGATCTCCCACCTCTGGGATGCCTTTCCTACCACATTCAGGGGCAAGTTCTTGAGCTCACTCTTGAAAAATTTGAGACTACAATGGAATGACACAGAGCCTCTATGATCCAAGATGTAACCATGCCCTAGATATATGAACATGACCCTCTAATGTTACACATAGAACAAGATTTTCAAGTGTATAACCAAGGGGTTCTAACCCATCTCAAAAATACAGCAAAAAAATCAGCCATAAAAAAAAGAAGCAAAATCTAGATTTTATATGTCAAAGTTGAAGTGTTAATTTTTTTAATAAATGACAAAGGAAGGGATATTTCATTAAATAATCATCAAACACTTACAGTTGTTGGTAAATTGGTAGGTTATCCTATATTGGGGTTTGTTGATTCACTGGTGATAGTAATGATAGTCAAACTTGGGATTTTAAAATATTTTTTGAATCATTCATGCATGTGAACATTGAACGAAATATCATATTAATTTTAAGTATGTTTAATACATGGTTAAAATTGTGTCATTAGCTAGGCAATGAAGAGATATGGTAGATGGAAAGCTCCCATCATTTTCTCAGTAAATATGAAATTTCTTTTATTCTTATAGGAGACATTTTATCCCCAGTAGGCTACATTTTACATGCAAGGTGCCATATAACCTTTTATTATTTTCCCTTACCTAATATCCTTCCCTAAAAATGCAACAATTGGACACATTGATGTAGTAAGGGCACATCGATAAGTGTTACTAGGAAGAAGATTGGACGTTGATTCACCTGTGACCCCTCTCTCTTAAGGCAGGTGACTCTAACCTTGTTTCTTAGAGAAATGGATGGTTTAACTAGTACTAAATGTTATTATTATAATTTAACATAGACATTGACATGTATGAGGAGTTGGAGTTTAAATTGGGTTTGTCCTTGAGGAAGGCACTATAGTATTCACTCTTTTTATCTACATGTATTAATTTTGGTTCCAAACTGTGAATCAACTAATTATTAGCATAATATCATACTTCTTTCTGTATTTGATGCTATTAACCACCTAGATGTGGGAATAAAACATTTTTATTCTTTTATGATCTTATTTTCATGTGTAACCCCCTATTTCACAATAATAACAATTTATTTCCCTTCCCATTCAAACTTTTGAAAGGATAGAATAATGTATGGTTGGTTCATGGTCAATTTATTTGATTTTCTCACTAAGAACAATCAGGGAAAGGCTAGTGCATAGATATGTTTGGTATTTGAAAGATTATACCTTCTAAAAATGAGTAGAAGTGTAAACAATTAAATCTTGTTATAGATGGTATTTTGTAGTATGTGTAGACACTATTTCTAAATTATATATCATCTCGATCTTGTACATTTGGAAAATACATGTCATAGATGTACTTTCAATTTCTAGACCTTTCTCGTTGCCAAAAGGTTTGCATACACTACCTCTCTATGCCAAATTACTTATATTTTAGTTTGACTAATATCATTCTAATGACCTAGGCCTTCCATCATAATTAGAATGTTATAAACATGTTTATCTTCCATCTTTGAAAGTTTTATATGTGCACCTATTTCTCAACTACTCAAACACTTGTATCTAGTTAGATACTTATGTCGATGCAAGTGTCATATTTTGATGCAAGCATCTAGTGCCCTAAAGTCATCTAATTTACAAAAAAAATGTATTCTTATGGTTGGCATAATTGATTTAATGTGAGATATTCTCCAAAGGGATTGGTATAAATACAATATCAACCCTCATTCATTCCTCACCTAACAAAAGAGCTAGCAACTCACAAGGCAAAATACCAAAAATATTTGATCAAACATTCAAGTGAGCAAAGCTTCCATATTTTCTCTTATTCCCATATCTGTCATAGGGACAACACATCTATAATTCTGAAGTATTGAAGGAGCATCCCATGAGCCATATTTTCCATGGTACAAGATAGGTCACTCTATATACTTGCTTGTCACACATTGCATGATATACACACAAGCTAACAAATAAAAGAGAACTACATAAGTCTAAGGCTCTCTTTAAAGTATTATCTATGTAGGCAGTGCTCATTAACGGAGGGGTCTTTAGAACACTCGACACCATATGCCCACTAACTCATTTTTACCACAACTAATATGAAGATGAAGAACTAGAATTTTTCTATTTGACAAGGAGCAATAGTTAATGACCCAGATTTAAATGCACTATAGCGAAGGTGACATAGAACACAGAAACATCCAAGTGGTCACAACCAATTTCAATAGGTATTTTTTACTAGACACCTGTGTCTAAGTCAGATAAAAGAATTAACGTAACTGTCCCAAATAAATGCAAGTGTCTATGGCTATAGAGGTATAATTTTTCAGAATCAAGTGACTGATCCACAATCCAAATTCAATCTATTCTCTTTATGTTCCAAATTTAGATTCATATTAGCATCAAAACCAACTAAGTATCTTGTTTCATTATCATTATAATAGTTAACATATATGTACTTTTTATCTTTAACATATTTTAGCATAATAAATTCGGTATATGTTTTATCTAAATTTTACAATTATTTGACTTGCTATGGAGATAGTTTATTATCCTTTTACCCTAGGCTATATCTATCCTCTTTAACCCTAAATTCCTCAATCTAAATTTTAAGGTTAAATAATAAGTGGCCAAAAGAGACAACAAGGTTTGTTATTACTATTTAATTGTTATAACCCCTTTTTAATTTCAGAACTCATCAATATAATTTGTATGCAATGGTTGACCCTATGTGCCTTTAAATATGGGTGTAAACAAGTTTGATCATTCAAAGACCCCTTTTAATGTACTAACCAATTGCAGAACTTGTTGAAGAAAAGTGTGTGAGATAAAGGCCTTGAACAATTAAGGGTTTTAGTTGTAACCCAATATGTTATTAAATGGAACTTCCAATTTCCCCTAAAAGGGGGACCTTCCCACTGAAAAACAAGGATACTAGACAAAATGAGGATATGATTTACTTGTTGTCCTTTTTACCCTTGTTATGGATGTAGCTTATGAGAATTTAAGCTAGGGGGCATGTGATTAATAGTTGGTAGTTAATCTTAAATCATGACTTGGGAATTGGAGGAATTATGAGGTGTGTTTTTCTTTAACATGAGAATTTAAGCTAAGGGCATGTGATTAATGGTTGGTAGTTAATTGTTGAACATGAGTTAGGCATTGGAGGAATTATGAGCTCTAATTTTCTTTAACATGATTTCATTCATAAGTAATTAATTTACAATGTGTTATGATAAAAATAAAAATAAAAATAAAAATAATTTGACAAATAAAAATTACATTTAAAATATGTTATTAAATATGGAATACAATACATGATTATTGTTATAAAATGTACTTTTGGGTTACCTTGGGTATGTGTTTGTTTATGGTACTTTTGTTTATAATGGGTATGGCTTTTGTGGTGACATAGATTGAAGTGGCTTATGATTTTGAGAAGAAATGAGTGGCTGTGTAGACCATGATGAGTTGTTGTTTATTTTTGAAGTTAGTTTATATTGGTCTTTGGAGTTGTTATTCATTTTTAGAGTTAGCTTTTATGGATTTTTTGAACTATTTTTCATCTTTGAAACTAATTTCTATTGGTCTATAGAGATGATGTTCATCTTCAAAACTAGTTTCTATTCATCTCCCGTGTTGTTGTTGATCTCTAAAGCTGCCTTTGTTAGTATCTATTATTTATCTCTGGAGTTGGAATATATTGATCTATGAAACTATTGTCATTTTTGGAGCTAGTTTTTATTGGTCTCTGAAATTGTTATTCATCTCTAGAACTAGTTTCTATTCTTTGTCGGAGCTATAATTCCTCTGAGCTAATTTTTATTGGTCTTCGGAGCTGTTGTTCATCTTTGGATAGATTTCTCCAAGCCATTTAATGCATTATCTTGCAATCATCACAGAGGATTTCATTTATTTGTTATTTTGTTATTTTTTAATATCTAATGAAATCTGCTTTTCCTTATCTACTCATGCTGCCACGCAGCTCTTTTCCAGCTTGATCCATGACAAATTCTTTCTCAAACAATAATGGAAGTATAAAATCCACAGACAAAATATTCAAACAATGGATTAAGAAAAAAATGATATGTGGTGGTGAGCCATAAAATAAAGATGCATAATAATAAGATACACAAAAGCTTGCAGATAGAGCTCATGGCATCCCTGATGTTATCAAAGGCATTCTGTTACATCTTTAGCGTTCCTAGCATATTAATCTGAAAGGTCCATAATTTTTTTTAATAAATCTGATATTATTTAAGTCAGGTGGAAATGAGTTCAGATCTGAACTACTGACGTAAAAAATTCCATTCCCATTTTGATCTCAGCGGCTGACATTCCATATGAATGGATTGTCGAGATGAAAGATTCCGCAGTCCTATTAAAGATCTATGGATGCTACAGTAATAGCTTGGGTTCCTCCATTGCTTACTTTTTCTTGCCTTCTCTATTTCTAATTGTTTACATATTATTATATCTCTTGTTGCCAGCCTCTATAAATGTATTTTTTAATTATATATATTCTATAACTCTAATACTATATAATATAATAATGATATAATCTATATGATTATAATATTATATAGGTTAATGGTCATATTAATTTATTCCCATAGTCTATTTTGTAATTTTTGTTTGTTCATGTTACTAATATATTAACACTTGAATAATTCCATCAAACTTAAAAATATATAGAGATGCCATCCTCAAACCTTTGGAATAAAAGGTGACCACAATTTGAGCCTATCTCTAGAAGCATCTCATTGCTAGCAACAAAACATAAAATTTAAGGGAGAAATCATCAGTAAAAATATGTTTTGGAAGGATTTTTAAATTGAATATCATATTATTGTGGATTAATAATTCATGTAGAAAAGGTGAGATGGGGTCAACGGTGATGGGTTTTGAGTAACGTGTGATTGTCAATTTACACAATTTTTCTTTATAAAACCTTGATTTACAAAAATAGAAAAATACATCCCTTTCGACGTAACTTACATCCTTTAGTATATGGTAGTTTCAACCTTCATGGAGGAAGCTATAACAAACAATGTGGCTCCTAATTTTAGATAGATCAAATTGCTATAGCACTTGGATAGGGTATGCAAAGACTGGTGGGGATTCAAACTTAGGTCCATTAAATTACCTAAAATTGGCAGTGTTTGTGGTCATAGTGATAAATTTACCTTTTCCCCATTCATAGAATCAAGATAAATGATCACTACTTCTACTTATAAAATAGTTATTATTAGTGTTACTAAGAATGAGAATGAAAAAAGCATGGAAATATATGAATCCATATCTATATGAATATGGCATCTTGCATAGATCGATTAAACTATTAGTTTTATATGGTTGCCATAGTCAACATATTTATTTAATTAGTTTTAGACTCATCTAAATTGACACATGGCACCTTATCTATATTTGTAAAGGATTCATCTGATATCAGACATATGTTTCCATTTAGATGACACTTATTTAAATAATGTGTTATGTAACTAAAATAGTTTGGTGGAAGCTATAGATTGCATTAATGGATGTATCATGTCACTTAATTTTTTATGTGTAGTTTCTTAGGCTTCTTTGAGTCTATCACCTAAAATACCCTATTATTTCCTCTCATTATCATCACCCAACTCACCTTAAAAACTTTCATCACTTTCATGTTTTATGTATCCTTGCCTTTCCTCACTACTTCATCATTGCTCAAGCTTGTTGTGAAACAAAATGTCTCCTCCTTTCACAATGTATTTACATGTCATTTGAAGAAATACATAACCTCATTTTCCATTGGCATGTCCACCAAAATATCACATTATTATTTCTTAACATTTTGTGCACTAAAGTCTAGATGAGGTTAGTAGTTATGGGTTTCAAGTTAGGTACAAATATGAATTTACATTCTTTTGCTTAACAAAACCCCACTTCACCAAAAAAAATTACATCCCTTTTGGTGTAAATTCCACCTCTGAGGTAAGTGTGTGTTAAATATAATGTGTGTCATAAAGTGCTAACAAAAAATATCTAGAAGATGCCATTATTATTTGTATGTGCAAGAGTACTATAATAATTGAAAATTCAATAATTACTTTCCTCTTAGTGACTCAACATTGGAAATTAAGTTTATAAAAAAAAATTAACCTAAATGGCATCTCGCATCGGTCAATTAAATTATATAGGAGGCATATTTCATTGAAAAAGTATTTTCTATTTTCATCTAATCAATTTTAGAGTTGTCTAATTAGGATTTCAATAGTTAAAGCAGTCAAAAAATTTAATATACAATTAATATTAATTATAAGACATCATATATATAAATAAAAATATAATAAATATGAATAATATATATAAATATTATATAATATAATATATTATTATTATTATAAATATATTACTACTATATATATAATATATATTATAATATTATATATATATTAAAAAAATAATATTATATAATTATATATATTTTATAATATCTATAATATAAATGATAATATATACCATTACTACATGTATCAATAATAAATGTTGTAATAAATACCTGATTATTTATTATAATATACAATTATATAATATAGTATTATGTATTATACATATCTTTTTTAATAAAATTATATATATATATATAGAAAGAGAGAAAGTCCAAGTTCAAATCTCAAGAAAGGCATATAAGTCTGATTGTGGTCGTTGGTTGTATTCTCGAAGCCGTTAATGATCGTTGGTTATTCTTGAGATTGGTGGTGATCATTGTTGGTAATATTTGGTATTTAAATGGTTAATAAATCACATGGAGATATTGCCCCATGATTGTGTCTTAGTCTGATCTACACTTAGGTCAAAAGTTATTACCTAGTAAATATATATATAGTAAAATATAATATATTATTAATATTACTTATAATATATAATATTATTAATTTATAATTATAAATTATACACAAATATCATATTATCAACAATATTTTAAGTGTAACTACTAATTTACACTCTTTCGCTTTAAAAAACCCCACTTTATTAGAATAGAAATTTACACTCCTTTCTTGTAACTTCCACCTTTGAGGCAACTGCATGTTAAATATAATGTATATCATAAAGTGCTAACAAAAAATATCTGAAACATGTCATTATAATTAGTGTATGCAAGATTACTATAATCACTAAAAATTCAATAATTACTTTCCCCTTAGAGACTCGGCATTGGCAATTAAGTTTATAAAAACATTAACCTAAATGGCATCTTACATTAGTCAATTAAATTATATAAGAGGCATATTTAATTGAAGAAGTCTTTTCCATTTTTCATCTAATTGATTTTAGAGTCGTATAATTAAGTTTTAAATAGATAAAGTAGTAAAAAACTTTAGCATATTATTAATATTAATTATAAGACTATATATATATATATATATATATATATTATAAAAGATATATTATATTATAATACATAATATTATATTAAATAACTATAGATTATACTATTATATTATTTAATATAATATTATGTATTAAAATATAATCTATCTTTTATAATGAAATTACACACACACACACACACACACACACACACACACACACACACACAGACATGAATATTACAAGTATAATATATTTTTATGATAGATGATTGAGGGTTCCGGGGACCCTCACCCTTATATATATATATATATATATATATATATATATATATATATATATATATATATATATATATATATATATATATATATATATATATATAAGCACAAAAAGATTTTTGGAATTATAGATCCAAAACTGACACAAAAATGAGAAAACTCATGCTCCTCAAACCCTTCTAACATTTGAAATTTAGTCTACAATCACCTCCCCCAAAGTGTGGAGAGTCAACCTCAAATGGAAAGCTCCCTCCTTCCACTATGGGAAATAATCTCTTCCATGATCCATTGAGTGCCCTTTTTAATGGAGTTCAAAGCATCCTACTGAAGTCTTTCCACTTCTAACCCCCTGCTTCTTCAAATTGTATTGACATAATTTGGTTTGGACAAAGTAAACTTCATTTGAGAGATGGTAATAATCTCCCTAGAATCAAGCTCATTTTCACTCGCTTGAGAAGATTATGATTCTTTTAAATCTTTAAGTTCTAGAGATTGTTTCTTCAAACATTGAGTTCCTTAAGATTTGATAACTTCAAAAAATTGAGATTCACCACAATCCCTATTATTTATAAAGGGAAATAGATTCAAGTGCATCTCAATAATACCTTGTGGAGAGGATGAGCTCTTTGGCTCTATAGCCTTTATGCTTATATCCTCCCTACCCTAAAGCCCAAGCCTCCCCCATCCTATAAATGGAGGCCCTATCCTGAACTAGTCACTAACCCTAAGAGACCCTTTATTGATCCTAAAATTTTACCTCTCAAAACACTTTCACCTATATAATGTTGCCTACACTTTATCTCACCCATCACTAGGGAGAGCTGAACCACCTCATTAATTTTTAAATTTCATGCATTATTCGATAAAAAAAATTGATTAATTTTCTTAACCTATTTCTATATTTGATGAGAGATGAACCCTAAAGGACACTTCACAATGCATTTCACTACTTTGTGTTCCAAATTATTATATCAGAAGCATATAAAGGTTAAGCCCTCCTAATTGATAAATTATGTTCATGAACCCTTTGAGTCTAAGATTATGATTTAATGATGTAAAGGCTTCGATAAATATGCCATGATACAAACTCTGACCAAAAATATTTGGTTGATCTTTTGACTAAGTGCCCAATTTAAAACAAATCCTATTTTCCCAATAAATTATTAAACTAGACAGGATTATCATGACCATAGGGAGATTTTAAAGATGAATCCACACCCGATCCCTTGAAATGGTAGCCACTAATGAAATAAATAAGGGGGACAAGCACCCACAAACAAACCATATTTCACAACAAACCAAGGGCCCATGTTCCATATGGAGTCTCACTATTTTATAGATTTAAAACTAATTATAAGAAACCCATTCCAAATTACAGATTAAGAAGGATCTAAAATATTAGGACATTCCCCTTTTAACCATTTAATCACCTTGATCATCAAAGGGTGTTTCCCCATCAGTCTAAAAATTGAGGATTTGAATCCTATCTCCCTATCAACCTCCTGTATCCACTCATATTAAATTAAAAAATTTGTAACTATTAGGAATATAAAACACATAGCAATATTAATGAAATAGATGCAAAAATAAAATGCAAAAAACATAATACAAGAGAGACACATATTTAATGTGGTTCACCTAATATGAGTTATGTCCACACAGAAATTGTCAATTTTTCTCTTATTCAGTCCAACAAATGAAGGGATAAACCTACATTATATCCATTGCAATCTCCTCTTCACTCATACACAGTGCGTCATCTTGATTACAATGCCATCATATCAAAAGAGGGTTACATATTAAGGAAAAAGTGCACCAACATAATTCTTACCATCAGTTCTATGACCTAATAGTGAATTGTCTCAATTTACTATGAAATTACAATATTTTACAATGGGGTCCCATAGTAGGGGGCAAGCCCCCGCCCCCCCACCCCCCCCGCCCCCACCCCCCATTAGGAATTGGGCATTCTAAGAAGATCAGGCTCCACCATCCAACAATATCCCACTTAGAGACTTATTGTTGTAACTCCACCACTACAACTCTTCATTGGACTTTTTTTTGATTTGACCCTGGCATGTTTCTTATCTTCCTTGTTATCCCTGAATACCTATTAAATCTTAACAACTCTCTAGCTTATCCTTTGTGACTACCTTTGTTAACATATATGTAGGATTTTAACCCCTATGGATCTTTTCCAACTTTAGTTGACCATCCTCCAAAATTGAATGAATGAAGTGATACCTAAGTTGTATATATTTGGTTCTTGAGTGAAATGTCATGTTCTTCACTAAATGAATCACACTCTAGCTATCACTATACAACCTAAAATCTTCCTACTTCTATCTCAACTCTTCCATGAATCATTGCATCCATATTATCATCTCTTTGATTGATTCTATAGCTTCAACATACTCTGCCTTTGTAGTTGAAAAAACAACTATCTTCTACAATTTTTAAATCCAACTAATTATCGTGTCACCAATAGTGAATACATAACCTGTGGTGCTCCTCCTACTATATAAATATCCATCCATGTATAAATCAACATATATTTGTAAGGTAACATCTGACCCTTCATATCATAACTATCTATCAATGGTCCCTCTCAACTACCTGAGAATCCACTTGATTGCATCCCAATGTTCCTTTCCTAGATTATTCATAAACCTGCTAACAACTCCCACTTGGTCTCGTGCACACCATATAATATATTAAACTTCCAACTACTGAAGAATAAGGCACTTTGGACATATAATTGATTTCTTCCTGCATTTTAGGACATTATTCCTTACTTAGTTTGAAGTGCCCTCCCTAAGGTGTACTCACTAGTTTTTCATCTTGCATATTGAACCTGACTAACACCTTGATGTGCTCTTCTTGAGATAATGCCAATTTTCTTTTTTTCCTATCTCTTATTATTCTCATACTAAGGATTTACTTTGTAGCACCCAAATTCTTCATTCCAAATGAATTTTCTAGTTTTCTTTTGAACACATTTATAATCTGCATGTTAGACCCTCCAAAAGGCATGTCATCTACATTAAAAAAAAGGTAATATAGATGCCATTAACTAATCTCTTAAAATAAACACACTAATCAGAATGACATCTACTATAGCATTATTCTATCATAAACATGTCAACTTTAAAAAACCACTACCTTGGAGCTTAAATTAGGCCATACAAACTCTTCTTCAACCTGCACACCATTTTCTCATTACCTTTGACTTTGTATCCCTGTGGTTGCACCATATATATTTTCTCCTCCAAGTCACCATGAAGGAAATCAATCTTCACATCTAACTGTTCAAGGTGTAAATATTTTACTACTACCAAACTTAAAACAATTCTTATGGAAGTCATTTTAACAACTAGAGAAAATATTTCATCAAAATCTATACCTTTTTTTTTGGCAAACCCCTTTACAACAAGTCTAGCATTGTACCTCTTTTTTCCTCCATCTTATTCTTTTAACCTATAAATATATTTATTTTTCAATGTTCTTATACTTTTAAGAAACTAAACCAAATCCTAAGTTTGGTTATGTACCAAGGAGTCCATCTCCTCTTTCATGTCTTACTCCCACTTGTTTCTAGTTTGTACCTGCATTGCTTATTCATATCTTTCTAGCTCACCACCATCAATCAATAATAAATAATAAAGTGAATGAGGGTATCGTTTAGGGAGTCTACTTATTCTGGTAGATCTTCTAACTACACTTTCAAGAGTTTGAGGTATTTGTTGTTTTTGTTTTTGTTATTATAGTTGTTTCAAATTCTAATTTTTTGACACTTTTAGAATTTCATTTCCAATGGTTTCATCAAATACTGCATATTTTGTATTTGTTTTTTTTTAAATTTCTTTCCCTACAACTGATCTCTGTACATGAACTTCTCATTAAATATCACATCTCTACTCTTAATGATTTTACAATTTTCAAAATCCCATAAATGGTAACCAAAATCATTAACTCCATATCCAATAAAATTACATTTCTTGGATTTTGCTTCAAGCTTGGTTCTTTTTTTTTTATCAATATGGAAAAATGTTTCACAATCGAAAGACTTTAAAAAAGAATAGTCTACCCTTTTACCTATCCATGCTTCCTCTGGAATGCCACCATCCAAAGGACTTGAAGTCCCTCTATTTATTGAGTAAACAACAATAGCCACAACATCTTCCCAAAATTTTAAGGGCAACCCTACATGCAATCTCATGCTCCTTACATGCTCCATGATTGTCCTATTCATCTTTTATGACACACCATTTTTTTGTGATGTTCTTGGAACCATCTTCTCTCTATGAATCTCATGGGATGAACAGTAATTATCAAACTCCTTGTTGTAGTACTCACCTACTTTATCTGATCTAACATTCTTCAACTTATTTCCTATCTCATTCTCAACCAAAGCTTTCCATTTCTTAAAAGTATCAAAAACATCAATTTTTTTTATATACAATAAACTCATTTTTTTTAATTTCATCATTATGAAAAGTGACATAATAAGAAGATCCACTAAGGGATGATACCTAAGTTGGTCCCTATATATCTATATGCACAAGCTCTAACTTTTCATCCTTCTTTGTCTTCCCAACTCTGAAAAATTTGACTCTCTTCTATTTTCCATACACAGTGCTCACAAAAATACAAATCCACCTTCAAATCTAGCAACAAATTCTTTGAGTGTTGAATTTGCATCACCTTCTCACTCATGTGCCTATGTCTATGGTGTCATAATTTTGTATTCACTTCTATAGAAGCTAAAGCAATAGAATATTCAACATTACCATTAAATAAATATAATGTACCTACCTTCTCTCCTTTTTCTATTATTAGTGACCTTTTAGTTACCTTCCATGATTTTTTTATAAATATAATTGTATAGCCCTCACTTCCCAACTGCCCTATTGAAATTAGATTTCTTCTCAACTCAAGAACATGCCTCACATTTTTTAGCAACCATTTATTTCCATTCTATAATTTTATTTGTATTTTAACCTTTCTAATAATTTTACAAGGCTCACCATCACCCAAATAAACATATCCAAAATCACCTTGAACATAGTCTTGAAAATATTTACTATGGGGTGTAGCATGAATTGAAGCCCCTAAATCTAACACTCAAGAATCATTAATATCATCTAATGAAAGGATTAAATAATCTTGTAACACATCACCTACTACATTTACTTCATGATTTCTATCTTGTTGTCCATCTTCTTGTTTTATTTTTCAAGACCAACAATCTTTTTTTAGGTGTCCTTTCTTTCTACAATGCCATCACATTAACATTCCTATGGATTTAGATATTCCCTTATTAGACTTTCCATGAATCTTTGGGCCCTTTCCTCTATCCTTTTATCTTATCTTATTTTTCATAGTTAAAGCATTATCTGATATTTTACCTATACTTTTTCATCACATTTTTTCGCTAAGAATAACACCAATAACATCATCAAACTTTAAAGTGCCTGAACCATAAATAGAATTACTCATATCCATGACCAAGCCATTCTAATTTTCTAAAAATGAGTATAGAATCAAAAGAGCCTTAACCTCATCATCAAAGTTTACTCCTACAGAGCTTAAATTGATTTATAATCATGTTAAATTCATTTAAATGATCAACAATAGATCCACCTTCTAACATCTCCATACTAAATAAATTCTTTGTTCAAAATCTACAGTACCAAAAACATTTATGGATAAAGTTCAAAATCTCCATGGGACCCCAAAGATCATTTTAAGTGATTGTGATCCTATATTTACATATAATTTTAAAACTAAGTTATTCTCATGTTTTGGTACCTAACTGGCTCTTAGCTTATCTTATCATCCCCAATATAATGGGTAAATTGAAGTGTTCAACAAGTGTTTGAGGTTTATCTTCATTATTGTTATTTTGGATAAATATGAGAGATGGGTTCAATGGTTGACTCTATTATAATGGTGGAATAATACTTCTTTCCATACCTCATCCAAAATGTCTCCATTTTTGGAACTGTATGTGTACCATCCACCATTCATTGCCTTATCTTTGAGGGTCCAAACAAAGTTTTGAGTTTAATACCACATGCAACACCAACAAGAGTTACTTTCTAATCTCAGAGAGAACTTGGCAATGTCACATAACCACATTAAGCAACAAGTTGACCAAAACCATAGTGAAATACATTTTAAAATTTAAGATTGGTATTTTGTGTGTTAGGAGGAGAACAACATTTAACCTAAGTATTACAAACCTTATCAAATTTTAAAAATATTAGTGGTGTAGCATATAAATTGGATTTACCTCACTAAACAAAAATACATCTGGTCTTCCATGTTTCCTGGTTGAAAAAGGTCATTGGAAAAACATTTTCAGCCAAAACAAAGTTACCAAAGCTTGATGAGGAGGGAAGAATCATTTTGGTACCTGAGGGAATAATTTAGACATGCATTAAAAGGTTTTACGTGAGGGTGATTACAAAGTATCTAATCAAGTGGTAAAATTTGGTTAGTAAATATGTGACATGGGAGGATGAATGATTATTGCATAATCATCCAATGATCATTACATTGAGGACAACATTTTTTTAAAGGCTGAATGTGATACATCCTTAGGTGATAATGTGTACTAAGATATGTGAAAATGACTTGTGGAAATAATAACCTTTAATTGAGTCATATGATCATTTATTTAGCTTCATATTAGTAGTAGGGTTGGCCTAAGGTATTTTAATAGCATTATTATGGTATATATAAGAGGTAGTGGTTAGTATTTTATCATCATTTTATGAAATTAATTTTTATTGTAAGTTTTTGGAGGTTTCCCCCTCAAAGTGGCTCATTATTTAATAATATATTCTTATCTATTTCAATCATATTATGATCTATTTTTGTTATTATACTTAATTTGTAAAATAATATCATTACATCCTAGTAGCATGGCTCTCCACAATTTTAATATTATGTTTAATTTTGTCCACTAAAGGTTGTAACTAAGCACTAAAAGGATTTTTATCAATTGCATTGTAACCCTTTAAAATTCCTTGGTCAATGGCCATCAACCCATTTTTGAAATCGAGCCACTTGTTTATTTTAGTGTTAAAGGAAAAAGGTAGTGTAAATGATCACATCATTTCACCATTCAATCAAGTTGGTATCATAAGGTGGGCATGGTGCTAAGTTCCACACTTTGATAATGAATATGATCATTCCCTCGTGGCTAAGGAGTGATGTATTCAAATATAATTGTGTTGTAAAATTTATGGTAGAAACCTCCCCATTCCAACTAGTAAGTGATGGAATTATGGTTAGAAATAATAAACTATGGATAGATGATGACAACTTTCTGATTGTAAATGCTAAAAGAGAATATGTGTTGCTCAGAGAGGATGTCATGGTCATGTAATTTGAGAACTTGATCAATGATGGCATAGAAATTTGACCAAGAAAACCATAATTTTTAAATTAAATAATGTTTCCCATAAATTGGATCTAACAACCCCAAATGGATTTTGAAATAAAATCAAGCCTTATGTTATCCAACACACCATCGCTTAGGAAACACACTATCTTTATCTTTAGGGGATCAAACCATATTAAAGTCATTGAAAATGAGATAGGTGGATAAAGTTAAATTATTGGATAACCATTAGCATAAATTTATTCTTTTAGGGATGTAATTATGTGCATATACATCAATCATTACTAAATATTGACCAATAATATCAAGGATGACCTAAATAACTCAATGTGATGTGTCTTATCTTGATGTAACAATCAACAAGGTACATAATGGGGAAATAATAATGTCAAATTTGTGATATCCATCAAAATGGGAGGTGGAATAATTTGTGGCATTATATGAAATAATTTTAAGAGAAGACTACAGAAGAAAACATGCAATTTTAACTTCCTATAAACACATGATATCTAAAGCATCAATTTGTTGACAAGTGGATTCCAAAGAGAAATATCATGAGAACTCTCTGAGACCTTGAAAATTCCATTAGATAATATAAAAAATAATAATCTTCTATGTAAATTTCTCTTTTTCCATCCTCAAATGCTTCATAAAAAACTAGAGCTGCATGAAAACCTACAATTTTAAATCCTTACAAACACACAAAATCTAAATCACCAAGTTGTTGATAAGTGAATTACATATAAAAATTTAATGAGAGACCTTGAATATTAAATGAGAGAATATAAAAAAATAATAAATATACATGTGAAGTTATCCTTATCCTTCCTCAAGTCCTTCCTCAAAAATTGAGTTACAAAATGGTTACTTGGAATTGGTTGTTAGTTTGGAAAAATAAAAAACCCCCAAAAAATGGAGTAATGTTTTTCCCTATTCTCTCCCTATGGTTAATCATTATTTTCACATGAGCACTGCATATGTTGATCACTAGCTGAGGAGGTCATAACACTTGAAATAATTGACTACACACAGTTTTCTTGAGAAACCTAGATTTGAGGGATAACTAAAAAACTTGAATTTGAGGTACAAAGAGGGGAGGATGGAAAACATCTCCAAATTTTTTGCATTCTACTGAGGTTTATCACTAGAAACTATGCTAGATTATTTATGGTGTTTATTCTTAGTGGCTACTTTTTTACTTGCAATAGTAGTCTAGCCATCATTTTTTCATAAATCATTTGATTTTCAGTCTATGATGACTCAATAATCTATTTTGGTCAGGGCAAGAGGGGATAATAATGAATCAATATGGTTGAAATATTGACCCCAAAAGAATGTGTTAGGAAGGTTTATGTAGGTGAATTTATATGTAAATTTCTTAGTCCTTACTTGAATATCAATAAAATATTTCAATTCTTTCATTAAGTTAACCTTGACACATACATGCGTTTTTGGTCGAGCAAAATAGAAACAGTCCATTTGGTTATACATCACACACCCCATGGGATTGATAATATTAGGTGATAAAGATCATAGAGGAACTATGAGACCAAATAACTCAGTCTAAATAGAGACTTTAAAGGATGTCTACCCATAGACTTTGAAATTTTGAGCCTAGTGTGACAATATTATCAAGGTATTTTCGAGGAACCAATAACTAGACCTAACAAACAGGGCTTGCACATGGGACAATTTGGTAAAGGAAAATGCTATGCCCTTAGCTTATAAATTTCATTGGGATTTTTTTCACTATAGCTTCATATTGGTAGTAAAGTTGGCTTAGGTAGTCTCCACAACATAAATATGGTATATATATAGGAGGTAAAGGTTAGTCTTAGATCATCATATTGAAAATACTATTATTATTATAGGGTTGTAGAGGATTCCCCATTGAGGTGCCTTATTTGTATTATTTTACTCTCATTTTAAGATTATTATGATCTATTGATTCTACTTTAGGGTGTATTAATTTCATTACAATTTGTATCTAAGCTTTGATTTGGCAAAATTGTGGTATAAACCCTAGTTTTAAGAATCAAATATATCTCACAAACTATTATGATTATTTTTGTAATTATTTTAACTAAAGTTGGTGTTAGCCTAATTTGTTACCCTTGTTTTGAAATTTTCTTTAGCTAAGTTCAGCATCTCTTGTCTGTTTTCAATTCAATTGTGAAGGACTCATGAAAGAAACCAGTTGTTTTCTCTTCTTTAGAAACTTTTTTTTAGCCTTGTTCAAGTGTTTTTCACCCCTTTTGCCTAAGTGTTATCTCTTTTGGAAAGGTTCCTTTATTTTGGGGTTTTTGTCCAAGCCTAGTAATTCTTTCAGACTTTTTTCCCTTTAACAAAAAGTCTGAAAGAATTCTCGTTTTGCCTTTTCCCAAAGGAATCCTTTATTTTGGTCTTTTTGTCTAGGAAAAGAAGTTTGAAATAATTCACTTCCTTTGTCTTTTCCATTCAAAGTTTTCCCTTCAAATTTTTTTTGAAGGGTCTCTCTCTCTTCAGATTGCCCTTTGGAACTTTTTTGAAGGGTCTTTTCTCTCTCCATAGTGCCCTTCAAAAAGTTTCAGAGGGACACTTTCTCTTCCAAGTGCCCTTTAGAAAAATTTTGAAGGGCCACTTTCCTCCAAAGTTCTATTTGGAAAGCTTTGAAGGGACACTTTCTCTTCCAAGTGCCCTTTTGGAAAGTTCTGAAGGGACATTTTCTCTTCTAAGTGCCCTTCAAAAAGTTCTAAAGGGTCACTTTCTCTTCCAAGAGCCCTTCAAAAAGTTATGAAGGGTCACTTTCTCTTACAAGTGCCCTTAGGAAAGTTATGAAGGGTCACTTTTTCTTCCAAGTACCCTTTATAAAGTTTTGAAGGGTTACTTTCCTTCCAAAGTTACTTTCAAAACTTTTTTGAAGGGCACTTTCCTCCAAAGTGCCCTTCAGAAAGTTTTGAAGGAACACTTTCTCTTCCAAGTGCCCTTCATAAATTTTTGATGGGTCACTTTTCTTCCAAATTACCCTTCAGAACTTTTTTGAAGGGCCACTTTCCTCCAAATTTCCCTTCAAAAAGTTTTAAATGGACACTTTCAAGCCCAAAGGGATCATTCCAAAAGGAAGTGACCTTTGTATGATGTTTGAAGGAATTGTTGCAGACTTTTTGTTTGCAATAATTCTTTTAACAAGCCATATACAAAAATCCCGAAGTAGAATGTCCAATGGAAAGTGCCCACAGGAAAATTATTTCACAATTTTTATCTGAAATAAAGTTAGAAATAAATAGTCCATATAAGGATTGCCAAAGAGAGGATATTTTCAAGGAGAAAAGAAATGATGCCAAAATGAAATGGCTAGGTAAAATGATAGTTGCACAAACATAAAGTTTTGAGATAATGAGCTAACTGTTGGTGTTCAAACACAAGATAATTTAGGTAGATCTAAGGGCTCACATCCTTCATCCATCAAAACAATAAGAGAGCTCACATCACCATTGATTGACCAGGATCTGAGTCATTCCTTGAGGACCAATCAAAGAAGGACAAAGCCAAATAGAATGAAAGAGACAAATCTGTATTAGGTATACTCCCTTGAAATAACTAATTTTATGCCATGACTTAGCCAAGAGTATCTTTATTATATTGATGCAAACATTGGAAAAACATCTTTGAGAGAGCAGGACCAAATGTTTAACAACTTGTGATGATATAGATTAACTAAATGGCCTGAGAACTAAATATGGTGACTTGAAACAAATTTATTCCTCTCTTTAACACCAAAGGCTTTCCTCTCTCTCTTCCTTCTAGCTATATATACAACCCCTTGGCTAGTGAAAAGACAAACACACAGAGTATGGCAAAGCTCTACTGGAATGATATATTGCCTTTAAGCATTATTGCCAGTTGGATTTTCTTTGAAGTTCTAAAGATTATCTGAGTGTGTAAGTGACAAATAGTGACAACAAGTGATGGTATTTATCCTTTTGTCCTTTTTCCTTCATACCTGAGCAAGGGTTTTGGTTCTAATAGGTCACATAGAGTGTGTCTAAGTGTATTGAATTTTTGCATGTGTATTACTATTTTAGAATGTGAAAAGTTTACCTTGTGACATTTTACACATCTCACCTCTATGTTGAAATACTTGTGTTAGATTCTTTAGAGCTTGGAAATAGCTTGTGTCTTTTGTTTCATCATGCACTAAGATATGGTATTTGTGTGGAAAATAATTTTGATATATCACCACCCTTAGAATAAGTTTTTCTTTCTATAACTTTTAACTCAACTAGTTTAAATAGATATTGTCCTACAAAGAGAAATTTAGGGAGCTATCCATTTCAATCTAGAGGTCCATTTCCATTATAGGTATACCCACATGCCTGGAAGTGTTCCAACATTACCCAAATATAGAATAAAATTTAACACTCTCTTCTAGGGTGCAATATTTGGAGACAACAATTTTGGCATGCCCGATAGGACCCCATTTCTTAGTTATTTACATGTCAAGGTGAATTTTGGTCTTGACAAACTTGAGTTTGTACTCTTAATACAACATTTGTCAACTCTAAAAGGTGATAATCTCTAGTTGTAGATCAAGTTTACCACATTATACTTCATGGTCCTCACTAGGTTATCTAGGACTTTTGATCAAGCCCCCCTAGCTGAAGCTCTTCTTGAAGAAAAATGCCCTAAACCATTCCCAGTGCTTAGAGATCCTTAACAAGGAGGTTTAGATAAGAATAATAAGAAGTTAAGGAAGTTGGAGAAATAGGAGATCAGGAGAAAAGAAGAGAAATGGAGAGATAATAGCCTTTCCTAGCCTTTAACAAACAAAATCCAATTGACCTTTCTACATATGACCCTATTCCTCCTAATGCTACTAAGAGTCTCCTTGGTTTTAATGGAGAGGGTCCTATTACCCCATCTAAGCATATTAGTGACATCTCAAATTTATATAATTTTCATAATGTCACCTAAGCCAACATAGCCATTAGATTGCTTGATATGTCTCTAAAAAGCAAAGCACTTGACTAGTATAGGACTTTGGAAGGTGGTTGCATTACAAGTTGGGATTGCTTTGGGAAATTGTTGGTGACTAGATTTGAGAATAAGAGTGACCATTGTTCACTGATCCATTAGCTAAACATGATAAAGAAAGGTCCTAACAAATCTATAGGGGATTTCAATGAAAGATTTCAAAGGGCATGGCATAGGTTACCCCTGTCATGAGACCTCCTCCAAGCTTTGTGTTCCCCACCTATCTAAAATGTATTAGTATTGATGTAGTAGTGATGTTATAATATATGGGAGGATTCACTCTACCTGAAGCATATGAAATAGATATTGAATCTAAGAATAGCTTGATATAGGTTGGAAATCTACCTCCAATAGTTTTTATACCCTTGTTGTCTCATATTTCAATGGAAACTCTAAGCATAACTCAAATTCCTAATTCCAATGTCAAGCCAAGAGCCTTCCCTAAGAAAGTGGATAGTGCTATGGACAAAGATGAAGAAATTTGATCATTACGAGCTCAACTCAAGCAAGCTCAGTTCCAAATAAGTGCTCCACCTAACCATCAGTACTATCCTCAACAAAGATATAGAGCTCCACCCCAATACAACTACCAAGGAGGAGGACAAGGTCAACAAGGTTTCAATAGGTAGCCTAATGCCTATAATCCTAGTCCTACACCTTCCACTAAGGTTATTGTTCTAGTACATTCCAATCTAGTCCAAAGGGAGGATCATTTGGACCAATGGGGATAGCCTCAAGGTTAGTTCACATACGGTGGTGGAGAAGTTAGCCAAGCTTTGGTGGCATAAGAAGAAGCTACTCCTTATGTAACTTCAGAAGAAGTAGACCTTATGCATAGGGATAACTGTAGAGAAGCTAGCAGCCAAAGATTAGGCATGATGAAATTTTAAGCAGGAGATGATTATGTGTTAAATCAAAACACGTTAGTTATAGCAAACATAAGAGCTAAGAAGAGAGTGTTGGGAAAATATCAAGGAGTGCAAGTAACTCAAAGTGATGCCTCTCTAAGGCCATAAGGTGTGAATCCTAATGTTGTACTTGTTGCAAGTCATGCTCATCAACAAAATTAGAATGCAAGTAGGGTTGTCAAACCTATAATGTATCAAGTTTAAGCCCCATAAATACCTTCAAGAGGCCAATAAAATGTGAATTCTCCCTCTCTAAACATTATTTATTCTTTGAAAATTACTAAGACAAGTATATCTCTTTGGGAAGTCTTACATATGCCCGATCAAAAGGAGCTTTTACAAGAGTAGCTAGCATGTATCCATGTAGCCCCTCAAACTTCAAAGAATAATGGTGTAGCCCTTATCAATGATCCAATCCATGGCTTAGAACCCTCCACTAAGTATAAAAATCCTCCACCTTTCTATCTCACCCTCATTATGGGAGATAAGTTGGTCCATAATTGTATTATGGATAGTGGAGCTAGTACCACTATTATGCCTAAAGTGGTGGCTGATAAGTTGGGATTAAAATATGAGACACATAGTAAGGGTGTATTGTATCTTGATGGTAATCTAACCAAGATATTGGGACTGGTCAAAAGTTTGAAGGTCTTCCTATATGATTGCCCATGTTTTTCAAATTTTCAAGACATTGTGGTGGGAGACCTTCTAGCCCATTTTGCTATTTGCTTGTCAAGGGATTTCATGGATAAGATAGGAGGGTACCTTTATGCTAATTGGTACTTTCTATATTTTAAAATAATATATGAAACCAAAGTGATTATAAGGACTCAGCCCTTAGCAAGGTTTCATATTGAGCCATACATAGAGACAAACTCAAATCAAAATTGTCTAATTAGCAAAGAATCTATAAGTGTTATGGATGGTGAAACATCCTCCCCCTTGAAGGTATTTCTAAACTCTTTATTGATAAATACAACACTAAAACACATGTAATTGATCCATATACTTTCATTAAAGAGATTTATTTGGTAATTTATTGTATGTGTGAAAGGGATGTTCTAATCCCTTCACTCACTAATGAAGATCACAAACTTGATGGCACATGGGAGATGGCTTTTTATGGTTCAAGAAGCAAATTAGGTTTATGAGCTAGCGTTATGTTAGTTTCTCCATCAAATATTCAATACTACTCCTCATATAGATTCCACTTCAGCTGTACCTATAATGTGGCAGAATATGAAGTCCTAATTCATGTCCTCCAATGGGCAAAGAAGAGAGGGATAAAGAATCTAAAAGTTTATGAAGATAGTGAATTGGTCACCCACCAAGTAATAAATTAGGCTATAACCAATAATCCCTTGCTTAAGTCCTATAAGCATAGGGTATGGTACCTACTTGAAGACTTTTATGCCTTCAACATACAACTCATACCAAAGGATTCTAATAAACATGCTAATAGATTAGCTGCCATAGGAGCACGGTTCAATACAACTACTAATATAGGATAAGAGAAATATAAATCTCATATCAAGATAATTGTGAGGCCCTCTATTTTAGATAGTGAAGTGTCATGAAAAGTGTTTGAAAGTGATGAACACATTGCACACTTCTTGTAAAATGAGTCAGATTTCTCCTCAAGAAACCAAAAGAGACTACATGATCAATATGAAAATCAAATCATTTAGTTGAAGACAAACAAGATACCTAAGGGGATGATTAACATAGAGATTTTTTCAATAAGGATGATAAGAAGAAGAAAGAAATAGTGAGCATGCCAACAAAGGAAGAGAACTATGAAAGAGTCCTAATTTTCAAGGACAGACTTTTGAAAATTGGCAAGGTATGTTCTCAGCTCGAGAGGCAAGCTTTTACTAAATTGTGCAAAGAGTTTCATGAAATATTTAATTAGGAGTATAAATAATTGAAAGGGTTTGATCCAATTCTAGCTCATCAGACCATCGAGTTAGAACCTAGAGCTAAATCGGTCAGGCAAAAACAAAGGCCTATCAATCCCAAGATAGAAGAACTCATGAAGAAAGAACTAACCAAGCTGATTGAGTCTAGGATTATCTTTCCTATCAAACACTCCACTTGGGTGGCCAATATTATGCCGGTCTAAAATAAGAATGGAGAAATCAAGCTGTGTGTGGATTTTTGAGATCTTAATAGAGTGTCTCTCTAGGATCATTATCCACTACATTCTATTGAAATTTTTTTGTAAGTTGTTTCAGGTTCTCAATGCTTCTCGCTTCTTGATGGTTATTCAGGTTACAACTAAATATTGATAAATGAAGAAGATCAATTCAAGATATCCTTCACTACAAAGTGAGGAACCTTTGCTTATAAGAATATGCCTTTTAGTTTGTCCAATAATGAAGCACCTTTTAAAGAGCAATGGACATGGATTTTAAAGTTTTGATCAATAAGTTTCTATTTGTGTACCTAGATGATGTAACTATTTTTTCAAAAGATGTTGTTGATCATATGAAGCATCTAAAGTAGGTGTTTGAGAAATATAGGGAGTATGGCATATCCCTTAATCCAAAAAAGTGCATCTTTGTTATTCATGAAGGTAAACTTTTGGGGCACATTATTTCAAAAGGAGGCTTGTCTATTAAGCCCGATAGGATTGAGGCCATCCTAGGCTTATTCTTGCCTTAACAAAGAAGGGATTTCAAAGCTTCTTGGGGAAAATAAACTTTGTCAAAATGTTTATTCCAAACTTTGCAGCTATGGTAAAGCCTATCATAGCCATGCTAAAAAAGAACCAAGTTTTTACTTAGACAAAGGAGGGAAAGAGTAGTTTTGAGACAAGCAAGTGATTGCAAAATCTCATACTCTCTTAAACCCAAAATTTTCCAAGGATTTCATACTCTATACCTTTACTAACCTTGATACAATCTCAACTATGCTCATACAAAAGAATGATGAAGAGGTTGAGCAATAAATTGTATTCTTTAGCCAAGGATTGGAAGACTATGAGGTCAGATATACATTTTTTGAGAAGCATGATTTGATAGCGATAAGGGGATTGAAAATATTCAAGCACATGGTCTCAAACAATAAGATACATCTCATGCTTTCTCATCCCATCACCAAATATTTTTTCCTGATCAAAGACCTCAATGAAAAAAGAGTTGGCTGGATCACAAAGGTGATGGAGTATGACATGGACATCAAGGTGAAAAATTTGGTGAGAGGACTAGGATTATGAAATAATTTAGATTCAGATCTATAGGAGCCAAAATAAGAAGTCTTAATCAACCAAGTTCAACCCCAACTAAATGATCATGTTCCAATTCAGAGTTGGATACAAGACATCATCAATTTTCTTCAAAATGGTGAGTGTCCTAATGGTTTAAGCAAGTCTCAAAGGTGATACTTAGATTACATACCATTCCTTATTGCCTTGATGATAATGTTCTCTTTAGAAAGGACATAAATGGTTTGCTATTAAGATGTGTTAACATGTTGCTGGAAGGTTTTCACAATGGTGCAGATGGAGGTCATTTTTCTCTTAGAACTACAGCTACAAAAATAATGAGGGCTGGTTACTATTTGCCTAGTCTTTTTAAGGATTGTTATCAATGGGCTAAGGCATGTCCTCAATGTGCCTTCTTTTTAGGAAAAAAAAAACTTGTAGCCCTTCCATGGAATCCTATCCAAGTGGACCAGGCTTTCATGTAATGGGACCTTGATTTCATTGGTATGATCAACCATCCATCAAGTATTGGACACAAATGGATATTAAATACTATTGATTACTTCACAAAGTGGGTAGAAGCTATTGAACTGAAAGAGATAAATGAAAATGCTATCTTGCATTTTTATGATAGCATTATAACAAGGTTTGGATTTCCTCACATCATCATTTCTAATAATGCACTTGCTTTCATAAGTGCCAAAAAAATTTATTGGGTAGGTAGGAATGGGGTTCATTTGAGTACCTCATATAATTATTATCATCAAGGTAATGGATTGGCTGAGTCTACCAATAAGAACCTCATCAAGATCATCAAGAGAGCCTTGGAGAATAATCAAAGAGCGTAGCATAACAAGTTCAAGATAGCTTTATGGGCAGACAAAATTACTCCTAAAAAATCAATTGGTAACTCTTCATTTGTACTTATTTATATAAGTGAAGCCAGGTTATCCATATCCCAATAACTCCCTACCCTGGAACTTTCAAAACACTTGGAATTAATTGAAAACACTCTAATGGAAGTTAGGTTGATATAGCTAATGTAGTTTCAAGAGGCAAGGGATGATGCCCAGAAAGCCATGGAACACCATCAAGTGCTCATGAAGAGATCCTTTGACAAAATGATAAGTGTAAGAGTGTTAAAAAAGGGTGATTTGGTTTTGAAGTGGGATGAATATAGAGCAAAACCAAATAAGCATATAAAGTTTGACACTTTGTGGAGTGGCCCATACATCATCATCAAGTGTAATCAAAGCAACTCCTTTCAGCTGTCCAAAATGAATTGAGAAGAGTTGCCTATCCCTATGAATGGGATACACTTGAAATCCTTCTATTAACCCTTGCTCATCCTTTTTTAAATACTAGTTTAGATGTGTATGTTTCCTTTTGTTCATTATTGTGTTCCCTAAGTGCTTTGTAGCATAGGTGTGTTTTCCTTCCTTTTGTTTGGTGTACATCTCTACCTTGTGTGTATGAATCAATCCAGCTAATGTGTTTTTGACCCAAAGATTGATCAGTTATCATTGAAGTGCCTATATGCATGACTCCATGCCCAATGGAAGGATTTAGGCGACTGGTATTTGGCATAGTAGGCATGCCTCCCCTGGGAATGACCAATAATGTTAGCCAAATTTGTTACCCTTGTTTTGAAATTTCATTTGGCTAAGTTCAACATCTCTTGTCTATTTTTAATTCAATTATGAAGGACTTGTGACATAAACCAATTATTTTCTCTTCTTCAGAAGCTTTGTTTCAGCCTTGTTTAAGTGTTTTTCACCCCTTTTGACTAAGTGTTATCTCTTTTGGAAAAGTTCCTTTATTTCAATTTTTTAATCCAATCCTAGGAATTCTTTCAGACTTTCTGTCTCAAAAAAAAAATCTGAAAGAATTCTCTCTTTGCCTTTTCTTGAAGGAATCCTTTATTTTGGCAGTTTTATCTCAAACAAAAAGTATGAAATAATTCTCTTCCTTTGTCTTTTCCCTTCAAAGTTTGCCCTTCAGAACTTTTTTGAAGGGTCTCTCTCTCTCTCTCTTCAGATTACCCTTTGAAACTTTTTTGAAGGGTCTTTTCTCTCTCCAAAGTGCCCTTCAAAAAGTTCTAAAGGGACACTTTCTCTTCCAAGTGCCCTTTGGAACTTTTTTGAAGGGCCACTTTCCTCTAAAGTGCCTTTCAAAAAGTTTTGAAGGGACACTTTCTCTTCCAAGTACCCTTCAAAAAGTTTCAAAGGGTCACTTTCCTTCCAAAGTGACCTTCAAAACTTTTTTGAAGGGCCACTTTCCTCCAAAGTGCCCTTTAGAAAGTTTTGAATGGATGCTTTCTCTTCCAAGTGCCCTTAAAAGAGTTTTGAAGGGTCAATTTCCTTCCAAATTGCCCTTCAAAACTTTTTTTAAGGGCCACTTTCCTCCAAAGTGCCCTTCAAAAAGTTTTGAAGGGACACTTTCTCCTCTAAGTACCCTTTGGAAAGTTTTGAAGGGTCACTTTCCTTCCAAAGTGTCCTTTAGAACTTTTTTGAAGGGCCACTTTCCTCCAAAGTGCCCTTTAAAAAGTTCTGAAGGGACACTTTCAAGATCGAAGGGATAATTCTAAAAGGAAGTGACCTTTTCAAGAAGTCTAAAGGAATTGTTGCAGACTTTTTGTCCACCACAATCCTTCTAACAAGTCAAAAAAAACTGAAGCAGAATGTCTGATGAAAAGTGCCCAAAAGAAAATTGTTTCAGACTTTTTGTCTGAAACAAATAGTTCATAGAAGAATTACCAAAGAGAGGATAGTTATGAGGAAAAAAGGAAGGATCCTTGAAGGAAATGGCCAAGTAAAATGACAGTTGCACAAACATAAATTTTTGAGATAATGAGCTAACCATTGGTGTTCAAACACAAGAGGATTCAATAAAATCTAAGGGTTTGCATCCTTCATCTATTGAAACAATAAGAGAGCTTGCATCACCATTGATCGACCAGGATCTGAGTCATTCCTTGAGGACCAATCAAAGAAGAAGGATAAAGCTAATAGAATGAAAGAGACAAATCTAAAATAGGTGGACTCCCTTGTAATAACCATTTTTATGCCATGACTTATCCAAGAGTATCCTTATTTTATTGACACAAACATTGGAAAAAGTATCTTTGAGAGAGCAAGACCAAATGTGTAACAACTTGTGATGACATGGACCAACCAAATGGCCTGAGCAAACATCCTTTGTAAAGATGGTTACAGTTGAAGATGGTGACTTGAAAGAAATTGATTCCTCTCCTTGGTTCCAAAGTATTTCCTCTCTTTCTTCCTTCTAGTTATATATAAATCCCCATGGCTAGTGAAAATACATACACATAGAGTACGGTGAAGCCCTACTAGAATGATATCTTGCCTTTAAGCATTACTACCAATCAACTTTTCTTTGAAGTTCTGACATTGTCTAAGTGTGTAAGTGATAAATAGTGATGGTCTTAATCCTTCTATCCTTTGTCCTTCATGCCTGAGTAAGGGTTCTGGTTCTAATAGGTCACACAGAGTGTGTTTAAGTGTATTGAATTTTTGCATGTGTATTACTATTTTGGAATGTGCAAAGTTTGCCTTTTAGACTCATTTACCTTGTGACATTTTACACATTCACCTCTATTTTGAAATAATTGTGTTAGATTCTTTTAGATCTTATAAATATCCTATGTATTTTGATGCATTATGCACTAGGATATGACATTTGTGTGGAAAATAACTTTAGTGTATCACCACCCTTAGAATAGGTTTTCGTTTTCTATAACTTCTAACTCTTTTCCCTTAAATCAACTAGTTTAAACAAATATTGTCTTATAGAGACAAATTTAGGGACCTAGTCCTTTCAATCTAGAGCTCCATTTCCATTATAAGTATACCCACATGCCTGGAAGGGTTCCAACATTGCCCAAATCTGGAAGAGAACTAAACACTCTCTTCTAAGGTGCAAGATTTGGAGACAACAGTTGGTAAATCACTTAATGAAGATACAATACAAAATTAGGGTTTGGTGATCATTTTTTAAGGATTTATTATGACCTTAGGATTTTTTGAAACTCACTTTTATAATGTTTTTGAATTTTTTTTATTAAAGTTGAATAATCATTTAAGGAATCTATATAAAAACATTTAGGATTGTGTGATCATTTTTAGTGAATTATTGCAATTTTGTGGGTTTTTGTAAATTCACCCTACAAAACATAATTTTTGGAACTTTATTTATTTATTTAAAATTTTAAAAAACTCAAAATAATATAGAGTGGATTTGTTATTTAAATTTATGGATTTGATGCCAACCTAAGTCTAAATTTGTTTTATTAAAGTTTAGTCAAAGGTGAAAATTAATTATGCACCATCAAGCCTTTGTAGGGTAGGAATGCACACTAGGACCAAAGAAAGGGTTACAAAAATTTGATAAAAAACTCTCAAAAAAGAGGAAGTGGAGCCAGATCAGGGATCAATGGATCTTCTATTTTAGGTTTTTTTTTATAGATCACAAAGTGAGCTAGTTTGAGTATAATGTGTAAAACATACAGTCTAATATGGCCAAAAAAGGAGATGTGAACAATATCAGAGGAGAATTGAGCACAAACAAAGGATATATGAGAAACACCTAGTAAAAATTATTGCAAATCATAAAGGCTTTATAAAATAATCAAATAATACCACCAAATGTTTAAGAAAGCGGGGGAGTATTTAGTTGTGACTTATGATATGTCAAGAAACAAGCAACCTAAAAGAGACACTTCTTTCAAAAGGTTTCCATTTAGGGAATTTTATGGTTACCAATCACCATCCATCATTTTTTCTTTAAAGGTAAAATCATAAATTTGAGCAATTGAGGTAAAAAATCAACGCCAACATGAGCCATGCAAAAAGATACCTAGTATTTTATGTTTCCAATTTTATATAGAATAATCCCATCTAGAAAGATTTATGGTTTAACAAAGAATGAAGAATCATCTTGGAAGGATAATATGCTATCCAAACTTGCTTCAAGAGGCTACTGATGAGGGTGATCACCAAGTATCTTATTAAATGGAAGAACTTGCCGATAGAGGATGCAACATGGGAAGACATATATGTCATATAAAATCATCCATAAATAGTCAAAATTAAGGAAAAAAATTATTCGAGTGGGTAAGCATGTTATGCTCTTATCCTATATCATGTATGTAGATATGTGTGGCTGACTTTTATCTAGCATATCTTTTAATTAATTCATATGATCATTTATATAACTTCATATTGGTAGTAGGGTCGACCTAGGTAGTTTTTATAGTAAAAGTAGGGTATATATAGGAAGTATTACTATTAGATCATCATATTGTGAATTACATTCTCATCATAATTTTTTAAGTTTACACCTCAAAGTAGCTTAGTCATATTATTCATTATTATACTCTTATTTCAATAATATTGTGATTTATTATTGTGATTCTATAAGGAAAAAATCCCTAGTAAGGATTTGGACCCTAGTTACCTGAATACCACTGGGATCTCAAGGAAGTAAAGCTTTGTCTACACGGCAGACATAAAAATAGCAAGTTAAAAAATAAACATCCTTCAATTCCTACCTTTTTAAATATATAAATTTTAATTGGATAAGGTTGGATTTTGAGTTATAGGGAAATTTGGTAAAATGGATACATATTAATCTTTGGCACTAAAAAGTTAAGAAAAACATTCTTTCATTATTTTATTTTTTCAAATATAAAAATTTAAATAGATAAAGTTAGATTCAAGTCTTATAGATATCAAGTGTAATGAATACCCTCAATCTTTAACACTAAATTAAATAAGGTTTATTACTATACCTGATACCAATAAATATTAAAAACCTTTAAAGGATAAAAATATTTATCCTTCAACAACACCAAAAACAAGAAGAATAAAGATAAAAACTTTAAATGGTCATAATATTTCCCTTCTACTTTTAAACTTAAGGTTAGGCATTGCCACTAATCTAAAAAATATATTAGAGTTCACATTGTATCTTGTTTCTAAAGTTAATTTGGGAGAATAATTTAGTGGTGCCTTAGAGGGGGGCAATATTGAAAATTTTTAGGAGCTTCTATTTCCTAATTGCTTGTTATTTTATGGTTTTATAAAAATTATTTTATGTCAACTAAACTAAACTAAATTAGGATTCTAGATGTTAAATTAACAACTTAAAAAAATTATTTTTTTGTTAAAATGATAATAAATTGTTAATAAAATTTTATAATTTTGCTGAAGATTGATGATTTTAGAGTTTATAACGTAAATAAAAGATTTTTAAGAAAAATATTTAAATTTTTATTCTTGACATTTCAAATTACCTCATGATGGATAATGAGGCAATCCAAAAATGTTGAGACTAGAAAACTTAACACATTTTTTCCAAAAGCTTTTTACTACCTCTATAATTTATTTAGAACACTTAAAAACTTTAAGCTCCTATATTTTTGAAGTCACTAAAATTATCCTTCCTAAAATATATTTGTTTTAATTTTTTAAACTTTTTACTAGAAACACATCATCATATATATGAATCAAAAAATAATAAATTACATCTAATGGGTTATAATAAAAATGTGTTTGGTTGGCCTACATGACCCAAAAGAATCAAAATAGTTTTAACAAAAAACTTAAAAAAAACCATCAATGTATAATATATAATAATCACATTAGAAAATTCTAGTGCTACCCATATGTCATACCCATCCTACATTATATAAGGAACAAACTTTCTCCACCTAGGTAGTAGGGACAATGATGCCTGAGCCCACAGCCTATTGTGTTAGAGATACCCATCTAAAAGCTCTAATAACAGTCTAAAGTTTACCTCAAAGGTCCAATAATGATATTTTTGTCAGTAGGTGATCTCCAACCCCTCCATTGAGGGGGACCAATAGATAAGTGGATGTGAAGGAAATTCCACCACTATCACAATGTTAGTGGAAGAGAGCCATGAGGTGGGAAATATAACAAAGTTATAATCATGGTGAAAATATAATTACCATGGTGATTTAAAAAATTATAGAGTTTAGATTTGAAAGAAAACAAATGTGAGAACATAAACACTCTCATTAGTGAAAACAACTTAGAGGCTTTCAAATTATTTAAAATAACATATTTTTAAGACTTCCAAAGCTAAAAAAATAAGAGTAGATTTCAATAAATTCCAAATAAAATCACTATAGGTAAGCCACTAAGTAGAATCCAAAAATAGAGTATGTCTCCAAGAAATGGGTTTAGGATGGTAAGCCACAAAAGTCTATGAATCCAATTCTAAGCATTTTGGGCCTAAGCACAAGTCTAAAATAGGTGATTTAAGGTATTTGGTCTATTAGATTCCAAACACTTAGGGTGAGGGATCCCAAAATGAGGAATTCTTTCTCCTAAAGGTAATCACTAATAAATCAAATAGTAGAAAAATGTTAAATATTGGGCTTGAGCTTAGCCTACCATATCCAATTAAGCTAAAAGGACCTAGTTTTTGGTCAATATTTCAATCCCCATTGGATATTTAATTTTCAAAGAGTTTAGGAAAACATGCTAAGAATTATGTCTAAAAGCCTAAGAATGTAATTCTTAATAGGCATGTCACAATTCCAACACTAGTCTTTCCACCAAGTAATTGGTGGCTAAAGACCAAACTTATGCATCATAAGATCAAGTATGAGCTCTTGAATATGAAAAATAGATGAAAATTTAGAGATAATAAGCTCAAAATTCCTTTGTAATATGGGAAAATGAGTCTATTCTTTAGAGATGAAAAGATCACAAAAAGTGTGAATGTCTTCCCTAAAAAGCCTAATAATTTTGATATTCAAATTATCAACCTAAGTAAATATAGAGTTATTGATGATGGGGGACTGCCAGTTATTGTGATCATTAAAAGAGAGCATGTTCTAAACCCATCACTAACCCAATTGAATAATAGATTGAATGACTCAAAATATTTCTAGATGTTGTGGGTGGAAAAATGATCCTTCAATCTTTATAAGGTTTGACATAATGAGGAGTGTATGGAAGGAAACTCATTTCTAAGCCTTATTCATGTAAGTAAAGCCAACATAGATGCAATGAATAAGAAGTATTTTTCAAGATTTATATCCCTCAATCACTCTAATTATCTTCTCAGCACATAGAGAAATGTTGTGCTATGGACATCAATGATGCTTGTGATTCATTTATATTTCAAAAGACTACAAATGTCTTTAGTAACTTTGTGAAAACTATGGATTTTTTCACATTAGCCCAAATAAAGTCACACATCAGCTTGGAGATCTAGTCATATGCAGCTTTAGAAGGCACTCAATAAGAGGAGTAGTAGATATGAGCCACAACAATCACCTTGGTCTATATCTAAAATTTAACAACTAAAGATAAAGGCTTTGTAATTCAATAATAAATTTTATTCTCCACCAGTTGAAGAACATAAAATGACATGGAGGATGAAGAGATTTAAAAATCAAATGGGATGCCAATAAAAATAAACATATTTCCCTTTTGAATCCATCCAATAATTTTATCAAGCCAATCAGGAATGAGCATCATACTATGCTCATAACATTAAGTCTTACTCCACTATAGATTTGAAAATGAGGGCTTACAAAGAGTGTCACTACAAGCCATAACTTCATAAAAAGGAATCTTCATTCTATGCCAAGGTGAAAAATGAATCATTTTCTAATGTCGATTCAAAATTTGCCTTGTCCCATCAAGGAAAGTGATTCCACTAATGAACCCTTGCTCTGCTCTATGTACCAAAAGGTAACCAAACACTTTTGCGAGCAAGACATAGAGAGAGGTCACTAGTGGATAACCCTACCTAATTAAAAAAAAAAACTAAATATTTTAGAATTATGGCTATTAATGGTGAAACAAGTAGAGACATCCACAAAGAAGGATTAAACAATAAAGAGAAATAATTCTCTAAAATCTAGAGCTTTGAACATGGTTAATATGAAGAGATAATAAATGTAATCATAAGCTTTCTTAAAGTCAATCTTAATAAAACAATGCAATTTCAATAGGCTTGATCACACTCCATACTCACCCAAACTACAATGATATTACAAGAATATATTTTCTCTTAGTGAAGCCATTTTTCTCTAGTATAACATTTGTAGGAAGGTGTCACTAATGGAGCACAAGAATTTTGATTAAGATATTTTATAATAAATTCAATAGCATGATGAATCTCCAACTGGTAATAGGCTTTGGATCCCCAAATTTAGGAACTAACTTAATGTTCTATTTGTTGATGATCTTTCCTAAAAAATGTTTTCGCAAAGCTTATTCACAAACAAGAAGTAAGTCTAGCCCAGAAAAATACCAAGTGAATTTATATAATTCATAGGAAAATCCATCCATGCATCGGGATTCATCATTGGCCATGTTATTGAGTATTGAATAGAGTTTATCAAGGGTGATCAGTGCATCACAAATATTTTTAGTACATAGGTTGAGCTTTAGTGAGGCAACATATAGACATACATGCAAAGTTTGAACTCTTTCCATAAAGTCTTATTGAGATTAAAACATTAATTTGCAGTGGTCAAAAGTAACTTTTTAAATTTATGGAAACCCAATGAGCCATTGGGCCCACAAATATTTTAAAAACTCCTTTGAGGATTTGTCTCTAACTGTAAGCCAATGAACGTGGGCACAAATTTGAACTCCTTTGGCCTCATGATTCTTAGAATGATTTATTATATGTGATGAGCATCAAAAGACTACAGGTTCATCTCAAAAGGTTTTCCTTCAAGATGACAGGAGATACATAGAAATTATTTATCCATAACATTATCAACTCTCTTTCAAATTCTCGTTGCCTTTTTTTCATGTTATCTGAGAAAGATGGTAGTACACTCGATGATGTTATTCCACCACTCAATCCAGATATCATTATAAGGTATATTTGGCACAAGTTTCCAAATCTTTACAATCATGTGGATCATACCTTAATGGGATAAAAGGGTCTATTCATAAATAATTCCATGCAGTATATTTTTTTGAGGCCCATCCCTCAAGGACAACCAAAACATTATGGCACTTTGATTGAAAATAATAATTTATGGATGGCTTGTGACATATATCCCACTTGAAATTTGGATACTAAACACATGTTCATCAATGGTAATGAAACAATCAATTTGTTTGAGAACATAATTTTGGCATGCCTAACAATTAGACTGCGTAAACCATGGGTCCATTTTTTCAACCCATTGCTAAAATTTAAAGTAGTAAGAGCTCCACTGTATTTTTAAAAATAACCAAGCTTCAAACTCTTTAATGTGCAACGCTTTTAAAAATCACTCTCTTTATCCTTAAGGGATTCAACCATATAAAATTCATCACATATCATTTATTTGGATAACGACAATTTATCAACGAGCCTATACCATAAAGTTGTTCTTTTTAAAACATCATTAGGTGCATAGGCATTAATGAGGCTAAAAGCCTTACCATCAATTCCATCATGTTGCATTAGATATTTTGTAGACAAAATCATGGAACAATAACTTTTGGGGAAATAAAAATACTTATGCAACCATGACCATCCTCGTGTGAGGTGGTGAACTAAGTAACATCTACCCATATTGTCTTTAATGTAATGTGCAGGGAAAAATTAGAGACCTTCACTTCTTGAAGGACAAAAAATATATGACATTAAGCCTCTGATAAGAAACCCAAATATATAATTTACATGAATAATCTATAAGGCCTCACACACTCCATGAGATAAAATTCATAAAGATGAATCCTCCATGTGCATTTTCCCTTGGCCATTGCCACCTGTTAGTCTTTCAATTTGACTACTGAATAAATTAAAAGTTTAGATGAATAACTCCCCTTGATGAGTCATTACCACCATAGTGGGTTTTAAAAACACCTTGAGGGTGGAAGAGTCACCAAGGATGCCCCAACACTTGAAATAAATCCTTGAGTAGGAGAAACTTGTGTTATTTAAACTCATTATTATTGGAATATTATAATTTTTTGGTAGTGGGTAAGGATTATCCCAACTTATAAATTTTGGGATTTGTCACAATATTTTTAATAATAAAATTATTCCAACTCTCATCTTTCTTGGTCATATATAAAGTATCCAATGCCAATTTAGGTGCAAAAGGAGGCATAAGTGGGATACTCTTGTGATATGGGGCTTGGTAGTGAAAGCAAGTATTATGAAAGTTGATATATATGAATTTATAGGTGAAATAGAGATCCTCATATAGATATATAGATATTCTTTCAAACATGGAGTAAGGTCCACCTCAATGCAAACCCTTTTGTGGGGTTGAGCGAAAGAAATACTATCCATCTCATGGAAAATTAAACATCCTATAGGATGCACTATTTTTTTATAAAAGGTTAAGTATTTAATTAGTAAATTGGGTAACTTGACTTATAAAGGGGCATTGAGGGGAACCTACTTAGTAAATTTAATGTCACAGGGCCATCATGACAAGTTGATAATTTTTTTTGTATGAACCAACATCTATACTTGTTAAATGTGTCTGCACTTTTTGCAAATCCTTAAATGAAACCAAAAATAATCCTTGAATAAGGTTTATAACATATGCAAGCTTAATGTATACCAAGGTCTTCCAGTGGGTGATAAATGACTTCATATGGGGATCCCATCTCCAAAATTCACTCCTTATGGACACAGTGAAAAAATTAAATATCTTAAATACTTTTTTTGGTTATATGTTAGACCCTGGAAAGCATGGAATTGGATTCACTGGGTCATACTATATACTTTTGCATACCAAATGAGGATTTCATGTTTACATTGTCCATATGGATGACATAATCACAAAATGAACACAATTTTATTTATTTATGATTAATAAATTTATGTATATTCCACATGACCCTAGCACAATAATTGTTATCTCATAAGCAAGTAATCAAGGCCAATGACACTTCACAGACCTCACACACAAAAAAAGTGTAGTCTAAGATTTAACACATCTATGCCTTCATGCAAGTCAATCTCACTCACATCTTGGTGAAGAAATCTTTAATTATGATGTTAGGATGAGAAACATGTGGCATGATCATGAACTATCTATGGTTTAAAAATAATACACTAAGTCTTATCAGTCTGTTTGATACTATAAAATGTGACTTTTTATTCTTGCATTGCCCCAACAATAAAAGTTAATGTAATAATAGTGACCTAAGTCATATGGTGGTTCACAAATTATGATAGATTATATATTCTAATGCCTATACAAACCTTACTCAAGTATAATTTATTTGGTCCATATGAGGAAAGTCCATGCACAAGGATCCAATATTATGACACATGTTATGATCACTAGTAACTCATGGTCCTAGCCTAAAAATTAAATTAGTATGCCTTGTCCTAGTAAATAGTGTCCATGGATTTAAAATTATTATAAGAGATCACAAAGATAACACATAAAAAGGTATAAAAAAATATTTATAATATATTAAGGTCTTCACAGTGGTCACATGGCCCCACATAATAAGTATTGATTTAATAATGGCCTAAGCCATGTGGATATTTATGGATCCAAACGCAATCAAGAAGAATACATATTATAACATGTTTACGATCTCACATACCCAAATGTAATCAAGTAGGATGTATATTTTAATTCATTCAAAACCTTATAGATCCCATGCAAATCATAGAGTGGCCATGTAGTGGTTGTTTTTGAGTGATCCATATGTGACTCCAAAAAACAATATTTCCACCACATAGCATGATCATAATCTTACTTGGCCACATGAACTAAATCAACCATAGGAAATTAAAATTATGGAGTGATAAGCTTAAAATTACATCAAAAAATAGAGATGGATCTTTCTCCTTCATGATCGATGTGAGTGAAACATTCACAAGATATGGGTGGCCACATTCAAAAAGGATAACTTGATGTTTAGATCATATGTAGTCTAACATTACACTATGACCTATCCTTCCCAATGAATATCAAACACAAGTGATAAATGGATTAAGTGACTAAAATGGATATAATTATGATCTATTTAATGGGTGTTCGATCATAAAGGTGACTACTTATAGTGTAATTGCACTTGAGTGTTTTGTTGTATGGGAAAGTGGCTATGAGAATTCATTACAATTCCCTATAGTGTTCTCCTAAATGAACACAGTGGCACACAAATCCTCATATAGTCCTTAACATGTTGCATAGTCACATCTAAATGTTTAAATTTGGCTCCCATAGTAGTTGGACACATGAATTATCGAGAGCTAGTTAATATTATTCACATTATCATTTATTTTTCTTACCTAGAGTGGACCCATTAAATTTTTTCCTTACTTTAAATTCATCTTGCATCCACATATTTTCATATTATAAAAACACACCATGATCATGTCTTAAAAAATATTATTAATGCACACATAATGCTTTAATAAAACCTATAATATAAAAGAAGATACATGGTAATTTGAATGGCATCATGGAGTCATGGAGTATCCCATAGTGTAGTTGGTCATAATAACCTTTATTCTATGAAAAGATACTTCATAATAAACATGTGGCTCGCCAAAAAAAGGCTGGCATGAAAACAAAGACTAAGTCTAATTGTTATCTATAGACCACAATGTAAAAAATGTGATTGATATTATAATAGGTTTGTACACTTCATGCAAGGAAATATTACTTAAGACCTCAGTAGGAGATTTCAAGTGTGGGACCCTATGATAAGTGACATGTGCCATCATTATGTACTATTTATGGTCAAATTCAAAATTTAAAGCGTCAAAGCCCAGATGGCCACCAAGGTTGCCAAGTATGATCAAAATATAAGGAGATTCACATAGTATGTATGCTATACTAATAAAAATAAGTGATATCGCATAAACATGTAACCAAGGCCAATTAACCTCTATGGATCTATAACATATCAAATTATAGTATAAAATATAATTAATTTATGCCTTCATGCAAAAAATACTTGCATAGAACCTTAGTGAAGAAAGGTCGTGAACATGACATTGAGATAGGCAATATGTGTCACTATCACAGTCTATCTATAACCCATTAATAATATGGTAATTATCATCAACCATCTTTAAAATATAAAATGGATTTTTTTTTTGCATGATCCCAAAAAAAGGTTGATGCCATGATAGTGGCCAAGCCATATGGCTATTCACACTTAAACCAAATCCTATAAACTAATAATAATTGATCAAGTCTTTTGTAATGGAAGTCCATTTATGTGACACAAATATGGGAACATGTGTCACCATCAAGAACCACCTATTCCTATAATCCAAAAAAGGAAAATCATTAAGTCTACTAGTGTCAATAGTGCTTCACAAATTCTAAAGAATTTAAACTATTCAACGATAAGTAATGAGTCATGGGTGTTTAATTAAACATCTTAAACTAATTACTTATAAATATAATAATTATGGAAAGACTTTATTCATTTTAACATTAATATTTAATTATTAAACTATAATGACTACCTCAGGTTGTGTCCTTAGGTCACTGAATCAACAAAGTCATAACTTTTCATGGAGACTATAATTTCAACAAAGGTTATATATCAACCCATGTACGAACTCACAGACCCTTTGAAACTCAGAGAATTTTCATAAGGTATAATATGAATTATGGTCTCTATGTGAATCCAAATAATGGTACTTGTGGCATGTGGTAAGATCCCATACTTCTATACCATAAATTCATTTATCTAGTTGCATGAATAAAATCAAACATAAGAAAAGAGCATGAAATCAAAATGGCATTAAATCAAAGAAGAAATATATTTCATCTTTAATATCAATATGAATGGGAATGTTGTGGATATATATGGCCATGACCCAAAGTGATTTCATATATTGTTTACCTCATATAGTCTAACATTGAACTATGACCACCTATATACAACAACTGAGAAATTAGAAAATGAGATAACTATGATATCCTTTTCATAAGATTGATTTAAAAGGTGGTCATTCACACCTTAAATTATATTATTTTTGTGACCCATTAAAATAATTTTCATGTAATGAATGCTCACATCTATGGTAGGATATCGTATATGCATGTAGAATCAACAAGCCTTCATCCAAGAATGGTCTTGCCCATGGATAAATATATAGTTTGTCATAAATCTTAGTAGTGGAAGTTATGGGCTTGTATATGGAATAATGGAGAATGACATGGACAATTGTGATGATGTCTATGGTTGACCCATGCATAGTTGAGTAGTTTGTTGTCAATCAACCTCCAACAACTAAGTTTTCTCCTCGTCCCACTTAATCATGCATATCGGAAAAATTATAATTAATAAAAATAATTTTAAATAATTTATTATAAAATGTTGATTAATTATAATTTAAAAATATGAAACTTTAATAAAATTTAATTGAAATCTAGTTAAGTATTATAGACACTAAATCTAAATTTATATAACACCTCAATCTTGTATACTCGGTAAATATATTTCATGGATGTACCTTCAAATTATAGAGCTTCTTACTATTGAAAAGTTCACATACTCTATCTCTATTTTTAAATTTATTATCTCTTAGTTTGAAAAATGTTATTATAATAACCCAAACCTTTTATCATGTTCAAAGCGCTAAAACCTGCTTATCTTTATCTCTGTAAGTTTGAGACCTGTGGTTATTTTCCAACTTCCTGGACACTTGCATCCTAGTCAAATGCCTATGTCGACACAAGTGTCATATTATAATGTAAGTGTTTAGTGCCTTTACGTCATAAAATTTACAAATTAAATGGATCCATATGGTCACCCTGAGTGCTTTAATGTGAATTATTTCTAAAAATGATTAATGTGTGTGTGTACACACAATATCAAACTTCATTCATTATTCACCTAACACGTACCTAAAAACTCACAAGGTAACTTATAAAATTAATTTAATCAAGCATTCAAGTGAGCAAAGCTTCCATATTTTCTTTTGTTTCCATATTAGTCATAGGGATAACAAATATATAAGTTTGAAGTATTGAAGTAGAATCCCATGAGTCTTATTTGTCAATTACAAGCTAGGTCATTATTGTAATTATGTTCCACATATTACATTATTGTGAACACACAATATAACATGTTAGGAGATAAATGCATTAGTCTTAGGCCCTCTTTAGAGTAGTGGATATGTAGTTAACACCCACTAATAGAGGGTCTTTGGGGTTAGATCGACATTGTGAGGCCAATAACCTATTTTTTATACAATCACTATGAAAATGAAGAACCAGGATTTTTATATTTTAAAAGGAGTGATGGTTCATGATCTATATCTAAGCACACTAGAGTGATAGTGACACAAAACCTAGAATATCCCAAGTGGTTGCATCCAGACCTAGTAGGAATTCCATACTAAACACTTGCATCCAAGTCATACAAAAGTATCGACATGAACATATAAAGTTTATGCAAGTGTTCTAAGCTACAAGGTCTAAATTTATAAAATTTGGTGACTAATCTAGAGCATCGATCTAGTCTATTTCTAGCTTATTGTATATCATATTTGAATGTACACAGTTGATCAACAAAGTACTCTTGTTTTTCATTTATTGTAATATCAATCACTAGGTGTACTTACTATTTTTTAGCATATCATAATATTTAAATTTAGAATATTATTTATCTAAATTTATAATTAATTGGCCTAATATAGATCTATTTATCACCCTTATGTTTTTTAATTCCTATATTCTTAACCCTATACTATATTCACTCATCGCAATTTAAGGTTAAACATTTGATGAACCCAACCTTTGTGTCCTTGCATAAAAAATCCTAAATTTTCCGTAGCATTCCTTTTTTTATTGCTATAATATATATCAAATTTTTAATGATTCATTTTTAAGCAATGGAAAATGTTAATAAAAAAATCATTTTCAAATGGAAGATAAATAAGCATTACTTATTCATCTTAATAATAACAAGGGATTAATAAATGTATTTTTGTATGTTACAAGAGATAAAATTAGTATGATAAGGCTAATGTTTCATCACCTAGAGATGGTAAATCCTTAAGTGGTACTACAATTGAGTATATACAAAAAACCCTCCCTTTGTGTACATCACTACTTCATACTGTAGACACTTCATTTTAATCACTTATGTGTCTAAAATGTAATCAATAATGACTTTCTATAATCACACACAAATTTAACCATAAATCACTAATGGACTTAATTTACCCATATAACTATCATTTTTACCCAAAATCATAATTACACATCTTTGATTGGGGCAATGGATTGTATTGGAAAATTAATATTATCTAGCACATCCCAAATTAAAATTGCAAGTATTATTACAAGGCAATTAAATGAATATGTGATTGAAAAAAGAACATTATAATTTCACCATTATTATAATTTATAATCAATCAACTTGATTAATTTACCTAATAATTATTCTAATGGAAAATTACATGAATTAGAATTAACTATTTTCCATAAAGTAAAATGGATTTATTACCTCACATTGGCTATGTCATAGGGGAAAGCCAATGGACTGGAGGGGAGTGTGGGCAAGGTGGATTATGACATGGCCACTTACACACACTCTTACACCTCTTACAAGAGACTCTTACACACTTATCTATGACACAATCCAAAAGGATGAGTCATTACACTTATCTTAAAAATCTCTTCCACACTCCAAAAAGAGTCTTAAATGGCATGTCGTACACACTCCATGTGTGTAATAATGATTTGGATAATTCAATGTCTAGCCTCCATTTGGAGATGAAATGCATGGTTCACAATAACTATAAAAGTCTATAAATTGAAGAGCCTTTGGGCATTATAGACAAATTGTCTTGAAGTAAACTTACTATGTAGAAATCATGTTCGATATTTACATTTCTTCAACAACTCACATGCCATGCCAAGCCAAAAATAAGGTTTAGACACGGAGAGATATTACCCACACATGGAATCAAGTATTGCTAAAAACTCCTACCCTACAATTCGAGCTCAAGCCTCTTCACATGTCAGTTTACAATCAAATATCCAAGGAAGGTATAAACTTAGTGTTTTGTCTTCTATTTTATATTTGTTACTTGCTTTCCATAGCTCACCCTAGGGAATAATCTTAATATGTTATGTTCATGCAAGTTGCTTTTTATTTGTATTCACTAATAATGGGATAACCTCTTTTAGATTCTTGTTATTACATAATGGCACACCCGATGGGACCTGACATACATGATAAGTTATTCTAAACCATTCTCATTATTCTAATTACCATAATTAACCTAATAACTAGTTTAATTCACTTATTTTTCTTACAAAAATTATTAATTTATTTTTTAGGTGAAATCAATGAATTTTCCTTTCTAAACAATGATTTAACCCTCAAATTTAGTGAATTCAACCCTCAAATTGATGAATTCACCATTGTATGCTTTCTATTTTGTGTCTTGTGCAAGTTCAAGTGAAATAAGTGAAATTAACCCCAAAATCAGTGAATTTGACTATGAAAATGACAAAATTTCCAAAATGTAAAATTACCACAAAAATAGTGAAATTTCCATGAAATTAGTGAAATTACCATGCTAATTGATAATAACATCCATGTTCTATTTTTTTACTTTCTATTTTGTGTTCTATGTAGGTTGTGATAATTGATGAATTCAACCCTCCAATCAATGAATTTGACCCTCAAATAGTGAATGGGTACCTGTAAAATAATGAAATTAAATCTATAGAACATTGAAATTGACCTTATAGAATGATTAAATTGACATTGTAGAATGACAAAATTGACCCTACATAACAATGAAATCATCCTTTTGGTAGAAATCCAAGACATTAAAAATTTAAATTTAGTGCCCATATCAAACTTATAATCCCTTTTATTGCAAGACAATGGCCAAAAAGTGGATTTTAGACCTAGAATCACTTATTTATTTCTCTTCAAAACACTTCAAGTTTGGGCTTGAAAAGAATTCACGTTTCATTTGGGTTATAAAAAAACTTTTTTATCTTACAAGAATTTCATTTTCACACAATTTTTCTTTTGCTTCTTTTTACTTGGGTATCTTTTGAGGACCTTTTCATGTATGCTTTCCCCCTTGGGTGACCCATAAATGCAAGGTTCATATTTTTTTGCTCAAAGATTTGCCTACTATGCTCTTCACTTGTCTTATTGAGGGGATCCTACGAATCATAATGATAATACCTTATTTTTATTGTGTAGGGTGGAGTTTATCATCCTATAACAATTCTTAGGGTTCAGTGATTGAGATTTCATCCCCCAACATTCATATTGACCATGTTATCTAACAAAGTATATAAATTTAGGTTACATCAGCATTATCCTAGCCAAAAGGTCCCTCAGAGCTTGGTTTTTTATAACACTTCACTAAAATCTTATAGATAAAGTGGTCATGAAGGGAATAGACCCTTTTGTGAATGGCACATTAAATCTCGATGTCCAATTGATGGATGTTTGTGTCAATGTATCATAAAGTATATTAGGACCATCTAGAAAGCCAAGTAAAACTTTTAAGACCTTATTTTACTGTGAAACATGCATTGTTGTAGGGGTATAAAAGTAATATCCCCAAAGATTGCCTTAATCATATGAACCTTTTGAGAGAAGGGTGGGATTAAAACACCACCGATAACTTCAATAATTCTTTAAAGAATCCTAAATTTTATGAATGTTCTCTCAAGGTGAGTATATTGAAGGATCAACTGAATGAGATATAAACTTATGTTGGTTATTAGAATTGCCTTGTAATGCTTGTGTATTGATGCTTGATTATTGTGTTAAAACCTTGTTTATACTTAAAACCAAATATAACAAAAACAAACCAAATCCAAAGTACAAACATATTTCAATACATACTCACACAATGAGGTGTTACACCAAAATTCTAGGTCAAAAGTTACTCATGCCATGCCAAAAATGATTCAAGTGCCTACCTTTATTGTGTAAAACCATGTCATTAGGCTATATGATTTCAATCAAGGCCTAGTTCTAGTCATAATTACAACTTCAAATCAATTCAAGACTAAAATCCAAATTCTTGTTCAAATTGTGTCATTATGATGTTAGCCTTATCCCAATTCTAGTCAAATAATTCCAAGGTCAATCAAGGTCAACATTGTTCCAACATCAACCAAAGTTATCTCTTTTCCAAATCCAAAGTTAAACTTGTTATAAATTTAAAAAATAATCAACCCCTTTTAGTAGGCCAAAAATCAAAGCCTAGTGCAATCATGATTCAATATTTTCTAAAGTCAACTTTGTTCCAATGTTCGCGTATTTCAAATTACAAATCCCTCAATTTTCCAATATCACAAAGTCAAATTTACAAAATAAAATCCTTTCACATCAAGACCAATTTTAAACATTTCACAAGTCCAAAATTTGAACATTTTCATTTGAAACCATTCTATTTAAAACATTGTGCACACCTCTTGAAAAATGCATTTGACCCACGTAGCCTTGCTTGTTAAAATAATCTGCATTAATGTACCTTTTGTTTGTTGTATTATAATTTTATATTTTGACATAAACAAGATGCCTTAATTCAAATAGTCCCAAGTTATATTCCAAGTGAAGTCATGCACCAAATTAAGACAAGTTCCAAGTGTCCAAACCTCTTTCAAAACAAATATCATAAACCTAGACATGCTAAAGTATACAAGTAGTGGGGCTATCTATAATTCATCTTGTTGACCAAATTTTTACCCCAAGTTAAAATATGTCAAACAATCTAAATTAAAACTTTTATAGGGTTGTTATATGGTCTTCTCATGGTCTATAATGGTCCTAAAGAGTCCCATGTGATCATATGTGTCCTTGCCTAGCTTTGTTTATGTTCTAGTCTTATGTTCACTTGTTTAGTCCTATGGTCAAGTACAAAGTCTTGGAAGGTTCAAAAAAATTCAAAATTTTAATATAATTTAAATTCATTCAAAAGGTTATTTTGATTCCATTTATGTCATCCTATCATGCACTAACCTTTATTTGACTCTCAAATGAAAAAAATGTCAATTTGGCCACCTTTTGGCTCATGAATAAGATTTGTACATGACACCCCAATGAGATAATGTTTAAATAATATTCTAAATGACCATGGTCTGATAAATATGTCAGGGAAGGTTCAAGAATATTTAGGGTTTGATATAGTCTACATTTTAACTCATAATCTTGGTTAACGGACACTTTTCAAGCACTTGTATGGCCTTGAAAGATTAGTTTTCAGTTGAAAATGGTTTATAAGTGTCTCTTGGTATCACTCACATCATTTAAAATATTTGGACCAAGTTTCAAGTTGAATTGATACTCCATATACCTTTTCTCCTCCATCACTGCCTTCATAAGCTCAAAAAGGCAAAATTGAAGTGGATTGTATAGCTAGGAGAGAGAGAGTTGGGAGATGAATTTTTATCCATTTTTATGGGTCCTAATTATATTAAAATTATAGGCATTTATTTTTATAATGATAGCCTATTATTTATGAACAATCTCTAAGAGTAACATCAAGTCATTATGGCTTATGCATCCGAGAGGGGTTTGTTCCTGCACCTATTTGTCGGGGAATCCAAGAACAACAAACCTTGTTCTGATCCCACTTGTTAGGATCTTGCTCCTCAAAAAGAACACAATATGATTACCAAATACAAGAAATTAAACATGCAAAAATAACCAAAAGCACAAGTAACTAGAATTCACAAATAGCACAGAATATGAGAGACAATACACTATCTTGTATTCATACTTATACAGAAAAGAATACAATAAAGAAAGGCCACACTCTTCCACCTTACAGAGGCTTCCCACACCTCAAGTGTACAGTAATTATTCTTCAAAAGTTCACTCTCCTACCAAAAATGGTCCCAACACACAACTCACACATAGAATTGGTGTTCACCTCTCCAACCAGTCAGTAATAACCCTGCCAGTACACCAAGCACTCTAAAGTACTTCAAGTAGATCTCCCATGAACCTGCAACCTGAAATTCAACAGACCATACTTACACATGTAGATCTCCTATGAGCTTGCAACGACCTGCAACTCAATGATCTTACAATGGAAGGATCTTCCTTGCCTTCCTTTTTAGCTCATCATTACAATACATGCTAATGGGTCTATAAATAGATCCCAGACTTAAACAATAACTTAGACTCTTAGTTTACTATAATTATCCACGCAGCTCAAGACTCAAAATAGCCTTTACATGCAAACACTCAGTTTAACTAACTAACTGTTTGTGCAACGAACAGTTCTGGAACACACAGGCGACTGACATCGGTCCATGTCTAATTGGTGCTGACCGACATCGATCGACTCCCTACCAACGTTGGTTGCCTTCTGCATTGATCATGACTGACGTTGGTCATACTACCGATGCCAATACTTCTAAAACTTCAGCAACCTCCTCTTTGTCTGCATAGTTGAATCTTTTAGCTCCATAACCTAACAATCTCCCACTTGGAGATAAACAACTACAACTATACCTATACCTGTACATTATCTAGTTTGTTACCTTGGCTTTGTATCCCTCTTCAAGATCACTCTTGAAGACCAACCACCACAAAACCTGTGGTGCACCTCCTATCATCCAAATCACCTACCACATCCACATCTACAAACCCATGTAGAAAATAACTTGACCCTACAAAGCATGTGCACCTACTACTGGTCCCTCTAAGAATCCACTGAACTGCCCTCTAATGCTTCTTTCCTGAATTGGCTCCTAACTTTCTGACAACTCCCACTACTTGGGAAAACTTAGGTCTAGTACATACCATGCACTTAACCTCATTATGTGAATCAAGACACTATTCTGTGAACTGTCCAACCATCGGTGTGCTAACCGGTCTCACACAATCATCCTGAAACAAAGTCAACCTGTGACCTTCCATGTCCCTAGACACACTCATGCCAAAGAATCTTGATGCTCCCAGATTCCTCATGACACACCTCTGAACTAGCTTTACCTTTAGTTCAGCAAATCCCTGTATATGTAACCCTGCAACAAGCACACAATACAGTAACAGGATAATGTAGCTAATATTATCCAACCTAGTAAAGAGAAACACAATGGTCAAACCTCCATTGCCCTGCAACTTATTCAAGACCATATACCCTGGCCTTCTATCTCACATGTCTATTCCCACTCTTCTTCATCCTAAACATCCATTCATCTCTCAGTGCTTCCTTCCAGCTGGCAACTCCACAAAAAAACTCCCATTTGGTTCTCCTCCAAGGAATCACATCCTCATCCATGCCAAGCTCCCATTGTTTCCTAGATCTACCTATTCTGCTTCTTTAACAACTTCCTAGTTCTTTACCATAAGTGAGCAATAAGTAGTGTAAAGAAGGGAAATGATGAATTTGAGGCTTACTTACCCTTTAAGTCCTCCATATGGGTGCTTGAGACTCCTTGACAGCATGCTGTCCACCCAAAATCTATCTCAGTGATCGATGCCGATCACATCTCAGTCTACACCTGACCGATGTCAGTTTCCTATGACTACCTCATCACCGACGTCAGTTCCCCCTGGCCGACGCCGGTGTTTATCTACCCCTGAGTCACCGACGTCGGGCTACACATAACCAACATCTGTCCCTGTCTAAATGCCGACACCGGTTTTCTAGCTGACGTCGGTCTCTTTGTTTTTCTTGTGAGAACTAACTTCTACCCGTGAGCTCCTTTTGGATCAAACCCTTGTCTAAATCACCCTTGCTCTGCTCAAAATTCTTTAGCTCCTTATACTGAACTCTATCTATCACCTTCTCCTTGAAAACCAAGGCTTTCCTATTCTTGTCACTAACATCAGATTCCTCAAGAGACGTTACCTTCTTCTTCTACATACAGAAATCTCGATCTATGCTCTTCAAATATGAAAGCATACCCTTTGACTCAATAACATGCATCTCCTTCTTATTCATGTGACCAAGCCTATTAAGCCACATCTCTGAATCTACAACTGGAGTAGATAACGCAGAAAGAGAATCAATAATACAAGTAGATAGATAGAGTGTACCTACTTTCTTACCTCTTGCTACAACAAGTGCACCCTTGGTAATCTTCCAAGAGTCTATTGTGAGAGTTACTATGCAACCCTCATCACCCAAACTTCTTACAAAAATTAAATTCTGCTCCAGAACTGGGACATGCATGACCTCCTTCAACACCCATGTGTTACATGTCTGCAATTTCAGCTTCACTTTCCCTTTGCCAACCATCTGACAAGGCTTACCATCCCCTAAACAAATTTCTACAAAGTCTCCCTGGACATACTCATGAAAAAATTCCCTATTTGGGGATGCATGAAAAGAGGCACCAGAATCTAAAACCCAAGATTCTACTTTATCCAAAGAACATACCAGAGCATCCTGTGCAACGAAATCCACAACATCTGCTTCTTCTTCATGTCCTTCATGCTGATCTTCACCTGACCTGCAATCTCTTTTTAAGTGCCCTTACTTTCCACATTTCTAGCAGGTTATTCTGCCATACCTGGACTTGGATCTCCTGCCTATCTTTGACCTTGATCTCCCACGCTCGATCTTCTCTCTTTGCCTTCCTCTGCCTTCAACACTCAAAGCATTCCCTGATGATTCACTTGTGCTTTTCCTGCGTATCTCTTCATTCAAGATTACACTCACAACATAATCCACTTTTAAGATTTTAGAAGCAGATGCAGTATTAGAAATTGCCATTACCTAACTTTCCCAACTTTTAGGTAATGAACATAATATTAAGAGAGCCTTAATTTCATCATCAAAAACAATATTGACTAAATTTGACTGGTTTACCAAACCATGGAAATCACTAAGATGACTATGTACAGATCCATCTTCCAACATTTGCAAATTAAATAATTGCTTCATAAGAAATACCTTATTTGAAGTTGAGGGTTTTTCATATAAATTTGCCAAAGATTCCATTAACTCTACCATTGTCTTAGTGTGTGATAAGTTGGAAATCATAGACGATGCAAGACTCAACCTTATAGATCCTAGAGACTTTTGATCAAGAACCTCCCATTCTTCATCTTTCATATCCCGGGGCTTGCAATCAACCCCACCTAATGGTAAGAACAAATCTTTTTGATACAGATAATCTTCAATTTGCATCCTCCATAATTGATAGTTCTTGCCATTAAACTTCTCCATTCGTAGCTTACTGTCTTCTGCCATTGCTCTACTCCCACTCAAACAGAAACCCCTGTGAGTAACCTGTAATCAACACACACTAACCAGATCTAATTCAATCTATTAGTATCCCAACTTGAAAGCTCTGATACCAATTGTTAGGGAATCCAAGAACAACAAACCTTGTTCTGATCCCACTTGTTAGGTTCTTGCTCCTCAGAAAGAGCACAATATGATTACCAAATACAAGCAATTAAACATGCGGAAATAACCAGAAGCACAAGTAACTAGAATTCACAAATAGCACAGAATATGAGAGACAATACACTATCTTTTATTAATACTTGTAAAGAAAAGAATACAATAAAGAGATGCCACACTCTTCCACCTTACAGAGGCTTCCCACACCTCAAGTGTACAATAATTCTTCTTCAAAAGTTCACTCTCCTACCAAAAATAGTCCCAACACACAACTCACACACAGAATTGGTGTTCACCTCTCCAACCAGTCAATAATAACCCTGCCAGTACACCAAGCACTCTAAAGTACTTCAAGTAGATCTCCCATGAACCTGGAACCTGCAATTCAACAGACCATACTTACACATGTAGATCTCCTATGAGCTTGCAACAACCTGCAACTCAATGATCTTACAATGGAAGGATCTTCCTTGCCTTCCTTTTTAGCTCATCATTACAATACATGCCAATGGGTCTATATATAGATCCCAGACTTAAACAATAACTTAGACTCTTAGTTTACTATAATTATCCACGCAGCTCAAGACTCGAAATAGCCTTTACATGCAAACACTCAGTTCAACTAACTAACTGTTCGTGCAATGAACAGTTCTGGAACACACAGGCGACCAACGTTGGTCCATGTCTAGCTGGTGCTGACCGACGTCGATCGACTCCCTACTGATGCCACTTGTCTTCTGCATTGATCATGATCGACGTCAGTCATACTGTCGACGCCAGTACTTCTGGAACTTCAGCAACCTCCTCTTCATCTGCATAGTTGAAGCTTTTAGCTCCACATCCGAACACTATTTATCTAGCTCAAAAATTAATGGAGAATTATTATTTTAAGGGTGGTTTTTAGAGGTATTTTAACTCATTTCCATTGTGGTTTGATTATTTTAATCATATCCATGAATTACTTTCACTTGAGGGAATAAGGTCTTGGTATACAAGTTGTTTTAGATAATTCTAATGTAAGTTCCTATTTCCTCTTCATAGTGATCACTATCATGGATCTCTAATGATTCATTGATCATTTAAGACCCATAATTTTTATGGAGTTCATGTTTTACTTGTCTAAAATGTGTTTCTTATTCACATCTTCAAGTTTTGCTCTTTGTGAAACATATTTTATGTTTGAACAATCTAATGGAGGTTTGATTGTCAGTCTTGGCTCAATTACCAATAATTTACCATGGTGTGAATTTATTGAGACCATATTTCACCATTTTAAGTAGATAAAATTTAATAAAAGAGACCATAATACACCTTCCAATGAGAAGTTACAATTGTCTCTTTCATATACAGTTGTACAAACTGTAGAAAAGTTTGAGGATGCTCAAAACTCTGAAATAAGCTTGATCCATATCCTCACACCTTCATGTATCCTTTGGTCTTAATTTTTACACCAAAAAGTTACTTCCAATTGAATATAATTAGCTAATTCATAACTCATAGTCTCATGTATTATTTGAATGTGTGCAGTCCATACAAGACTAGTCAAGAAAGTTGGAGTTGATAGAAGGTGGCTTGATGCTTGGTTAAAAGTTTTATGGAATCATTGAGAAGTGGCTAGAAGATGTGAAGTGGTTGAGAAGTAAATAACTCAAGGAGATTAAAAGAGTGGCTTTATGTATCCAAAATGGTCAAATGAGACCTACAGGGCTCAAGCTTGTAGGTCCTCATTTTGGACCCTAAGCAATGTCTAATCAACACACAAGCAAAGATAAGATGATAAAACCTTCTCCAAGTCTCTTCAAGATATATGTAGATAGTTATATAACCCATAAAATAATACCAAGCTACCTTGAGAAGTAAATAAATATGAAACTGAGTTGACAATACAATCAAATCTCCATCTACAATATATTGTATCAACTATGTACTTGTGGCAAAAGAAAAGTGGCTTGGAAACACTTTTGAGAGTTTTCAAACCCTATATATACATGGAGATAAATATTTTGGTTTTATTATTCAATTATCATGGTATTAAAAGGATTTTAGGTTCTAAAAAAACCTAACACAATCAAAACCTTCTCAAAGTCACACTAGGCTTGATTGAAAGACCAATTGGTTTTGTGCTTGAGTAAAGAAATAAAGGTGTTGAGAGAGGCTCCAAACCCATTTTGAGACCCAAAATGATTTCAAGGAATTTTGGAGGTTATAAATTAATTGAATGAGGTATAAATACACTAGACATAGTCAATATCTCTTAATGAGCATTTACAGGTGGTTGTAAGAGGAGATAAACTAGTCTCAAGCTTAGAAAAGTTAATTGAGCATGTTTGAAAGATGCCCTGAACCCTGTTAGAAATATAGATATGTCGTGGAATATTTAAGTGGTTTATAATACCATGAATTAGAGACCTAAAAATAAAGTTAATATAGTCTTAATGTCCTAGTGAGCATTACATGTGGCTTATAGATCAGCCTAGTCTCAAGGCATACAATGAAGAGACATGAGTGTTTAAGATAACCCCGAGTCTGAATAATATTACATATAAGTCTATGACCTATAAAATACATTATAATAAGATAAAAGTGAGGTATCAACACATGAACATAGTCATGAGCCCTAAAGAACACCTACAAGTTTGTATAGAAGGAAATGGGGATAAGTGATTTAGAATTGTTACAAAAGCACTGATAGAGTTATGTGAGAGAGACTCTAAGCCTAGTTGAGTCTATAAACATGTCATATATTATTGAGGACATAATGGGATTTGAATATGAAGTAATAAAAACATATATCATACAATCATGACTCTCCTAGATCATCTACAGACCTATCTATAGTATCAACTCAATGTGATGCATTGAAAGCAAAGAGACAAAGATGTTTGAAGGGGATTTTGAAACACAATTGGAAATTAAAATAATGTTTAAGTAACAATATAAGTCATTTAGATAATATTGAGGTTTATAAACCTTTATGCATATTCAAGTGACCTTAGAAGGTAAGCCATAGGCCTACTCCAAGGTCTTTCTATCTTCAAACCTAAAGCTAAATAACTAAGCTAGCAAAGTAATATTTAAAGATTGTTTTTGAATCCAATCAAAACTTAAAACTAACTCAAATTAAAATTAGGGTCAGTGATGAAGAGGAGGGGTCTCAAACCCAAAATAAAGAGTATAATTAAGACATTCATGAACACCTACAAGCTATATGAACAAAGGCAGGTCTTGAGCCTAAAAGGAAGGAACAAGTGTATGGAAGGAAACTGAGGTCTACCTAAGTTGGATAAATAAGTAATAAATTCACTTTGAAATAAAATTAAATATATGGAAAATTGAACAAAACTGAGTTTAAATCCCACACATAGTTAAGACACACATATAGGCATGCTTGTTCTTTTAGGTGAGGTTTTGCTTGTTTTAAGAAAAGTGAGGGTTGTGGAAAGGTATATAAAGATGATATTTTCTTGGTGAATAGTTTCCATAATTAATAAATATATTTTGAGACCTTAGACCTAATTTAAATTTTAAAAGGATAAGAACTTAGTTTTAGGCTTCAAAACCCTATACAGAGTCACACATACCATGTAGCTAGTCTTGAGAAATTAGCATGATGGGATCTCCATAGGCACAATAATGCCCTATAAATTAATATAGGTGGTCCTCATGGGTTTAAAAATACTTAAAAGGTATCATTTAGGTCATAAAAATAGTTTAATTACTCACTATTTTGTCTCAGACCTTGCCCACTCCTTAGGCAAGGGACTGTCAAGAGACTTAGGGGTCTACTTTGAGTTAAAAGGGAATTAAACAAGTTTAAAAACATTATTAAGGGAATATGAGGTATTTAAAGGTAATATAATATGTCTCCATACATTATTATGTGGATTAAAACTTTAGTTTTTAGTCCAAGTGCCCTTGAGGGTTAGCAAGAAGGAGATAGCTCTCAAACCTCAATACCTTAACCAGTGTACCCTATACATAAATAAGGGTAATGAAGACTTAAAAATAATGTGAAATCATGGAGATGTTTTATATATATTTTTATGAGCCTCTAATAGTGGTGGTAATTAATTTTAATACCCATAACTCAAAGTAGAACTCTCTTTAAGCCCAATAACACTAAGCAAGCCTTTTGAAGAGCAACTTTAGATGTTCATACCATTGCTCACACTATGCATGGGAGTATAATAACTTTTTAATATTTTAAGGGGTGTATCAGTAATATTTTACAAGTGGAATGAGGTCATTTAATGATCTATTCTTTATGAATAATCATTAAGACCCCAAACAAGTCTAAAACCTCTCTTAAAACTTAATATTGATAAGTCATTAGAAAAAGACTTAAAAACAAATTTAATGACATATTTTGAACTTTAAACCTCTTTTATGTTTTTTATTACTCCAATTAGGTTACCCCATGTACTTTGATGCTAATGTCACTAGTATAGATTGGTACAAATACCCTTTTTTGCATGTTTTTAGTGTTTTACAAGTGTTATGAGAAGGGGAAAGATTCCAAATCATGGGATGACGTCATTTGGTAATTTTCATATATTTAAAAAAAAAAAATCATATTATTTTCTTTAGGTGATCAAATCAAGCCCATTTTTAAAGGCAATCTCAAACATGCTCAAAATGAGACTGGGTGGTAAGGCCATTTATTGGTTTGCATACTTCCATAGGGTCTCAAGACCCAAAAGTTAATATGGAGATTTGTGATTGAATATTTAAATTTAATCACATGCATTTGGTTGATTTCACATGTATGTAAGAATCTTGGAGCAAGAAAATAGGGCCCAAAGCAAGGAGGCCTAATTCAAGAGAGAAAAAGGCAGAAAAAATTATTTTCCACTCAGAGTATGAATATGAAATTTTAAATGGAGATATAAGGCCATATAGGTTCGTATAATATTTCATTACTTTGTAAATATTATCCATAAAATTACCACATAAGGATATTTACAGGAAAAAAGGGCAACAAAGAAACTAAGCTTAATAAAGGCTTCAGGAACAAAACAGGTTATTGAGAGCTGGTCCAAGAACCAAAATGGTTTTTTTCAAATTTTATAACATATTTTAATACCATTCATATATTTTATATTATTTTAATAAGATTCACTTGAGATTTGGGCCACTTGGACCAAACTAGGTTTGGGAAATGGAGAGTTACAAGACACCTATGCACTTGAATGATGGAATGGTAGGCCAGAGGAGTTTTTTAGGGCATGTTAGATGTTAAATGAGTATTTTAATATAATTTTGAGGAAAATTCATGGTTTTAATTTCCATTTTTCACTCTTTTCATGTAAATAAGGGCAATTTATAAAGAGCTAGTCAAGGTGTCAAGCAAGTTTGTAACCCCCACGCCACTTGGAAGGTTGAAGTTGATTCAAGAATGAGACACATGTAATTGGATATTTTTTGGACTATATAATAACTCATTTTATTTTTTTAACTCTCATGGAAACTTTTCACTCATATTCTATCACACCTCTCTCTCTCTTCTCTCTCATATTCTCTATATATTGAGCCACTTTTGGCTAAGTTTGTATCCTCCACTTGGGTATGGAAAAGGCCTACCCATTTATATGCCTTTAATAAATAATAATAAAATGTTTTACCTCATATTATGACTTTACTTAGTGTTCATATGATAATAGTTGATATTTTCAAGTGAATTGACTTGTCTTCATTGATATGTTGTCCTTTTCTAACACCTAAACGCAGTTGTAAATCTTCTTTTACAGGTCACGTGAAGTGTATGAGTATGGTTCAAGATTTGAATGAGTTTTTATATCTTATAATGTTATTCAATACCTCTTGGTTATTCTTATTAGCTTAAGCAACCTTCACATTGAAACATTCATGTGAGAGATTCAAATTAAGAGTAGTGTATGTAAGGTTAGTTTTATTGATTTACAAGTGCACATGAAGTTGGTTGGTAGTAGTCAAAACACATTTGGTGAATCACTTGATTAGATTATGTTTCTATTCCTTTTCTTAAAAAGTGATATATTAGTGTGTGAGCCTAAGTGATTCATCAAGGAGAGATATCTCTTTAATCTAGAGGTTTATCTTTGTAATAAACAACCCACAGGTCTAGGGGTAATCCTATGTTTCTCCAAATTTGGAGAGGTCATAACAACCTTATCTTAGGGTGAAAAATTTGGTGATAATACTTCTAAAATTCTTTATGAGACCTAAGTTCCAAAAAAGTGGAAGTATTTTTGGTGTGTTTTTCTATTTATCAGCCTTTGGAGGCATTCAAACAAACACCAATAGAGGATCCAAATGCAATCAATTGGTTCTAAATAGTCTATGTAATTATTATGAAAATAATTTTCTAAATATATTATGTTTCATTTGACTAATGGAGTTTTCATGGCTGGATATGATGAAATATTATACTATGCACCTCCCTATTATCCTTGTCATGACCCTAGTTATGTGTCTCAACAACCCTATCAAGATTATTATCAGGCCCATGAGTCATAGCAGTCCTATGGTCATTTACTTCTTCTTCATATGACCATGATGTTTTAGATAAGCCTTCTAAAGACTTTAAATAGTCATACACCTCCCTTTCTACTTCAATTCCATCTCAAAATTATGTTTCCCCTACCATATCCTTGTTGGCACTCAAGCCAAATATGCTAAAATTAGAAGAGGTGATGATGAAATGGGATAGACAACTTGATGTGATTCCTTTTTTATCTCATAGAGAATATGATAAATTCAATTTAAATGTTAATGGTTAAGTGGATGTTAGTTGGATAGGAAACTTAATATGTTATGAGTGATGAGTTGAGTGAAATGAGAACCTTTATCCAACGGTGGATAGAGAGATTAGAGAGGTGGGAGAATCAAGAGACCTAATCTAAGTAACCCCAATCATCATCTCCTCTCCTTAGTCCACCTCCTTTGACTCCAATTCTTCCTTAATATACACCTATTCTCCCTTAACAAAATAATATATTTTCATCTTGAATGCCTTCTTGGACTATGATTCCTTATTATACCATGCCAACTCTTGTGGAATAATCTAAACCTATGCGAGTCTCTCCTTCCCCTCCTCAAGAACCCTCTTGTAGTCCATATCAGTTTTATTATACCCCTTATCCTCATGAAACCATTCATTATCCTAAAGATGAGCCTCTAAGAGAGCCAACCCAATCCTCAAAAGAGCCTAATAGCTTTAAAATTCCAAATTGGAACCAAGTAGTGAAGGCTTGGGTAAATAAATATGAAAAGAGTGAGGACCAAGAAGTTGATGTCAAGAAAGAATACCTTGTGTTTTTTCAAGCCTCATTACCCCCTCCCCAAGAACACATAGCTTTCCCTCATGGAATTAAATCCAAAATAACATTCAAGATAAGAATAAATCTCTAGTTGAGAAGTTGGATGATCAAGTTACAACTAACAATGAATTATAAGAAGACTAAGAAGGATGAGATGGTTTATGAAGAGAATGAAACACCTATGGAAAAATTGAACCTTCTCTCTCTCTAAGAATTATTTCAAGAGTATCCCATTTCCAAAACCCCAAGTTACAAGATTATTCTCTCCATCCCAAAAGCCATTCATGATCCATCCACTAGAACTCATACTCCCACTCTAACCCATGAACTTGTTCATCACCCTTTCACCTCATCCCTTCTTGAAGGAGAACCTATACTATGGGAGATAAATGAATAATATCAAGACAAATTTGTAGCTAATAAATAATATGACTCAAGTGTTTATGATGAAGACTTAACTATAAGGACTCCCCTTGGTAAAAATAAGCATAAATCCATATTATTGAGTGAAGAAAAAGATGATCTTGATGATGTTGTAGCTACCAATGAAAAATTTGATCAATACATGGAAGAGAAAGCTTTGGATAAGAACATCATATTAAATGAGTTTGTTAATTCTCATGATTATGTTCAAAGATATGTGAGGGACATGTGGTAGACCTATTTTTACATGTTCAAGGAATATGGAGGTATTGATAATTTAGTACTTCTAGGAGAACAAAATGAGATTGTTGAGGAGGAATGTAAGGTTCATATTGAACAAACATGTCTTGAAGAACATCACCAAGAGTTTTAAATACATTATGGAGAAATATATTATGACTATAAAATTTATGAGTATGATCAAGAGATTGAATTTGAAAAACTAATAGAAGATAAAGATGTTGCTACTTCCATGAAACAAGATGACTTATGACAAAGATTCAATGAGATATGTGGTGAATTTGAGGCCCTTCAAAATCCTACACTTCATGCTATTCAATTTTAAGACATTATTTAAGATGCATTGCCTATTAAAGTAAAACACGATAGCTTCTAAAGTACCAAGCATGTTGAAGTGGAATCCAAACTTGAAGTTGAAAACTCTTCAAGTGAACAAGTTATAGTTGATCAAGTACACAATGAGTAAGAAGATGAGTTTGAAAAAATTGTGATTCTTGAAGAGAGAGAATATAAAGATGATTGTAAATATCATGTTGAGATTCTTTAAGAGGTTTAAAGCCTTTACAAGATTTAAATTCATGTGCATAATAAGATCAAATAATATGCTTTCATTGAATACAATGATGAAGATGGGGTTGAGTATGTAAAGCTCTTCCAAGAGCTTGATGAGCTTGTAGTTGTATATGTCATTGCTTCACTTGAAGTCATGCCAAGAATATTAGCAAGTATGAAGGATTTGAATACACCAAGAATAAAGTTAAAAGGGAAATTTAATTCATGTCCTCTTTAATCTCATGGAGAAAAGGATGGTTTAAGTTTCCCCTTTGATCTAGGAGTAGAAAATGTATTTCAAGGTAGTTTGTATATAGTCTAGTTTGCTTAAGTTCTTGTCATGCCCCCTAAGTGTTTGATAACACATGTGTGAGTGTCTTTCTTTACTTTGTATTTTGTTGTGTTATTTTGTGCATTATGGAGGTCAATCAGTTTATTGATTCATGTTCAAAGCATGTTCAAGTATGAAGCTGAGTGTAAATGACTATATTGCCCAATGGAAGGATAAGGCTACTGGTCTATTTAGCATTGCAGTCATGTTACCCATATGAATCACCAAATTATTGACCAAAATTTGAATCCAAGTCAAACTAGGTTAACCTCTCAAAATTAAAACTTTTATAGGGTTGTTATATGGTCTTATCTTAGTCTACAATGGTCCTAAAGAGTCCCATGTGGTCATATGTGTCCTTATCTAACTTTGTCTAAGTTATGGTCTTATGCTCACTTGTTTAGTCCTATGGTCAAGTACAAAGTCTTGGAAGGGTAAAGAAAATTAAAAAGTTTAATATAGTTTAGATTAATTTCAAATTTTTATTTGGTTGTCATTTATGTCATCCTATCATGCTTTAACCTTTATTTGACTCTCAAATGCAAAAAATGTCAATTTGGCTACCTTTTGGCCCATGAAGAAGATTTGGATATTCCACTCCAAGGATAACATTTTTAAATAAGATTCAAAATGCCCATAATGTCATAAATATGTTAGGGAAGGTTTATGAATAGTTAGGGTCTAATAGAATTTGCATTTCAACTCTTAATCTTGGTAAAGGGACACTTTTCAAGCACTTGTATGGCCTTGAAAGATTAGTTTTCAATTGTAAATGGTTTTTAAGTATCTCTTGGGATCTCTCACACCATTTACCATCTTTAGACCAATTTTAAAGTCAAATTGATACTATAGACACCTTTTCTCCTCCATCATTACCTTTACAAACTCAAAAAGGCAAAATTGAAATGGATGGTACAACTAAGAGAGAGAAAGAGAGAGTTAGCAGTTCAAATTTTATCTATTGTTAGAGGTCCTAATGATCTTCAAATTAGTGATATTGGGTTCTAGAATTATGACCTATTATTTGTGAATAATCACTAACAGTGATAATAGGTCATTATGGCTTATGCATCTGATAGGGGTCTATTCCTGCACCTATTTTGTTACATCCTAATTCCTTGCTAAAAAAAACATACATGATTATCCATGGATATTTATAGTTAACAATTTGATTTGGCTATTTTGACTAAGATTGAGATATATGTTGTTATGGGACAATTAGATATTGCTTAGGTTATATGATTACATTGTTATGAGTTAGTTTTAGTGTATATGTTTACATTATGCTCATATTAATTTGTTATATTAGTTATATTTTATGATTTATGTATATCATGATGTTATGGTCTAACTACCTACTTGTTATGAGTTTGATGCAGGAGAACTCTTCCCTCAGAGCGTGATAGAGGGAGAGTATCTTCAACAAGGGTGATGTAGATGGAGTTGTTGGGGGATGAAAGAGAAACTGGATAGAACCCTGCACACGCCACATTAGCTAGCACATGTTAGATGCATAATGAAATGCTTGGAATAGTGCATTTGATGTCTCTTGCATTAGATAGTTGTTTGCTTATGGTTGATATCATAGTTTAAATGGTTATATAGATTTATTTTTGCATGATTTATGTGTGTGACCATTAATTCTCTTAGAAATGTGATTCACATAATTAGATTAAACTCAAGTTTATTGATTTAGGAATTAATCATTAAATCATCATGACATTTAAGTGTTAATTTACTTAGCAAACATGTGGATTATTGTAGTTAGTGATAAAATAAATAAAATATAAAAATTTCTAATTAAGAGGAAAAACATGAAAAAGAAAATAAATTTAAAAAAAAAATAATAATAATAATAATAAATAAATAAAAATAGAAAGGTTTAATTTTAGTAAAAACAAAAGAAAGACTTTGATAAAAATAATAAAAAAATAAAGAAAAAAATAATAAAAAGGAAAAATCTAAAAAGATAAAAGCACACCCTTTCTCATAAGAGAAGAATAAAGATAAAAAGAAAGGAAGATATTTAGAAAGAATGTAGTGAGGTGCAACATATAAAACAAAGGGAAAAATAAGGCAAAGAGAGCAGCATGGAAGTGCAAGAGACAAGAAGCCAAATAGAATGATAGCATAGGAGGCCAGGTAGACAATGCAATTAGATTCTTGTGTGTGTTTATTTATGGTTAAAATATATTTGTATATATATCTATTTATAAATTGTATAAAAGAAACATAAATACCCTATATATATATATATATATATATATATATATATATATATATATATATATATATATATATATATATATGTATGTATGTATTTATATATTTATGTATGTATGTATGTATACATACATACATACATACATACATACATACATACATACATACATACATACATATATATATATATATATATATATATATGTATGTATGTATGTATGTATGTATGTATGTATGTATGTATGTATGTATATATCTATATATATATATATATATATATATATATGTATGTATGTATGTATGTATGTATGTATGTATACATACATACATACATACATAAATACATACATATATATATATATATATATATATATATATATATATATATATATATATATATATATATATATATATATATATATACATACACACACACACACACACACACACACATATGGTATTTATGTATTCTTTTATACAATTCATAAATAGATATCTATACAGACATATTTCAACCATAATACATATATATATATATATATATATATATATATATAGAGAGAGAGAGAGAGAGAGAGAGAGATGAAACTAAAAATAAATAGAGGTCCAACTATATGTTAATAGATACACAGACTTATATGACATTTGTAATGAGAATAACGAATTGGGTACATACTAAATTTAGGTGATACATATAGTGACTTGATTATATGTGTGTGTGGTGATTCTGTTATATACTCATATTTATAATAAATGCTTTTGTGTATGAACCATATTGGATTAATCATCAAATAATTCATGAGTTACTTGGCATAATTTATACTCTACATAATTGTTGAATGTTTGAAAATAAATGGTGATTCTACCATAGGGATCGATCCACTTCAAATGAAAGATCAGTGATCTATAATTACAACCATTTATCATAATATGAAAATATAGTCAGAAATATAGAAATCTAATTCAACAATTTATAAGTATAGTATCTATTCAAAATCTAATGATTTACATTAGAGTATTGATATATATTAGCATATTCTTTATAAGTTATGTTTATACATATTCCAACTATAATCTAGCTATATTTACACTACTAGTTGTATAAGACAATATATCAATATTATTAACATTACGAAGTTACTTGTTTTAGATTACAGTAAAATCATGTTTTGAAGGGACCCTGAAACCCTTTAACAGAATCAAGAAAGATAAAGCATTAACAACCACCAGGAAAAGCAATCCTAAAACCTACTGAAGAACAACATCAAAATCAAGTTTTACAGGGACCTAAAACCACAAACATAGTCCAATAAAAGTACCCAAGTTTTACAAGGACCTGAAACCTCAAAGAACTTACAGCATAGGGTAAAGAATGCTAAATATATATATATATATATATATCTTTAGCATTCTGCCCTAGCCAACAATGTAGGTTGCCATTGCAATAACGACACACAAGCATTTATCGAGACATTAAAAATCCGCAAAATACCTTTGGTTTCTCTGTCCCTTTGATTTGACAAAGACACCGTCAGATCCATCAATAATGACAACCATAGCCATGTCAAGAAAAAGATCATGCTCCACCATGCCCTCAAACCCTAAAATTGCACTACCCGCACTCCTTGAACTGGTCATAAGATGCCAGCTGCGACGCTGTTACGATCATCGCCCTCTATACTATCAAGGCTGATCTACCTCACCATGCATCCCACCACATCTGCCATGCTCTTGTAGTTCTGCCTCTGCTAGAGTGGCAGGCGACCATCCGCCTACATCCTCACCATTGCCACGTCTGCAGGGTTGCCCACAGCCACATCGATACCTCCAGTGATGAGCCCTACCAAGATTTTCTTTACAAGTTGTAGAGACGTTGGAGAAGAGCGCCATGGACCCCTCCGTCTGCACCACACTAACAGAGTTACTTGTTAACATCTAGTATTACAGGAAGTTAGTAATGTAAATACTACTAGGTAATATTACAATGATAATCCAATATTGTTTGTAAATCATTTACATGTGGGCTAGTAGTTGATTCTTATATGGATAGTATTGTCTTACATGATGTATAAGTTGGATTAATTATTGATATATCTATAAAATCCAAATTTGTCAAACCAAACAATCTCTTGAATAGATATTACCATCTAAAGGAAACTAATGTTTAGTAAATTGAGGTTATGCAACAACTTTTAAATAGAAGAAACATTGACTTATTTTAAATATGTTGTATGCAGTGATCTTATAGTTAAAACTATTGAACTGTTTATAAATGGAAAGTTACATATAGATAGAAGTCAATATATAGATATATGCAAAAAAATAAAGTATCTAAAATATAGATAAAAGAGTCTGGATCATCATGGAATTATTAAAAGAACCTTTATGTTGCTTTGGAAACATGTTTTAGATGAGTCGATAGCTCAATTGTCGAAGTCTGTAGCTTGACTATCAAAATTCATAGCTCAACTATTGAAATTCATAGCTCGATTGTCAAAATCCATAGCATGACTATCAAAATCCATAACTCAAATGTGAAATTTTGTAGTTATCTACCAAGGTCTGTAGAATGTCTAAAAAAGTTTGAAGCTTCACTATAATGATAGGTTTGTGACTAAGGCCCTTCTTTGTCTTCATGAGATCATATCAAGACTCTTCTTTAGATGTTATAATACCAATACGTATCAAAAATGGAGGACTAAACATGCAAATAATTAGAACATTATGTAAAGAATTCTAACTCAAACTCACATAAGCTTAAAGAGATAAAAGCATTCATCTTCTACCTTAGACTAGTTATAATCCCTAAGACTTCATGCAATGCTCAACCTAAATAACATATTAATGTTTGTGAAGGATGATATATAATGGTTATAATGATTCATAGTGTGGACTCATAAGTTGTCAATAAGGTTATATTTACTAAGTATTTGATTGAAAACCATAAAAGACTATTGACATCTTTAAACCATATTCATATATATTGTTGAACATTTTTATATATAAAGTAAATATACCTATCTGAATATTTAGGAATTATTATAAAAGTATAACATAAATGGGTGTAATGGGTCATATGCCTTTAAGTTTTTTTCAATAGAAGATTATGTTTTCATTGTTTTATCGTTGCTTTATTATGATTGGTCATGGTATTTAGTAGTTAAGATAATAACACTAGACTATGGTAATATGGGTTATCATGGGATGTAGTATATTTGAAAATTACTTATAGTAATTATAAACTACAATTAATTGTATATTTTACCTAGATGATATAAACCATATTTATTATTTCTATTATGGGAGAGATATTATTGTGAGATCATTCATACATTTTATGGAACAAATGTATGCTTTGTGATTATTTATATACTTATAATGTTATGTGAATCACATCTCATAATGTTGATACTGAGTAAGTAGTGAAACAAACTTTACTAGCTTAATAGCATCACAATACCAGATGAATATAATCTGATCAAATAGTGTGTATGAAATTGATTGATCCTTAGATCATTATTTATCATTCAAAACTTTGGTCAAAATAATTTATAGTGAGATATGGTAATTTTATGAGTATGATTTACATGTTTTTGTGATATCTTGAGTAGAATAGATTTCTATGATACACCACATGTTTAGTTTTAGAAATTATACAACACATAGGTACTAGTTTGTCTCTATAGATTCACATGCCATCACTATCTACTCATTTTTCAAGGGATGATAAACCCATGATGAGATTAGTAATTGGGATCATTGATCTATGGTTGGTGTATAAAAATACTCAGATGATGCTCTCTATCCCTACAACAATACTACTTTTGAGATGACACTTGAGATTGCCATAAATACTAGATTCTAGGAAACTATGCTCTAGGGAGTCATGTATCTTATATATGTACATTGTATTATATTTATTATTGAAACATTATCATTATGAGCTATAATTACTTAATTATTAAACATGGACAACAATGGTTGTATAGTTGTAATAGTCATGGCTGGATATTTGTAAATACTTTTTATAATCATATTATGATATGTTTCTTATGATAATAGTGATCAATGATATATGATGTAGTATGCTTCATTTTTAGTTATCATACTTAGATTATTTTATATGATCATCAATTATATTCTTGTGATGTAATCTATTTAAAGTATATGTTATTTATTTATTTATTTTAAATCACATATTTCTAGGTAGATCCTAGTGGAGATGATGTATGTGGTATCATAGCTACGGCTCAAAATCAAGTACCTAATAATTAAACTAACATTTTCATAATCTTATATTTACATAAATGAGAATGGTGAAAGTTATAGTATCTGAGGAGGGTCCATCGAATGTCAATGATAGTAACCCTTTGTTTAATCCTAATCGATTTGCCATTGAGCAATCAATAAAGATGGATCAGATTCTCATAGCCATGAATGAGACCAAGGATTGGATTATAGCCTTAGAATAGGTGGTTTATGGTCATGAATAGGAATAACATTAGATGTGATTGAATATCATCTCTCTAAACAAGAAAACCCTTAGGATGTGAGAGCTCAGGTAGCTGTGGAGTGGGCTAGAGATATGAAGAAGGTAAACCCACTTAAGTTTGATGGAAATGTTTTGGATGATGGATTTGAATAATGGTTGATTAAGATGGATAAGTATTTCAAAATTTAAAACTAATTTAAATTCAGTAAGGTAGTATGGGGAGTATACTAGTTGGATGGTGAGATAGTTATGTGGTGGGCCAAAAAAAGGCTAAAAATGAATCTTAACACAACCACCACTACTTGGGATCAGTTTGTGGCTTTTTTCATGTCATGGTGGCTTCCAAAACTTTATTTTGATAAAAATCTCATAGATTTATAGAATCTAAAGTAGGGAGACTTATCAGTGAATGAGTATTGGGAGTAGTTCACCAAACCTCTAAAGTAGGTACCTTAGTACTAGAGAGATGAGAGGTTTAGGATTAAAAAATTTATCATGAGATTGAGACCCTAGATTGGTGGAGAGGTGGATGTTCATGGACCTTCTACCATAGACTAGGTCCTTGAGAAGGTGGTCAAACATGAACAGAAGTTAAATGCTTTTTCATAGGCCAAGGATAAATTTAAGAAAAAGTTTGGAAATTCTAAGTCAAATTTTTTTAAAAATAATTGGAAATAGATGAGTGGAGGCTCAAATAATTAGTTCAAAAACTAGAATTCCAAATTCAACAACAATTTAGGAAATAAGAAATTAAGAAATGGTTCTAAAGGTGGTTTCAATTAGAACCAATATGTTGTCAAGAAAGGACCACCTAGAGGTTGTTTCATTTGTGGACATGACCAATATTCTCATGACTACACTCATGATAAGTCAAATAAAAAAGGTCTTATTCCTCAACAGTGTAATTTTTAGCAACGTATTCATGTAATAGTTGAAAATTAACAAGCCAAATTTTAAGAATTACCCATATAACTGTTAGGTACTTTGTTTGAACATCCAATTTCCATTTTGATAGATACAGGGGATATAAAATGTTTTATATATCCTATAATTCTTAGTAAGTTATCTAGACAAGATGGAGTAATGGAAAATGCATGATTAGTGCAGTATGAGAATGACTCAAAAGTCATGGTTGATAAATGTTTAGTCAAAGTAGAGATTAGGCTACCTGAATTCATAATATTAGTGGATATTTATGTATCACCACTAGTGTCATATGTGTATACACCTAAAATTGGCCACCAATGGCTTCATACATGACTTTAGATCAATTCTTGCAAACCATTTAACATCTAGCATAAGTATTTTTAAATGTCTCAAATTTGGCTTCATAACATGTAAATAAATTAATTTGGCCCAAAAATCAATTAAATCAAAACTTGGAAAAAATTCAAAAGCTTAAAATGGATTATTTAACATGAAAATCCTAATCAAATCTTAATTGAATTCATCCTTGATCAAGTAAATGAATTATCAAAAAAGAAAATTCAAAATCAAAGAATATCCTAGGTTTTCATCATTAGCTTTTGTGAGTTGTTCAAAATCCAAAATATCTCAAAGCACACCTATTCCATACTAATCATGAGGTTTGGACACTTTTTAACTCTACTAGGTTTAATTAAGCAAACCTAATTTAGGATTTAAATCATTCTAAATTAATTTTAAAACCTATAAATAAAAGAATTTGCCTCTTCATTTAGAGAGCTTGGACATATTAATGTTATAATGCAAGATTTAGGGCATAAATCAAATACATATTGTTAGAATTCAAAAATTGAGCCAAAATAAGTAAATTCAAGCCATATCAAATCCAAAATTCAAGCTGACCATGGTGCCAAGAGGATATGGAGATAGTCAGGCCTCATTGATGAAGACTTCTTGAGCACAATCTGAGCAAGACAAATGAAGAAATCTCTTGAAGCATTCAAAGAATTGGTAAGTAATTGTATGAGTTATTTCCATTTTTAGTTGTGTTTTGTTCATTTGTGTTTCTTGACTATGCTCCTCCTTTTGATCTAGGCAAGATACGGTTATGCATGTTATTGTGTTTGTTTTCATTTTGAGTTATTTTTATTGTGAAGATAATATATGGTCTAACCACCCTTCTTGGATTCCTTGATCACAAATGGCACGTCCAATGGGACCATGATCACCCCACATAGCAATAAGATCAATATGCAAGTCAAAAAATGAGAAATAGATGCTTAAATCTCTTTAAAATTGTATTTTAAGTTTGTTTTGACTATATTTTGCTTTCTTTATATTTCTCGGATCTACGTAGAGATTAATGATGGTCAGGTACAATTAGTGATGGTTTGGCCTAAACCAACCATGGTTCTGCTCAACTACCCTCTATTATGTGTAAACCATCGATGGTTAGATTGCAAGGGAAAAACATTCATAAATCTTGCATTTTGATTCTTTTTATCTATCCTTTTCATTATTTATAGGTTAAAAAGGCATTTAAATCTATTGACTAAACTTTGCCTTACAAGTTTTCTTGATCTTTGTGCTAACCATTTTCTAACCTAACATGTTTGTCTTTTATGGTTTTACCTTTAGGTTCATAGGTGATCAATGATGATTTTAATCGGCTGACGTCAATTCTTCACAATCAGCATCGATTCTCTGTGAATTGACCACCATAGTTTCCTTGAACTGCCATCAATCATATTTGACCAACCATGGTCACTATGTGTCCAAAAATAAAACTTGAGAGCTAAATTTCAATCATCATTTACTCATCTAAGAAAGTGCTTCAAAGTAGGACGCTATTATCTAACAATTGCAAGTCATAGACACAATTTGGAACACCAATTTACTTGTTTAAACTAATCAAACATTTTGTTTTGGGATTTTAAAAGGAATTAATCAAATCTTACACATTTAAATTTGGATCCTAAAATGAACAAGTTAAATCTTACACATTTATACATTGGTGCTTAAAATGAATCTAGAAGGCTAAGTCTTAGAAACACTTCATTTTTAGTGATTAAAATGAATGCTTAAGTATTGAGCACTTAATTTTGGTGTTTAAAAATGAACTTAGGCTAAATATTGAACATTTAAACTTTGGGATTAAAACAAACCTAGATGTTTTTGCCTAAATTGATTTTTTATGTAATTCTTTCAATATTTCACTATTAAGCCAAGGGGCCTAGTAAAGAACATCGTCACATTAAATATGGTCCTTAAAATCAAACTTCACTCACAATTATTTGTTGATTGTTTGTTTTCATAAAAAGAATAATGCATGTATGCTCTCCTCTCATCCCCTATAGGAAACTCATGGGATTAAAAGCACCTTTTCATTGCATTTAGTGCCTAGTCCAAGGCATAGAAATAAAGTTCCCTAAGCTCTCCCCAAAACTTGCAGGGTATTGGGTGATCTAAAATCAATCATAAATTATTTCTACTTAGTCTTTATTTTCATGCATTTTAGCTTACAAAAAGGATGTCATTACCTCTCATGGGTTCTCTAGAGAATCATCGACTCGGGGCTTCATCTCCTGATAGTGTTTCAACCATGTTCCATGGTGAGGTATATAAAGATGGGAATGTATAATGTTAAAGCTAGGGGGTTGAGTGACTAACCTCTCCTTTAGTAACGAAGGCTCAAGTCAAGTCTAGTCAACCAGGGGCTACTACTAAAAAGTCAAATGATGGTATCATCATGCAAATGAATAGACCCTTTCAAGATAATTTGATCATTATGAACTCAATTGACATGATTATTCTCTTATGTTAACCACACATGGGATCAATTTAGATAGACATAACTTTTAAGTTTTAGTCAACTCCACTTTGCCACACCTTAATATGATCTAGGATGATATACTTAGTTGTATTTCTATCATTTATTTTTTAATTGCTTGGTGTGTTATATCTAAAATTTTATTATTTAAATAATGTCATGAATGACTCTTGTGTCTAAATTTACTCCATTTTTTGAGGAGGCATTTTGCCATCCATTTGACACCTTGATTTAACTTAGAATACTTTCATCTCAAAAACATTGAGTATGGCACTTGATTGAGATGGGTAACATTATGCTGCCCAAAATCATTTCAAGTCTTCTGCCTTACAAGTCTTTGAAACATACCATTGTCATATCTTTCGGGAGCAATAATGTTGTTACACTACCTAAATTATTTCATAGACTTGTCTTGTCTTGTGTCCAAGTTTCACATTGTTTAAAACCAATCATTTATGCCTTGTATATTTTTTTAGCACAATCATGTTGTTTAAATTTGAATAGTTATTTGTCAATAAATCTTAAGTTTTATTAAGTTGAGTCTTTGATTAAGTTTTTCAAGTTCAGATCCAAACATTGATTGATTTCCGTTTAGGCCTAGACATGTAGGGGATGATACATAGATCTTTATCTTTTGGGTTTCATAAATTAGGTTAATTTTTTAACTAAAATTTTAAAAATATATTATTTTTTCCTTCAGTTACCAAAATAAATCCATCTTCAAATGCCTTTTATTAGTGCCTTATACTAGTTTGATCATGTTTGTGTCTAGAATCAACTGCTTTATTTATGCCAAAGAGTTCCAAGTTAGATAGAAAATCATCCCTTTGTTTCAAGTCTAGCTTTTCACACCATGTTTGGCCAAAATTCCTAGCATATGCCTTGTTTTAAGCCTATATTTTAAAATCACATTTGGCCAAAAGACCTAACAACTTTTCCCTTTCTTAGTTTAGACTTATTTGGAACATCTTTGGACTTAGAGTTTGGCATCTTGTTTTTAGTTCATTTTACTTAATTTTTTTGTGTGAGACATTAACATTAGAAATTTGACATTGTACTATTTTACCAAGTCTTTGCATAGACATTTTGGATATACAACTCCACCCTAGACCAAGTTAGACCAAGTTTAAATAATTTACCCTTTGGACATCATTTTTATGAGTTTATATAACTCTAAAACCTTTTGTTACAAAGGAAATTTCTTCATTGATGTAGATATGTCTATCTGCACTTATGTTGGAGTCACATATAATCCAAGTTATGATGGAATGGCTACACAAAATTCAACTGGAGACCCCCACTAGGATGATATGGTTTGTGAGAAGGACTTGGGTGAAGACCTCTTTGAAGATGATGTTGTTTGTGACACGGATCCATATCCACCTTATAATAATCAATCAAGAGAATAAATGAAACTTGCTTACAATATAAGCCAAAATCCTTATGGGGACAAGGATAATGTTATTTGGGAGGAGGATCTATACCCTTCTTACAATCCTCAATTTGGGTAGCAAAGCCAAAGTGCTCAAGTGTAGGGTGTATTTATCCATTCTTCAGGCCAATTGTGGTATTATACTTTCCCTTATGTGACCATTTGATCCCCCATGTATACCTTTATCCATCATTCAGAGTGCGTAAGCTACCAAGCTCCACAACATCCAACTAATACCATTACCATTCTAGGACCAAGTCTTTTGGCTTGTGTGAGCAATCAAACTCCATAATGCCCTAAGATTATCATTTCAAGACCTAATCTTTTAGCTTGTGCAATCAATCAAGCTCCATAATGCCCCAATATCATCATTTCAACACCTATTATTTTGGCTTGTGTAAGCAATCAAGATCCACAACACCCCAAGCTTATCATTTTAGGACCTAGTCTTTTGGCTTGTGTGAGCAATCAAGCTCCAAATCATCCCAAACTTGTTATTTTATGACCTCATCCTTTAGATTGTGTGAGAAACTAAGTTACACAATGCCCCAAGCTTATCATTTCATGACCTCATCTTTTGGCTTGTGCAAAAAATCAAGCTCCCTGATGCCCTACCATTACCATTCTAGGACCTCATCTTTTGGCTTATATGAGTAATCAAGCTCCATGACACCCTACTATTACCATTTCAAGACTTCATCCTTTGGCTTGTGTGAGTAAGCAAGCTCTACAATGCCATATCATTATTCAACCAAGATAATCAATACCCCAATTGAGTCAATCACTACCCAAATCAAGCCAATCAGTACCTCAACAAATCACATTAGTACCTCTCCAACCAATCCAATCATTCAAGGACCAAGTTGTATTCAAAACTAGTATTTTAGAACCAATCATGAACCAAGGCTAAAATAACCAACCAATCCAAGATGTTTTTGTTGAGCTAACCATTTGTGATAATTCAACCTATGATGAATCACCTTCCAATCATATTTTTATTGTCGAGGAGTCTCACTCTGATGAACCATTCTTTGTTGAGTCACTTCTTACTGATTCTAACTGACTTTAGGAAAATCATTACCTTGACCATATGCCTAATTTTTAATATCTTCCCTTTGAAAATATAGTCTCTGAGGATTCGTATCTTGACCTTAGTCCCATCATTATGGAGTCTCACTTCGACAAACTAGTATTTGAGAAGCCTATTATGTTATCACAAGCCATTACTTGTCCAAAACCAAACATTCAACAAGACATCATTATAAAAGTATACATATCAGATGAAGAATTAGAATTAGAGTTAGATTATATTCTTAAATTGACATCAGATTTAGCATCTGAAAAAGAATCAATGTCAGTCTCAACATCAGATTTAGAGTCCCTTGAGTCAGAATCAAATCCAGAATCAGAATACATTTATGGACATTATAATAATGGTTATGCATACCTCTTGGATCAATTTGAATATATTTTTGATCTTTTTATAGTTTTTTATGATGATTACTTTAACATCAACATAATTTCTCCTAGTATCTTCTATGAAGATTGTGCATCCTCTCCACTTTCTATTACCATTGCACATGCCATTACCAATAACCAACATAACCATGTTATTGACATTCCACCTCCCACAAGTGTTGATTGGGACATATCAATTGAGTAGAAATAGGGAGGTCAAGACCAACTTCATATAGAAAAAGAACAATTTCCTAGTGAAACCTTTTCGAAAGTGCTAGGGTATAATCAAAGTTCAAACTCAACATCTTCTAGTGAAACCTTTTCAGAGGTGAAAGAAGACAATCAAATTCAAAAATCAATGTTCCTTAGTGAAACCTTCTAAAAAATTCTATGAGATAATCAAGACAACTTCATTGGTGAAAACCTCTTCAAGGCACCAATAGCTGAACACATTAGTCCTTCATTGTTTGATGAAGACAAAATCAAAGATAAAATCAATATAGATTTCAATTTACAACATTAGTATCTACTCTCAGGCCTAAATAATAGAAAATTTTGGTGGTCCTTTCAAGAGAATATTCAAAAGTCTTTGACCCCACCACATCAAAATTTATGTCAAATCTAGAATCAACAACATTGTTTGTGGCTTAAAATCTTGATCTTCATTTGTTTTCCAACCATTATACATTCCATAATCATCCACCATTAAATTTCTTGATCAAACTTATCAACCAACATTTATTCCTATTTACCATCCACAACTACACTTTCCTATGTAGAGGATACAAATATATCTTATCTTGACATTTGAAGGAAACATAATCAATGACCAATAAAGATCACAACAACATTCTCAACATCCAAATCTACAGCCAATTCTTGACATATCAGTTATTCATACAAAGTGTGGGCTAGCAATTTACATGACTAATTATTCTAGTTGTATCTTTTGCTAATCAAGATGTACATCTCCACATCAGTGGGAAAAACAAAATCATTTACCATACCTAGGCCAAAAACATGTACCATGCCATTATTTCATACCTTGCCATTTCCCTCTCTTTACCACTTAGAGGCAACCCTCCTATCATTTTATCCAATTATCATACCATCATCATCCTAATTAATGTTTTACTCTATACCATTCTTGTTAGACCAAAGCTTGTTTTGACTCTATCTACCTAGTGTGTTTGATCTTGGTTCATCTGTTGGTTTCAATTTTAGCACAAAGAATCCAATCAGTTTCAAAATTTATTTCAAGTATTCTAGATAGAGGTCATATTTTGGAGCACTGTGACAAAATTTTGGTAGTTGCATATTGCATTTCTTATTTCATTATATATTGTGCTTTATTTGTGTGGCTTGATTATAATCACCTTTTGGTAAATCAGTGCTTCATTGGTCTTACTACTAACTATAACCACCTATGGGCAAATCAATATCATTGATCTAATCCATTGTACCCTATTTATAAGTTCCTATGGGCAAACTAGGGGAAATATTTGTTTATTGTGCCTTGGAATACTAACTTTACCATTCATATGTTGTATTGTGCCACTGTCCTAATTATGCCTATTTTATTTGAATTGATTGCTACACTAGTCAAATTCTTCCACTGTAAGGTGGAACTACTTTGACTTGAGGTAATTTTGGGACTATGTGGGCCATGATCAATACTTATTAAGGTTAGCTCAGTCCCCCTTTGTTGTCACGCTCTTTCCATTTTATGAGCTTGGACCATTTAGTATCTCGTCATTCTTGGTTGAGTTGAGATACTCCAAATTTTTTAAAATATTTAAAAACCATTTAGAAAAATAAAAAACATTGACTGCTTCTTTGCCTTAAGGATTCTAGTAACCCTCACTAAGTCAAAACAAATCACCTATCACTTAGTTTCCCCATTTTTTTAATCTTTTTATCCCATGCTCTTTTCATTTTGTGAGTTCATTCCCATAATCTTCTATCACATCCATCATGTTTGCTTTTCGATTATCATCATTTTTTTCTATCCCATATCCTAGGAAAACTACATTTAGCCTAAATTTTTATTGGATATTACATCCATAGAACTATGTAGGCAGTGCCCACTTTCATAGCACATATGGAGATAGCTAGGCCACCCCCTTCTTTTTATTTTATTCTCTTGTCTTGCTTGTTTGTTATGTTATCACTTATTTTCTAAGGGCAATGTTTGTTGTCTTATTTATGTCACATTATTTGTACTAACATTATGATTGACTATAATGTGTTGATTTATTTTTCATTGTGTTTTATTTGTTTGTTTTTTTGTGTGCCTGTTTGTTTGCTTTAAGTATTGTTTCTTTGATTCAGGTCTATGTGCATTCATTAGGTGATTCCTTATCTATTTATTATTAAGTCTATCTGTATTCATACACCTACATTATCATCATGGTTTTTATCATTGGTGCATTGTTTTGAATTGAGTATTGAATATTGGGAGTCAGTCCTTATGTATATTTTAGACAAGTCTTCATGGTACTCTATCATGATGCTTACCATCATATGCTACAACAAAAATCAACTTTGAGAAGTCTACACAACAATGCAACATCGATATTTCCTTTGTACTAGCACCAACAACAATCTTGATCTAAGCCAAATCATATCCCAAATAGAGTAAATAAATAACAAAAGAATTTTCCTCCTTACCAATCTAGATGATCATCTCCCTAATAATAGGTTGCCTAATTCATCTTTATGCTCTGTATCAATTTGTCATCATCATATTTTCCATCATCAACCATAAATCTTGCTCTTCATAATTAGGGTACAATGATTATAACTACCTTTAGGTAAACCATTGTACACCATCCCACCTACATTATCAATGATTCTAACTATCAATGGCAAATCATTATGTTATTGTCTCATATTTTCCACTATTAGGGTACAATGTTTATAACCACCTTTGGAAAACCCAAGGTACACTATCCCACTTACATTCTCAATGATTCTACCAACCTTTGGGTAAATCATTATATTTTCATCTATTTGGTCCACTCATTTCTTTCTTTCAAGGGACCATTTTTTGAACCCTTTTACCAACCACTCCCTTGATTGGGTACCCTACAGTTCATCCATTGACATTAAATTTTTAAGCACAAAGAACATTTTTATTCTTTAAGAAGATGTTACTATACTTATAACTTGCAATGCCTTCTCAAACAAGGGCAAACTGTAGACACCTAAAAGTGTCCACCAATGACTTCATACCTGAATTTAGATCAATTCTTACCAACTATTGAACATCTAGACTAAGAATTTCTAAATATCTTGAATTTGGATTCATAACATTCAATTAAATCAATTTAGCCCAAAAATTAATTAAATAGAGAAAATGCCCAAATCAATTAAATCAAAACTTGGAAAATATTCAAAATCTTAAAAGGGATTAATTAACATACAAATCATAATAAAATACTAATTGAATTCATCCTTGAGAAATGAAATGAACTTTTAAAAAAAAAAATCAAAGAATATCTTATATTTTCATCATTAGCTTTTGTGAGTTGTCAAAAATCTAAAATATCTCAAAACACACCTATTCCATGCTAATCATGAGGTTTAGACACCTTTTAACTCTACTGAGATTAATTAATCAAACCTAGGTTAGGATTTAACTCATTTTGAGTTGATTTCAAAACATATAAATACAAGCATTTGTCTCTTCATTTAGACAGCTTTGACATAATAATGTTATAATACAAGATTTAGAGCATAAAGCAAATACATAATGTTATAATGTCAAAATTGAGCCAAGCCAAGCCACTTGAAGTCATATCAAATTCAAAAGTCAATCCAACCATGGTGCCAATAGGATGTGGAGATAGCTAAGCCCCATTGATGAAGACTTCTTGAGCATAATCTGAGCAAGGCAAACAAAGAAACCTCTTGGAGCATTCAAAGAAAAGTAAGGAATTATGTGAGTTCTTTATATTTTTAGTTGTGCTTTATTCATTTGTGTTTCTTCACCATGTTCCTCCCTTTGATCTAGGCAAGATAATGTTATGCATGTTAGTGTATTTATTTTCATTTTGAGTGATTTTCATTGTGAAGCTAACATATGATCTAACCACCCTTATTGGATTCCTTGATCATAATTAGTACACCTAGTGGGACCATGAGCACCCCACACATCAAGGAGATCAATATGCAAGTCAAAAACTAAGAAATGGATGCTAAAATATCTTTAAAATTGCATTTCTAACCTTGTTTTGGCCGTATTTTTCTTTCTTTATATTTCTTGGTTCTACATAGAGATCAACGACAGTCAGTTATAACCAATCACAGTTGGCTCTAAACCAATCATGGCTCTGCTCAACTTTATTGATTCTTTGTAAACTATCAACAATCAGATTCAAGAGAAAAATGCTCATAAAACTTGCATTTTGATTCTTTTTATCAATCTTTTTCATGATTTCTAGGTTTTGAAGGTATTTAAATCCATTAACTAAACTTCACCTTACAAGTTTTCTTGATCTTTATGCTAACCATTACCTAATCTAACATGTTTGTCTTTTATATTTTTACCTTCGAGTTCACAAGTGATCGATGATAGTTTTAATCAATTGAAATCTATTCTTCACGATCAACATTGGTTCGAACTAACTGTAATAATTGCCTTGAACTAGCATCTGTCATCTCTAACTAGCTACGATCACTGTGTGTCAAAAAATAAAACCCAAGATCTAAATTTCAAACATCATTTGCTCATCCAAAAAAGTGCTTTAAAGTAGGACATTATTATCTAACAATTGTAGATCATGGATGTGATTTGGAACACCAATTTGCTTGTTTAGACTAATCAAACATTTTGTTTTGAACTTTTAAAAGGAATTAGTCAAATTTTGCACATTTCAATTTGGATCCTAAAATGAACATGTTAAATCTTACACATTTGGATATTGGTGTTTAAAATAAATCTAGAAGGCTAAGTCTTAAAAACACTTTCTTTGTAGTGCTTAAAATGAATGCTTAAGTCTTGAGCACTTATTTTTAGTGTTTAAAAATGAAATTAGGTTAAATCTTGAATATTTGAACTTTGGACTTAAAAATAACCTAGATGTTTTTGATTAAATTATTTTTTTATGAAATTATTTCAATCTTTCACACTGCAGTCAAGGGGCTTAGTAAAGACCATTGTCACATTCATTTTGGTGCTTAAAATAAAATTAACTCTTAAATATTTGTAAACTATTTGTTGATTGTTTATTTTCATAAAAAAATAGCATGTGTATGCTCTCCCTCCATCTCTTATAGGAAACTCATGGAATCAAAAACACCTTTACATTGCATTTAGTGCCTAGTCCAAGGCGTAGAAAGAAAGTTGTATAGGCTCTCCCCAAAACCCGCATGATATTGGGTGATCTAAAAGCAACCCTAAAGTCTTTCTATTTAATCTTTATTTTCATGTATTTTATATTGTGAAGGGGATGTCATTACCTCTCATGGGTTCTCTAAGGAAGCATTGACCCAAGGCTTCATCTCCTAACAGTGTTTTAACCATGCTCCATAGTAAGGTATGCAAAGATGAGAACATATACTACTAGAGTCAAGGGGTTGATCGACTAACCTTTCTTTTAGTAATAAAAGCTCAAGTCAGGTTTGGTCAACCAAGGGATACCACTGAGAAGTCCAATGATGGTATCATTATGCAAAGGAATAGACCCTTGCATGATAAATTGATCAGTATAAACTCAATTGACATGATGTTTCTCTTGTGTTAACCACACATAGGATCAATCTAGATGATTGTAACTTATAAGTTTTAATCAACCTCACTTTGCCACACTTTGATAGGATCTAGGATGATATACTTAGTTGTATTTCTATCATTTATTATTGTATTGCTTGGTGTGTTAAATCTAAAACTTTATTTTTTACACCATGTCATGAACGAATCTTATGTCCAACATTAATCCATTATTTGAGGAGGCATTATGATGTCGATTTGACACCTTGATTTAACTTAGAAGACTTTTGTGTTAAATGATAGAATAAGCAATACGATTGCATACAAACACCAAATCTAGATGTGAGACCAATAGCAAAGGCATTCACCATGAAACAATGAGAGAAAATTTAAACACACCATAACACAGATATACATAAAAAAAATTCAAAGAGGTAAAAAAATCACAAAAATTATTCATATAATGAGAAAGTAACAACTACTCAATTCAGTCTTTCTTCCTCTCACTTCTTTTTTCATTGTATCTTACAATATAAACTCTTTATTATATAGGCAAGATAATCTACCTATTATAAATGATTTTTTCTAACCACCACATTAATGAGTCAAACCTCTCTAAAATTCATTTAATATATTTTATTATTTATTTATATGAGGATAAACTTATGATAAATAATAAAATATATTATTATTTAACCAATATAATTTAATGTATTAAGGGTACATAAATAATACTACTTAACCATTAATTGTTCCAATACTCCCCCTTAATGTTAAGTAGAGATACATGGTGATTAGATGGGAACAACATATCAAAATTAAATTTTATGAACCATATATGATGAGTTTTAAGAGGTAATAATTGAAAGAAACATCTTTCATCATGTCATAGTCACCTTTAAAAGAATTATACTATGTAAACATAGTCACCCAAAGGTATTACACTATTTAACTATAGACACCCAAAGGTATTACACTATTTAACTATAGACACCCAAAATTATTACACTATGTAGCCGCACTCACATAAACACCTTTAAAGGAATTGCACTATACAACTATAGATACCCAAAGGTATTACACTATGTAACCATAATTACATAGTCACCTTTAAAATAATTACATTATACATCCATAAACACCTAAAGGATTTTGCACTATGTCCTCATAAGTATCTTTAAAAGAATTACACTATCTTATTCTAAACCACTTAATGTGAGTTTAGGCTAGCATGATTATGAGATTACATCTCACAATTTTTAATGAATAATCAACCAAACATATTATATACTTTTATAACATAAAGACCTCCATGTTACTATGTGTTGGGTATAGTGTAGATTTTCATATGAATTTTATTAAAATCACATAAAGTGATATATTATAATTCTTTATAATAAAAATAAGTATAGCTAAATAGAAGGAAACACAAGACCCACATGACTGTTAAGAAGTGACATTGTCATGCACACTCCCCCTCAATGAAAACTTCGATAAGTCCAACATTGAATAAAATTTTATAAAATTTAATTTCTTGGTGATGCATTAGATTTTTTACCAAATTTATAAAATTTTGATTATCACTAAGAAGGTTGGTATAATGAAGAACTTCTACATGATGTTCTTCTATCATCCTTCATAGCCACAAAGCTTTATTAACAACTCCCACATGAAGTGCTCCAAGTGATAGCACCTACACAAAACATAAACATATATCCAGAAGTAGACTCATTATGGTATGGTTAGTATCATAATAACTAAATAAATTAACATAATAAAATAATAATAATATAAATCAAAGTTTACAGTTTCTTTTATATACCAGAGTATATACTTTGTTAATTTCTAATGATCTAAGTATAGATCCTGCATAAATATGGAAGCAACACCCACATCTTATGAAATATCTATCCTAATAATGGTTAGAAAAATCAAAATACTAACAAGATATTTGTAAATAGGAGTTAGCTTTATTGCACACAATTTTTGGATCAAGCTTTAACACAACCTTCAAGAAAAATATATGTAAGCTTGCAATCAAGCATGTTAAATTTAACAAGTAGGTTATGTGATGCACATACAATAAATTAATTAATAATTTGATAATAATTAACTAAATATTACATATATTATTAGAAATAATTTCATATTATAATTTGATTCATAAATTTTTTCTTTCCTTTAACAATTGATAGTACAAGTTTGTATTTTATACTAAACTGAAGAAAAAAAAGTTTTAAAAAATAAAAAATTTAATGTGATTTTTACTTGATTTTGTAATAAATATATATATTCTAGTGTGTAAACAATACTATCCACTTTAGTTTATTGCAAAATAATTCATAAACACAAATAATTACAACAAAGGTGAAAGTTGTAAGTATCGTAAGTATCATAAATAATGTCGCAAATTACACTATTTGAATAAATTATTTTAAAATCAATCGTAGGAGGTTTAAAATAAAATAAAATGCCATCTCAATGTGTCTGAAAGGCGAAAAAAATTTAAATATCATCTGGTTACACAACCATCTTTGATAAAAAAAAATATGACAAGTCAAGGGTGTCAAAAGTATTGAAAGCATTGCAAGCTTCACACGTGAAATTTTGTACGACCAATAACCAAACTTTTCAATTAATTATTTTTAAAATAATTGATTAATTTTGATCAAAAAAATATATAGGAATTGATATTTAATTTAAGGACCTTGGATCTATAAATATTTTTTAAAAAATGCTAGTAAACTTCCCTTTATCTAGCACAAGACTCCACATACAAGCTACATGATTTAATTAATTCTAACTTTTTTAAAATCAAAATATTAAATGTATGTAAAATAAATATCTCGTCATTGTATAAAGAAAGAAAAAAAAAAATATTTTTTTATCTGTTTTTAGAAAATACAAATCAACAAACATGGGCTTACCATGTGCTTGAATAAAAAATTGGCTAATTACAACTCACCCACTAAGCACTAGCGTATATCTTATGTTTAATCATTTTCTGATCTAATTTTTATTTTTATTTTTAAAAATAAATAAACCATAATTAAATACTTTCATAATAAAATGCAAGTATTTGTTTAAAATTTAGAAAAAAAAATTAAAAACTTAAGTGGGGTTCACTATTTGGGTGAAATAAAGCCAATTAAATAAATATTTTATTTTTAAAATACTTGCATTAAAACTTTAACATATCCATTGATTCCTTGTTGCATCATGCTTTATACAGAAGTATGCCATAAGTGGAGAGTAAGGAAGGATTGTAGGAGCTCTAGACATCTTTTTTTAGTGATCCAAAGATTAAAAACACTCAAAAATTGTCATTCAAAGCTACTGATAGATCTATATCAATAATTTTTTGACTATAAAATGATATTTTAATGCTCCTACTACTGTTATGGCATACTATGGCACTAGGTAGAAGTAAAAAAATTTAGATTTTCTTTTAATGCTTTTTAGGGTCTGAAAATTGCTCCAACAGGTTTAAATATTATAGAAAATATGAAATCAACCTTTAAATCTCATAAAATAACTGATAATACATTATTTCTATTTTTTTATTCCATGGTCATACAAGCTGAAGCATGATGCTTGGGAAGAGAGAAAAAAATTAAAAATAATTGTAAGAGACCAAATCAGACAAACTAAATATCAAAATTATTTGAAAATGACCAAACTAAGCAAATGAAAAAAATAAAACTGAGATTTACTACCCAAAATCTAAGCTTTCATTATTTTTATCTCACACATGCTAAAAAAGATATTTGAGAGAAGAGAGAAAAATTGAAATGAGCTACAAGAGTCTAAATCAAGTAAAATAAAGGTCAAAAATGTTTAGAAATGATCAAACTAAGCTAATTGAGTGACCATTATATATATATATATATATATATATATATATATATATATATATATATATATATATATATATATATATATATATATATTAAAGTGATATAAAGGCCATAAAAAAAAATATTTCAAGCTTTAATTCATTGAATTGTTAGCTCTATTAATGTTTGCAAATCCTTATAAGTTTTAGATCTGCAACTAAAGAGCTTCAACTACCTTCATACAGATCATTAGTCCAAAAAATAAGAAAATCTTTAAAAAATTAATGTTTAAAAAATTATTTTTAGCACATTTTAAGATTTTTAGTTATATCTATGACATAAAAATAGGCTTAAATATGAAAAATTATATAGATCTGAGATTTCTAAGTTTTAAGAGAGAAAAAAGTAGAATAACTTACTTTCTACAGAAAAAGAAGCTTGAAAATTTTCATGATCATACCATGACTTGAAAAATGGATGAATCTAGGCTTGAACACAAGCTAAAAAACTTTAATCTATGATCTTGCCACTTGATCACTCATCAATTTGCTCGGATACCATGATAAAACAAGAAATACAATTGCATATGAACACCAAATCTAGATGTGAGACTAATAGCACAGACATTCACCATGAAACAATGAGAGCAAATTTGAACACACCATAACATAGATATACATAAAAAAAACCTTCAAAGAGGTAAAAATCCCATAAAGATTATTCATATTATGAGAAACTAATAAGTACCCAATACAATCTTTCTTCCTCTCGCTTCTTTTTTCATTACATCTTACAATATAAACTCTTTATTATATAGGTAAGGTAATCTGCCCATTATAAATAACTTTTTCCAACTACCACATTAATGGGTCCAACCTCTCTAAACGTCATTTAATATATTTTATTATTTATTTACACAAAGATAAACTCATGATTGAAAATTAAATATATTATTATTTAACCAATATAATTTAATGTATTAAGGGTACATAAATAATATCATTTAACCATTAATTATTTTAATAATATCTAAAACTTTATTGTTTAAACCATGTCATGAACAAGTCTTGTGTCCAACATTACTCCATTGTTTAAGGAGGCATTATGTCGTTCATTTGACACCTTGATTTAGCTTGAAAGACTTTTATGTTAAAAATACTGATTATGGCACTTGATTGAGATGGGTAACGTTATGCTTCCCAAAATCATTTCAATTTTTGTTCCTTAGAAGTCTTTGAAACATATCATTTTCATATCGTTTGGGAGTGATAACATCGTTATGCTGCCCAAATTATTTCATAGACTTCTCTTGTCTTGTGTCCAATTTTCACATTATTTGAAACCAATCACTTTTGCCTTGTTGGATCTTTGTTTAATAGAACCATGTTGTTCAAATTTTCCTAACTTGTTTATCAATAAAGCCTAAGTTTTCTTAAATTGAGTCTTTGATTAAATTTTCCAAGTTCAGATCCAAACATTGATTGACTTTTGTTTAGGCCTTGACATGCAGGGGATGATACACAAATCTTTCTCTTTTGGATTGTGTAACTTAGGTTAATTTTTTACCTAAAATTCAAAAACTATATTGTTTGTGCCTTCATTTGTAAAAATTAGTCCATCTTCAAATGCCTGTTGTTTAGTGCCATATACCAATTTTATCACGTTTATGTCTAGAATTAAGTGTCTTATTTATGCTAAAGTATTCCAAGTTTGTTAGATTAGAAATCATCTCTTTGTTTAAGTCTAGATTTTGATGTTGCATTTGTCTAAAAGTTCTAGTATATGCCTTATTTTGAGCCTATATTTTGACACCATGTTTGGTCAAAATACCTAGCAACTTTTTCCTTTCCTAGTTTAGACCTATTTGAAACATCTTTGGACCTAGAGTTTGGCATCTTATTTTTTGGTCATTTTACTTGACCTTGTTTGTGTGAGACATTAACATTAGACATTTGACATTATACTATTTTTACCATGTCTTTGCATAGATATTTGGAGATATAGATCCACCCTAGACCAAGTTAGAACAAGTTTGAATAATTTGTCCTTTGGACATTATTTTTATGAGTTTGTAGAACTCTAAGACTTTTTGTTATGGAGATTTATTAATAGATATAGATATGTCTAGCTACACTTATGGTGGAATCACATACAATCCAAGTTATGATGGAATGGCCCATAAAATTTAATTGGAGACCCTTACTAGGATGATATGGTTTGTGAGAAGGACTTGGGTGAAGACCTCTTTGAAAATGTTATTGTTTGTGAGACATATCCATATCCACCTTACAATAATCAATCAAGAGAAAAAAGTCAATAACCTACTTACGATTTAATACAAACCCCCTATGGAGATAAAGATGATGTTATTGTGGGGGAGGATCCATACCCTTCTTACAATCCTCAATTTGGGGAGTAAATCTAAAGTGCTCAAGTACAGGGTGCATTGATCCTTTTTTCAGGTCAATTGTGATATTATACTCACCTTTATGTGATCACCCGATCCCCCACATATACCGATAACCCTCATTTAGAGTGTGTGAGATACCAAGCTCCACAACATCCAAGGAATACCATTACAATTATAGGACCTAGTCCTTTGGCTTGTGCAAGCAATCAAACTCTATAACACCCCAAGCTTATCATTCAAGTACTTAATCATTTAGCTTGTGTGAGTAGTCAAGCTCCATAATGGCCCAAGCTTAACATTCTAAGACCTAATATTTTAGATTTTTCAAGTAATCAATCTCCACAACACTCCAAGCTTATAATTCCATGACTTAGTCTTTTGGCTTGTGAAAGCAATCAAGCTCCACAACATCCTAAAATTGTTATTCTAGGACCTCATCCTTTGGCTTCTATGAGCAACCAAGTTACACAATGCCCAAGCTTATTATTCTAAGACCTAATCCTTTAGTTTATATGAGAAATCAAGCTCCACAATGCCCTACCATTACCATTCTAGGACCTCATCCTTTGGCTTGTGCGAGCAATCAAGCTCCATGATGCCCTACCATTACCATTTCAAGACTTCATCCTTTGGCTTGTGTAATCAAGCAAGCTTCAAAATTCCCTATCATTATTCAACCAAGCCAATTAGTACTCTAACCAAGCCAATCAGTACCTCAACCAAGCCCATCAATACCTCTTCAATAGATCCAATCATTCAAGGACCAAGATGTATTCAAAACTAGTATTTTACAATTGATCATAAACCAAATCCAAGAGAACCAACCAATCCAGAATGTTTTTGTTGAACCATTCATTTGTGATAAGTCAACCTATAGTAAATCACCTTCCAATCCTATTTTCATTGTCAAGGGGTATCAATCTGATGAGCCTATCTTTGTTGAGTCACTTCTTAATGATTCTAACCACCTTTGGGAGAATCATTACCTCGACCATATGTCTATTTTTTAAGAGCTTCCCTTTGATAAGCCAGTATTTGAGGAGTCATATCTTGACCTTAATCTCACCATTGTGGAGTCTCACTTTAACAAACTAGTCTTTGAGGAGCCTATTATGCCATCATAAGCCATTACTTATCCAAAATTGAACATTCAATAGGACATCATTGTAACAACATACATCAGATGAAGAATCAAAATTAGATTTAGGTTCTAGTCTTGAATCAACGTTAGATTTTACATCTGAAGAAGAATCAACATCAATCTCAACATCGTATTTAGAGTCCCTTGAGTCAGAATTAGATCTAGAATTAGAATACATTCATGGTTTTTACAACATTGGTTATGCATACTTCACAAATCAATTTGAATATATTTTTGATCCTTATATGGTTTTTGAGGATGATTACTTTATAATCAACATAATTTATCCTAGTATCTTCTATAAGGATTGTAAAGCCTCTCCACTTTTCATTACCACTCTTGCTACGCCCCTAACCTATCACATGTATGAGGATAGTATTAGCCGACTTGTGGATTACTTATCCCTCTTTGACATTATATTACTTAGCCAAATTTTGGCTTTCTTTATATTATTAGGTCAGCCTATGGAGTAACCATGGCCTAGTTAGACTATATATAAGAGGTAGTGGGTAATCATTTATCATCATATTGTGAATTCTGCTCTTATTGAAGCTTGTGGAGGTTGCCCCCTCGAAGTGGCTTATCTATTATCATATATTTAGATATATTTTAGTCATATTTGGATATAATCCTTCTATTATACTTAATTCTTAAATTAATTTCATTACAAGTGGTATCAAAGCTGCGATTTGGGCAATCTTGTGGGCGAAACACTAAATTTTTAAATTTTGCAATATATATAAAATGGTTGAAATTTTATCTAAAATTTTTTTACTATAGGTGAAAAATCATCACATTAAGCATCCATTAAAATTTCAGCTCATTTGGATCTGTTTTTCAAAAGTTATCGCTATTTTATGGTTTTTTATAAAATTGCTCTATCGTGTGCAATTCAAAGAATTTTTCTGAGTTTTTTACATTTTTGGAAATATTAGAAAAATTTGTCTATGGTTTTTTATTTGTATATTTTGAATTGAGGTTGAAATAATTCCAAAATCGCTTGGTCAAAGTTGGGTCAAAAGTGTCAATAAGGGTTGACATCGTAAAACCCTTTTATGGCAGGTCCACAAACTCGAGGCTGAGGAAAGGGTGCTAAAACTCCAGGAAAAACTCCTAAAAAGTATGAGATGGAGTCAGAAGGGGGGTATAATAGACCCTTTGTACCAAGGTTTTCTGACATAGATCACAAAGTGAGCCAGCTTGACTATAGTGTGCAAGGCATTCAGAGTGAGGTGCAAGACATACAATCTAATATGCAATCCATACAAGATAGTTTGGGATATATCATGACGGCTTTAAAAATTAATACATCAGATCATCAAGCTAACTCTATTTCACAAACCCACTAGGGTGGTTCTCCTAACCAGTCTACTTCAAATCCAACTCCATGGCCATAGAAGAACCTACTACCAAAAGTGGATATGCGCAAATTCAATGGAAAAGATCCACTCAATTGGCTCAACCAAATGGAGAGTTTTTTTGACCTACATCAAATTCCAAGTGGACAAAAGGTTACCATGGCATCCTTGTATCTTGAACCTAATCAATTCATTTGGTATCGATGGTTGTGTGCTCAAAAGAAAAAGATGAGTCTCAATGTCACCTGGTCAATTTTTACAGAGCAGCTCCAATTACACTATGGCAATAGTGTGACAAATAATTACTTCAGCGAACTGGAAAAATTGTGAAAAATAGCTTTGTCAAGGATTATATTCATCATTTTCAAAACCTATCCTTACGTGTGGAGACAATTTCTGATGCAAACTTGAATGACCTATTTTTGGGTGGACTCAAGGACCACATTCAACATGAGGTACGCATGTTTAATCCACTTAATATTTCTAAATTTATTATCCTAGCACGTAGAGCTGAGGAAAAATTCATAGCCAACAAGAAGCAGCCATTCACTCACTTCAAAGATCGTAGCATATCATCATCAACATTTCCTCCACCTACTAGATTGACCCCTTAGCAAATTGAAGAAAAGCGTGCAAAAGGATTATGTTTTGGTTGTGATAGCAAGTGCAGTAAAGGACATAGATGTGTTGAGAAGAAGTTATTCTACATTGAGGGACCAAATGAAGATGAAGAAGCAGATGATGCCTCCAATGATGATGAGGAAGATATAGAGGAGGTACCTGAAGATTCTCAACCTACAATCTCTTGTCATGCACTTGCAAGTATTATCACTCCATAAACTCTTAAGGTGGTGGGTCTCCTCAAAAAATAGAAGGTGACAGTGTTGATTGATTCAGGGAGCACACATAACTTTATAAACCATAAGTTGGCCACTTGATTGAACTATTTCATCTACCCAACACCAGAATTTTAGGTCATGATTGCAGGTGGTGGCACAATTCATTGTTCAGGCAAATGCCATAGTATTAAGCTTACTATGGGTGGGTACAATCTTGACTCTCCTATGTTTGCTATTCCCATGGGTAACACAGACATTATTTTGGGAGTCCAATGGCTCACAACCTTAGGTACCATTGAGATGAACTTCCAAGAACTATTCATGCGCTTTCATTCTGAAGGTAAGAAAATTGAACTACATGGATTACATGCAAAATCTCCACAATTGGTTAGTTCACATCAGATGACCAAGATGCTAAAAAATGGGGCAGAGGGAATTATTTCATGATTATGCTCCATAGAATTTCAACCCCCAAAAGTATCTACACATCTTGATCTACTAATAATTCTTGAAGACCACTCATCTATTTTTGGGGCCATGCCAAAAGGACTACCACCAAAAAGAGAACATGATCATGCCATTCAACTAATTCCAGGTAGTCAACCACCAAATATTAGACCATATAGATATCCATATGCATAAAAGAGTAAAATTGAAAAGATGGTCCATGAGATGCTGGAGGCAGGGATCATCAAGCATAGCCAAAGTGCATATTCATCACCAGTGGTCATGGTGCAGAAGAAGGATGACACATGGAGGATGTGCCCAGATTATAGGGAACTCAACAAGTACACCATCAAAGATACGTTTCCTATTCCAGTAATTGATGATTTACTTGATGAGTTGCATGGTGCTAATTATTTTACAAAATTGGATCTTCGCTCGGGGTACCATCAAATTAGAATCAAGGATGAAGATGTTCATAAAACTGCTTTTAGAACACATGAGGGCCATTATGAGTTTTTGGTAATGCCCTTTGGTCTTACAAATGCACCATCTACTTTTTAGAGCTTGATGAACACTATTTGTAGGCCTTTTTTAAGGAAGTTTGTGCTAGTTTTCTTTGATGACATATTGATTTATAGTCAGACATGGGAAGCACATCTGCAACATGTGAAACAGGTGTTGATAGTTTTGGAGAAGCACCAACTGTATGTGAAGCCATCTAAATGTGCTTTTGGACTACAGGAGTTAGAGTACCTTGGTCACATTGTTTCCCATGAAGGGGTCAAAGTTGATCCTCAGAAGATCAAAGAGATAATGGAATGGCCCATGCCAAAAACTCTCAAAAACCTTCGAGGTTTTCTTGGACTAACAAGTTACTATAGAAGATTTGTGAAAGGTTATGACATCATAGCAGCTCCACTCACTGCATTGCTAAAGAAGGATGTTTTCCATTGGAATGATGATGCCACCAAAGCATTTGAGAAACTAAAAGTAGCTATGTGCACCACTCCAGTTTTGGCTACTCCAGACTTCTCACAAACATTCACTGTTGAATGTGATGCTTCTAGGTCTGGATTGGGGGCAGTACTAATGCAGGAAGGAAGACCCATTGCATTTGAAAGTCATCAATTTAAAGGTAAGAATCTACAAAAACCTATTTATGAGAAATAAATGATGGCTATTCTTCATGCAGTTAAACAATGGAGGCCTTATCTGATGGGTAGACACTTTAAGGTGAAAACGGATCATGATAGTCTCAAATACTTTTTGGAGAAAAGATTATCATCTAAGGAACAACAAAAATGGGTAACCAAAATGTTGGGTTATTATTTTTAAATCATCACAAGAAGGGTAAAGATAATGTAGTAGCAGATGCACTATCTAGACGGGATGCATCCACAGAAGCATTACTTTGTGCAATGTCCATATTGCAAGCAGATTGGGTGGATGAAGCTAGGTTAGAATGGGAGCAAGACAAGGATACACAAGTTCTGATTCAGAATCTCCAGCAAGGTAATTTATCCTCTGACAAATTTGAATGGAAAGGTAATGTCCTATGGTATAAGGGTAGGTTATACTTGTGCAAAACTTCAGAGCTTAAGCATAAGATTCTTGCCAAGTTGCATGCATCTCCACTTGAGGGACACTCAGGGTTCTTGAAAACTTATCATAGAATTAAGAAAGAATTATTTTGGGAAGGACTCAAGGGAGATGTACAAAAGTTTGTGGAAGAATGCATGATATGCCAACAGAATAAAGGTGAAACAGTTAAGACCCCAGGTTTGTTACAACCATTAGCAATTCCTAGTCAAAGGTGGGAGGAGGTTTTCATGGATTTCATCACTGGGTTGCCTTATTCTGAAGGTAATAATGTTATTTTGGTCATTGTGGATAGGCTTACAAAATATGCCCATTTTTGTGCTCTCTCACACCCATTTTCAGCAAGTACAGTCGTGGCTATTTTTATGGAAGCAGTTCTCAAATTACATGGAACCCCAAAAATAATTGTAAGTGATCGTGATCCTATTTTCACTAGTAATTTATGGACTGAACTATTTTCTTGTTTGGGTACTCAGCTAGCTCATAGCTCATCTTACCACCCCCAATCTGATGGACAAACTGAAGTGGTTAACAAATGTTTAGAGGGGTATCTCTGTTGTTTTGTATCAAATAAACAAGCACATTGGGTTAAATGGCTACCACTTGCAGAATGGTGGTATAACACATCTTTCCATACCTCTTCTAAAATTTCACCATTTCTAGCACTATATGGTTACCATCCACCTTCCATCACTTCTTCATTAAAGATGCACACCAAGGTTCAAGATGTGGAAGAGCACATTCAACATCAACAAGAGGTTTTGGCTAGTTTGAGAGAGAATTTAGCCTTGGCACAAAATAGGATGAAGCAACAAGCAGATCAACACTGGAGTGAGTGAAATTTTGAGGTGGGTGACTGGGTATTTGTTTGTTTGCAACCTTACAAGCAGATGTCCTTGAAGTAATAGAAAAAGGACAACGAACTTGCTCCAAAGTATTATGGCCCTTATCAAGTTCTACAAAAAAATGGAAGTGTGGCTTACAAGCTCGAGTTACCTCATTCATCTCACATACACCTAGTATTTCATGTTTCTTGTTTGAAAAAGGTCATTGGATAGAAAGTTTTTGCCTAGACAGAGCTCCTAGAACTAGATGAAGAAGGACAAGTCATTTTGGAACCAGAGAAGATCCTCCAAACATGTACTAAGAGGTTGAGAACCAGAGAGATTAAGGAATATTTGATCAAGTGGAAAAACCAAAGCAATGAAGATGCAACTTGAGAAGGTGAAGAATTTTTGCAACAACATCCACAGTTGTTCAACATTGAGGACAGCATTGGTTTGAAGGGGAAGGGCATGCTACGCACCTAACCTATCACATGTTGAGGATAGTATTGTCTGACTTGTGGCTTACTTATCCCTCTTTGACATTATATTACTTAGCCGACTTGTGGCTTTCTTTAGATTAGTAGGTCGGCCTATGGAGTAACCATGGCCTAGTTAGACTATATATAAGAGGTAGTGGGTAATCATTTATCATCATATTGTGAATTTTGCTCTTATTGAAGCTTGTGGAGGTTGCCCCCTCGAAGTGGCTTATCTATTATCATATATTTGGATATCTTTTAGTCATATTTGGATATAATTCTGCTGTTATACTTAATTCTTGAAGTAATTTCATTACAATTCCACATGCCATTAAAAATAACCAACATAGCGATGTTATTTCCATTCCACCTCCCACAAGTGTCGATTAGGATAGATGGAATCACATCTTATTGAATTGCATCAATGGTGACATATCGGTTAAAGAACAATAAGGAGGCTAAGACCAAATTCATGCATAAAAATATTAATCTCTTAGTGAAACCTTTTCGAAGGCACCAAGGGACAATAAAAGTTCAAAATCAAAATCTTATAGTGAAAACTTTTCGAAGGATCAAGAAGACAAGTAAATTCAAAAATCAATGTTTCTTAGTGAAACCTTCTCGAAGGCACTATGGGACAATCAAGTCAACTTCATTGGTGAAAACCTCTTTGAGGTACCAATTGTTGAGCACATTAGTCCTTCACTAATTGATAAACACAAAATCAAATATGAAAACAATATAGCTTCTAATCTAAATCATAATCAAATGGTATATACTCTTAGGCATAAATAACAAAAAAAATTGGTGGTCTTATTGTTGACCAAAATTGACTTTTAGGTCAAATTGGGGTACCCCTAGGTAAAAAATTAGTATTTAAGTGTTTTAATGGGTCTAATATTATGTATAAAGGTGAATTATATTTTAATTGATGTCAATTAATATTATACTAGCCTTGGTCATTAGTTTTATTAGTCCCTTTGGTCATTTTGAGTCATTTTATGGGTCAAAAAGGTGCATTTAATGAGTTGTATAAGTTTTTTGGGAAGTGTGAAGGTTAAAAAATATTATTTCATGCTTCATGTGTCCACTTTATCCTTAACCAACTGACATAACTAAAAATTGATAGGTTGTTTAGAAGAAACAGTAGTTTTCTAGTGAAAAGAGAATAAAATGGCACTTGTATGGCCTCCTTGGGAAGTGTGCCATGTGAAAAAAATTTAAATGTGACTCTTTAGCTTTCCAATGATTATTTCCATGCTTTTTTTCTTTTAAAGTGTCAAAATTGGGCTAAAACTGTTAGACTCCTTGGCTTTCCTAGACATGCAGAAGTAACCTTTAGGTTTTTACTTGATACAGCCAATAGAAAGAGTTTCAAGTCAAAAATTTTTAGGAGGTACTATTAAAATTATGGAGATAAATTTTCATAATAATATTTCCAAGTTTTTTAAACCATACTTTATGAACCATCCCTTGTAAGTTGATTGCACTTTTTTGCTAGTTGTTTCATACACCCTACATGTTTTGCTTCATTTTGGGTAATTATGTACAATTTAGCTATTGATTTTAATTATTGAGGATTTTAACCTCATTATATAATTATCTCCATGTTTATTTTCTTTTTTAATGGTGTTTTTATAAGCAAACTTGTCTCAAGTTGCAAGAGAGACACCATTCTTTATTGAAGGTAGATTTTCACTATTTACAGAATCTCCAAGATTTGGTAGTGATTCCAAGGGATGATTATAAGTTAATTATCATGTATTAAATTTAATTTTATCTCCTATCACTCTAATTTAATTCCCCAAAGCATACTCCATGAGAATAGAGTCATAAGACAACATGCAATCAGTTGATTCTATGACTATTATACACAGTCAACCATGGTGAGTTGTGTATATTGAAGATATGTATAGATTTCATGGAGAGTAAGTATGGTTTTAATATGTTAATAATTATCCAATTATATTAAAAAATAATCAAATCTTACAAAGGGTGAGCAAGGTACTATGACAGTCAATTAACACAGTCATGCACAGTCTCCCACCATTTTGCTCATCTCCAAGTGCTTTCATGGAAGTACCTCAACATTGGAAGGGAGGTGTGAAATATTGTTTTGAGCCTTGAAAAATATTTAGTTTCCATTTGAAAAAATTTAGGATAAAAAAAATTTGAATCCATAACCATGATCATTGTCTACACTTAGACCTACTACTTGTATACTGAGAATCAACATCTACAGGTGGCCCTAGCAAAGGTCTAAAACATCATAGGGGATTGTTGGAACAAATGAAATATTATTTGGAAGTAATATCATGATATATGAATCATTATAGATTTATTTTTAGTTTAAATTTATAATATAAAATTATAAATCACTTTCTAACATGAGTTGACAGTGCTCAAGGGTATAGTCCCTAAAAAATGAAAATAGAGGTCTGAGGCTTTCTTGCCAATGTCATAAAACAAGGTTACCAATATTTTGGTGCATCATAATGAATTTATATTGTATCCCCATCATGGTATAATGATATTAAAAAATATGGAGGACAATGGAGTATATGAATATATCTTTTAAAATCCTAAAGTTGCTTACAAAACCACTAAACTTAGGCATTGATATCTACAAAAGTTAGATCCAAAAGTAACCATGTACTATAGGTTGACTATTCTAGATCATGAAAATATTTGATAGTGGTTCCAAGTGTTTTAATTTGCACTCATTACTCAATATATAATCAAAGTAGAGGGAGAGACTATTTTTTTTCCTCCCATGCACATTCCTAGTTCGTACACTATGAAAATAGGCACCTATAGTAGGGTAAGTTGACAGTGGGTTGTTAGATGATGTATAGGTGGTGTTTTAAGGCATGAAAGGTGAATATAAACATGGAATTTATGATATAATGATATAATTCTTAATTAAATTCTTAAAACACCATGACCAAGTCTCTATGAGCTAAAGAACACTTACAAGTAGGAGTTAAGGTAGGCATGTCTCAGTCCAGCAGGGTATTGAATTGTGACTCTAGCTAGATACCTCAAATGATGTTTTGAAGGCTTAAAAATAAGAATATTAGTTAAAATGGATGTATTTATAGATAAAATTTAATTCAAAAAATATCTTTACACTATAACCAATCCCCCAAGAAGGTAATCTATACCTACAAGATCCCATAGTCAACTGTAGTTGACTGTGAGGTGGGTAGAGGACAAACAGACTGGTTGTTTGAAGTATATAAGGGATAAAGGATGAAGAAAATGGAAATAAATCACTTAAAAATGATCCTAATTAAATAAAGGAGAGTTTTTTACCCTTTTCTCAAGCCCAAACAAGCATACAAGTATACCTACAAACCCCTAAAGATTCCTATACAACTAGCTAGAAGTAATATGGGCAAACAGTGAGATGAGTCTAGAATCTAGGTATGAGATTAATAAGTCCTAATTAATTATAAATGGCCATGAAATATTCAAACTAGGATCATTAAATTTATTTCAAAATACAAACTATGTAGGTTTCCCACGGATGACCCATATTCTACAAGAAACACAGTCAAGGGTTGAAGAGCAATTTTAAGAGTTCAAGTGTGTGAGGAGGAAGCATAGGAGGATGAACATATTTTAAATATAAAGGTACCTCCACCATGGCTATTATATCCTCATTAAAATATCACAATGGATGTAGAATAAATAAAGGAGATCAAACAAACAAGGTTCAATCCATGTCAAGGAATCTTGCACAGTCTACATTGTCAAGGAGTCTATCTTGGGATTTGGATGGATTAAGAGGTATATTGACATAAAAAATGGCTCAAAATTGATATAGATGGTCTCCATAACTTTTATAACCCTCTCAAATATTCAAATTATCTGAGAGGATAGGGTAAGTTCCCTCTATTTTATCTCAGACAGAGGGTACTCCCCTCAATGTAAAGCTTGGTAGTTTTTGGAAAGGATGGTAGGTGGATGCATGGAGAGATATTTGGAAATTTTAGTAAGGATATATGATATATATAACATATGAAGACATATAAAACTATTCATGAAGGGATGAATCTTATTAGAGTGTCCTAAAATCCCAAGGTTACAGACAAGCCTATTAGGCAAGGTACAAGTCTAGTGCCCAAATGAGAAGTCATTCTAAATTATAGATCTAAGTAGACTTCATAGAATATTGGAACATGTGTATGGGATTAATACATGTGTCTTTGAGCTATTAGAAGTCAAATGAAACCATCAAATGTCATTTTGAGTATAGGTTGCAGTCAGGCTTAAAGGTAAGGTTTTGGCATAGACCCCAAATAGATGGCGAACTCCACCTTCCACATGATTTGAGCATTAAAAACTATTTGAGATGTTAAGTTGTGGAGCTAAAAGCTTCACTAGTGTGCAAATGTGGAGGTTGTTGGGCTACATAGTAACCAACATTGGTCAGGCCAACTGACATCAGTTATCTTCAGCTACACAGTAACCAGCATCGATTAAGGGGTCGGTTGGCATTGGTCAGACAGAAATCGACGTCGGTCACCTGTATGTTTCCAGAACTATTGTTCTAATTTTAGATGAATAGTTAGTTTGCATGTAAATACTAATTTTAGTCTTGAGTCTGTGTTTCTAATTATTGTTTGGTTTGGGATCTATTTAAAAGACCCATGGGGCTGTATTGTAATGTAGGACTAAGGATTAAAGAATTAGATCCTCAAGTGTAAGATCTAGAAGGTCTGCAAGAGTGCAAGACCAGGGTGATATACATGTAAGCAAGGTCAGTTGATCTACAGGGTGTGCAAGATTAGGGAGATCTGCTTGGTAAGCAAGATCAAGATCTGCTGGTGGAGGGAACAAACTCAGTGTTGAGTTGGTTGTAATTGATTGAGAGAGAACTCTTGAGGGAGAATTACTGTACACCCAAGAGGTGTAGGAAGAGTGAGATTTATTCATTGTATTTCCTTTTGAAAGAGTGTTAATACAGATTGTATTGTTTCTCGTATCATCTATTCTTTGTTGTTTCTAATTTTTAGTTACTTATTACTTCTAGTTTAATTCTGTGTTTAGTTGCTTATACAAAGGTAATCATTTGTACTCTAAGGAGGATCCTGACATGAGAATGTTCATGGGTTATAAAAAAAGGTGTTAAATCCTTTAAATTATAGTAGAATAAAATAAAAGGGCCACTTTTGACTAGAAAACTCACTCAAACTTGCATGAAAGAGGAAAACAAGCTCGAGTAGGCAACTTCAAATGCTCATATCTTCTCCAAGGATTTGAATGGGTGCCAAGGGAGTTCAAATATGTTATCAGGAGTCTTGAAGGCCATTTTTGTGGTATTTTTATGCAAGTTGGATGTCAAAGTTTTATGAACAAACCTTAAGAGGTCAAACCGGCCTAAACCCTTCCTAGTGACCTGATTGGAGAAATGAAGATGGAGATGAATTATTTATTAGTGTAGGTTTTTATTTTTCCCTATTTTTTAATTAGGGAAATTATATTTCTTGTGCTTTCATGGAGTTTTCCTACTTTTGTGGGATAGGCTAGCTTATGTGGAGGTGTGTGTCATAGATGTGTCATAGGTGTCATAAGAATGTCATAAGTAACTCCCTTTATGGGATTTACTTATCTATTCTTAGCACCTTGTCACCACCTCTCATGGAGGAGTTGCAGTCTATTCTTGGGGTGCCTTGACCACATTTGTGGAGGAGTTACTTACGTGCTCTCCTATATGTATTCCTCAATTTGGCCATCTCATGTTAATCAGATTTTGGTTTTCTCCATTTTGTCTTGTGCAATTTATCTTCTTGTATAATTTCAAATTGCTTTAGCATCTATGTGGTGTGCACTTGTTTCATCTCGTGTGATCACGTCTCCATTGCATTCGCATTATCTGAATTCTGGGAACAACTCTGATATGGTATCAAAGCCACTCTGGTAATCGTGTGTCTGGTTATGCTATTAGTTTATTCTGAAATTCTTACTTTGCTTTCTTAGTAGTTTTTTTGCTTAACTCTGTTGCATTTGAGAGCTTTGGTAGAGTTTCTTGAAAACTCATGCAAATCTATACAGAAACATATTTTAAAAAAATTACTTCTGAGTTAAAATTTGCCAAGACATCTTATAGATCTATTGTGGCTTTAGCAAAGGCAATAGAATTCCTTTTCTTTTGGTCATTCTGCAGGGAAAGATAGATCTCTACAATCTAGTTTCTGTTCTTGGATGCCACTTTTAGTGTGGGGCATCTGGTAGGATGAGGTGTGCAACTCCAGCAAGGCGCAGTCCAGCTCCACAGCCCTATCTCTATTGTTGTCTTTGCTGAATTCAGTTTTTTTGGTTTCCAGTGCCCCAAGGCCACGCTGGACACTCTTCTAGTCAAGCATCCTTTCTACAGCAACGCCACACCAAGCAACAGTAATGCCTTCAGCAACAACCACGCCATCAGACCGTACGGCGTCCAGCGTGCAAGTCTGCAGATTATTCATTTGTTTTTTCTGCAAGCAAAATCTGAACTTTTTTTGGCGCCCCTTCCTTGCTTGGCATCCCATGTGGGCCCTTGGACACTTGGCATCCATCAAATTGTCTTTTGTTTTATTTTTTTTAGTTAAAAATTAACTTGTCAAAAAAAAAATCAGTCAATTTGATTGAATATTAAGTTTATTAGACAATTTGATAATTTGGGGGTTTAGATTTAAAACTTGTATCTTCAACCCACGAAGACGAAGGGTGAGGCCTGGGTTGGCAGGAGACCAATTCCCCCTGAAAAATATCTCTTTTGGATTCCTCGCTTCGTGCCAAATCCAACGAGTGGTTGGAAGGCCACTTTCTCTCTCAAAACAGGCATTTTTTTAATGTTTTAGTGCTTTTTTTTGTAAAAACACTAGTTTACGAGAAAATTGAACCTTTAATATCTTGCAAATGGTAGCTCGGTTTTGGGTGACATTTTTTGTAAAAGTGTTTGTAATTCAATTCTCCATAGTGTAGGCTTTTTATTTGTCAAAAATGCACTAGTTTATAAAGTGCCTAAAATTTGGGTCTCCTGAGACGCATTTTTCGCTGAGTCCGATGTCCTGTTTGCTTAAGTCTTAAACTGATTACTCTAAGATGCATTCTCAGCTGAGCCCGACGTCTTTTGAGCGTGCACTTGCATATTTGGGAGGGGGCTCAACATTTCAGGGGGGTGTGATTGCTTTTCACAACTTACAAATCTTTTCTTTCATTCTCCTTTCTGCATAATTTCACAACTTGCAATCAACACAACTTCACCTAAATTCAGCTTAAAATGGATTTTTTTCAACTTAAACCCCTAACACCCTTCAACTATCATGAATGGAAGGTTAAAATGTCAATCATTTTTAGAAGCAAAGGGTTGTAGAGGATCACCATGGGTACTAAAGTAGAACCCAACACTGATGCTGAAAAGGTCAAGTGGTACAACCGTAGTGATGAAGCCTATGGATTACTAAGCTTTTTTGTGTCTCCAAAACTTTTCTTCCATTTAGAAACTTCCAAGACTCTTAAAGACATATGGGACACCTTAAAACTCTTATTTGGGAAGCTTTATGAGATGAGAGGACATGAGATTGAAAACAAACTCATAAGTCTAAGTCCTAGCAACTTTGACACCCTACAAGACTTCTTCACTAAGTTTAAGGCCCTTAGATTTCAATAGAAAGAATGTGGGATAGAGAATAAATATGATCAACTCATTCTTTCTATTCTCGCAAAGTTAGGTCCAAGCTATTCAGTCTTTGTCTCCACTTTCCATGCCATAAAAAGTGCCCTTAGCACTACATGCAAAATGTCTTCTTTGGATTCATTCATTGCCGACTTGATTAGGGAGCACGATAAGCTAATTCAAATGGGCACAATAAAGTCTACTCAACCCCAAGCTTTGATAGCTGGAAATGGTAAGGATAAGACTTCAACAAAGGAGAAGAAGAAAAAGAACAAGGACCAGGAGAAGAAGAAAGAAAACAACAATCCTGCCAAAAACAACACTGAGTCTTCCTCTTCCAATGATAAACCTAAGAAGGAGAAGGTTAAGTGTTCCTATTGTAAAAATATAAGGCATGATGAACACAAATGCATGAAGAAACAAATAGATCACCTAACTCATCTTCTAGAGAAGCACAACATAGGTGTTCCTGAGTCCATCAAGCAAAATTCATCTACCCAAGATTCTACCAAGGCAAAAGGCAAGGGTAAGGAGAAAGAAAAGGGCAAGGCCCTTGTAGCTACTACAACTTCTACATCATCATGGGTCATTGATTCGGGTGCTTCTCACCACATGGGCTCTTCACTAGTTGAGTTTTCATCTTTAGAGCCTTGTAGCATGACTTCAATTAGTTTGGGTGATGACACATTAGTTTGTATTGCAGGGAGAGGGTCAGTTGAAATAGAAGGAGTAACATTCAATAATGTTCTAAGTGTTCCTTCTCTTTTAACCAATCTCTTATCAGTGTACCAAATCACTCACATTGGTCAAGGCATGAGAGTTGAGTTTTCACTAGATTTAGTAGCTATTAGGGAATTGCATAGTGATACTACAGTGGCAATGGGTAGGGCAAATCACCAAGCCAAGTTATACACTTTATCACATTTTGCACCAGATTCTTCTCCAACAGCATTGCTGACTCATTCAGATGAAGTTAGCAAATTATGTCATGAGCGGTTTGGCCACCATAACTACCACTACCTTGAGCAACTTTGCAAATATGACATGGTCATTGGCTTGCCTCGTGTAAAATTCTCAAAAGGACTTTGCGAGGGGTGCTCTTTTGGGAAGCATCCTGAAGCAAAATTTGACAAATGCAAAGCTTGGAGGGCTTCACAACCTTTGGAGTTAGCCCACAGTGATGTATCGGGACCCTTTCCCAAACCATCTTTCATAAGGGCCAAGTACATCCTCACTTTCATTGATGATTTCTCTAGGTACACTTGGATATATTTTCTCAAACAAAAGTCTAAAGTGTTTGAAAATTTTCTAGACTTCAAGGCTCTTGTTGAGAAACAGAGTGAGAAATCCATTAAGGTTCTTCAAACTGATAATGGAGGGGAGTATGTCAGCAACAGGTTTGAGCAGTTTTGCACCACAGAGGGGATTGATTTGTAGTGCACAGTCACTTATAGTCCTTCACAGAATGGGGTTGCAGAATGCAAAATAAGTTCTTGAAAGAGATGGGTAGCTATATGATTCACTCCAAATCCTTAGCACCACAGTACTGGGCCAAAGCCATCAATTTTGCTTGCTACATTCAAAGTAGGGTTCCTCACAAAGCTTTAAAAGGGATAACACCCTTTGAAGCTTGGCATAAAAGGAAACCTGATGTTGAGCACCTAAGGGTTTTCGAATCCCCAGCCATGGCCCGCATTCTGAAGAAGAAATGCAAAGCTATGGAACGTCAGTCCAAGCCTTACATCTTTGTAAGATATTTGGCTGGTATTAAGGGATATTGCCTTCTAGATCCAGTCACTCATGAGTTGTTCATCGAGAAAAGTGTCCATTTTCAGGAGAGTCCTAGAGACTCAACACTTGACACTTCTTCTCCCTCTTCAGATCTACTTCTTCATGATGATTCCTCATTAGATTCAAATCAGCCACAACAGGTTCTTAAGCCAGAGACATCTTCTTCTTCTTTGAGTTCAGACAGTGAGGACATTGATGCAGTGTCATCCACCTCTAGTAAGTTAGAGGATGAGGAGTTAGCACTTGACTCGCCCACTTTTGAGCCACTTTGGGCCAGACAGACACTTGAGATGCTGGCACTCGGATAGGAGATCCCGCATATGATAGATGTACTAGGGGGATTTTCAAAGAGATCCACATGCCTTCTTTGCTTCAGTTTTAGATCCATAGACTTTTTGAGAGGCATCTAGGGTACCTGAGTGGGATAATGCTATAGAGGAAGAATATTCTTCCTTAATCAAAAATCACACTTGGGATTTGACTTCACTTCTTAAGGGAAGAAAGATGGTTTGATGTAGGTGGATATATCAGACCAAGTTTGCAACAGATGGGTCAGTTGATAAGTACAAGGCGCAATTGATCGCCAAGGGTTTCTCACAGGTGGCAGGCATTGACTACTCAGAGACCTTTGCACCCATTGCAAAGATGACTTCTATCTGACTCACCTTGGCTATTACCACAACACATGGTTGGGATGTGCATCAGATGGATGTGAAGAGTGTCTTCACGGAGACCTAGAGGAGGAGATCTACATAGAGCAGCTGCCGAGATTTGTTCAAGATTATTCCTTAGTATGCAGACTTAGGATATCTATCTATGCCCTCAAATAGGCCCCTTGGGCTTGGTATGCCAAGATGGATTCCTTCCTTCTCACAGTGAGTTTCACTAGGTGCCATTCTGATCCCAATGTCTACTTCTTACGGTAGGATGATTCACTCCTAATTTTGGTTCTATATGTTGATGACCTTTTGATCACTGGGAGTTCTTCATTGGCTATTGCAGTGGTGAAGGAATCTCTCCATGATAGATTTGACATGACAAACTTGGGTTTGTTGCACTACTTCCTTGGCATTGAGATCTCACAGTTAGATTTAGGGATTTCTCTTGCATAGCCTAAGTATGCTCTTGATTTATTGGCTTAGTTTCACATGGCTGATTGCAAGCCATCTCCAACTCCCTTTCTATAAGGAGTCAAGCTTGAGGCTGACTATTCTTCACCATTGGTTGATGCCACTCGGTATCGACAACTTGTTGGTAGTCCCATCTACTTGACTCACACTAGGCCTGACATATCATATACAGTGGGACTTGTCTCCAGATTTATGCAAGAACCTCATGAGCTACATTGGAAAGCAGTTAAGAGGATCTTGCATTACATACAGGGTTCACATAAATACGAGATTCATTACAAATTTGGCATAGAGGTTGACTTGGTTGGATATACAGATTCAGACTGGGCTGGCAATTCATAGACTTGCAAGTCCACTTCTGGTTACAGTTTCTCTCTAGGTTTTGGTCCTATCAGTTGGTCTAGCAAGAAGAGAATGTTATTGCTATATCATCCACAGAGGCAGAGTACAGGGGAACTGTTAATGCAGCTACTGAGGCTATTTGGCTTCAGGGGATTCTTTCTAAGTTTGGCATTCTTATCAAGCAGCCCACCATCATTTATTGTGACAACCTGAGTACCATTCATAATTGTAGGAATCCAGTTCAGCACCAGCAGACCAAGCACATAGAGATTCAATTGCATTTCATTCGGGAGCTTATTCATAGTAAGGTCATTGACTTGATATTTTACCAGTCTTCAGAGTAGGTTGTAGACATCTTCACTAAACCTTTCACTGAGATCAAGTTCATTCATCTATGAGCTCTTCTTGGGGTGCGGTCCACATCTACAGTAGCATCATCTTTGAGGGGGGCCCACTAGCCTCTTCTTTCTTTTATGTCTCTCTTTTGGGGGGGGGGTTTTTTCCTACGAGTTTTCTCCTTTTCTCTATCTTATGGGAGATTGATTTTGTACATGGGTACCTCATCAGGCCTAGTTGTCGGGACCCATTTTATATTTCCACACTACCTACCTAAGCTGCGCTTATGGGGGGTATTAGTGTAGGTTTTTATTTTTTCCTATTTTTTAATTAGGGAAATTGCATTTTTGTGCTTTCATGGAGTTTTCCTACTTTTATGGGATAGGCTAGCTTATGTGGAGGTGTGTGTCATAGATGTGTCATAAGAATGTCATAAGTAACTCCCTTTATGGGAGTTACTTCTCTATTCTTAACACCTTGTCACCACCTTTCATGGAGGAGTTACAGTCTATTCTTGGGGTGCCTTGACCACTTTTTGTGGAGGAGTTATTTACGTGCTCTCCTATATGTATTCCTCACTTTGGCCATCTCATGTTAATCATATTTTTATTTTCTCTATTTTGTCTTGTGCAATTTATCTTCTTGTATAACTTCAAATTGCTTTAGCATCTATGTGGTGTGCACTTGCTTCATCTCGTGTGATCACGTCTCCATTGCATTCACATTATCTAGATTCTAGCAACAACTTCGATATTATAATGGAATATTTTAGCCATTATAACTATTTTAACTTGTATAGGACTCACTAAATATCCCTCACATGAAAATTATTTTTATGGAATTGTATGGATGGGGTGAAAAATAGGCTATTTTTGACCATTTTTTGTGTTGTGTAGGCTACAAGAAGAGTTTGAAGATACAATAAATTTTGGAAGAAATATGTATACTATTTATAACTCCATATGTTAATTTCATTCCTTTAAGAAACTTCTAAGTGTCCAAACTAGGTGCTTCAACTTAGTCAGTCAAAATTGGCCTAGTGGATAAGCTAGTGAGAAGGGTGAAAAGATTCATGTGAGCTAATTTTAAAGAATGCTTAATGATTTATAGGCTATGGAGGGTATTTAAAATTTTAATACACTCACTCCCATTTATTTTCATGATAAATTGATGCCTTTTTGGGAGCCAAGTGTGCACGGTGCAAGAAAAGAGAGCTTTCTAGATAACAAATGATGATAGCTCATTTTGGGATGATTCTAGATGACTAGGTCTACAAAAAATTCATGGAGAATCATGTATGATGTCCTTATACTTCATCTCAATTGATATACCTGGTCCTAATTAGTTATGAGGCATTCAAATATGGCCAATCATGAAGGCAATTTTTTGAGCCAAAATGAGGAGTTTTATGCCACTTTGCAAGAGTTTGATGACTTGGATTGACATTTGTACTTTCAAACCTTACATGGTTCATCCCATATTATCTTCTCATGCACAATTAACTACTTCTCTCAGCTTGACAAGTGTCTTTTTGACCCTTTGACTTCTCTCTTCTCCTCTCTCTCTCTCTCAAGTTCTATAATAACTAGCCATTTTGGCCATTGTATTCTATGCTCCACCTAAGTATGGTGAGGCCCTTCTCATTTATATACATTTTGATCAATAATAATACTAATGTTTACCTCATACATGATTTTTATTAGTGTGTTCATTTGGAATGTTTGATTTTGCATAAGTGAAGACTATGGATTCTTTAGCATGTTATTTCATTTTATCATCTATTTATAGTTGGAAAGCTTCTTTTTGCAGATCATGTGAAGTGTTCTAGGAAATTTCAAGGATTGAGTGAGTTAGTCTATTCATTAGTTCCCTCATAGGGCTCTTGTCTATTCCTCCTAGCTTTTCACAGTTATGCATAACCTCATAATGTAACATTGATGTGAGAAGATGAAGATTGGAGAAGTGTATGTTCAGTTTGTCTCTTGATTTCAAGTATAACATGCATATGGTTGGAATCCATCAATGTATTTGGTTTATCACCTTCCTTAGGATAATTTGTTTTCATTTATCTCTCTCCCTTTCACTCCTCAATTTTAGATATAGTTATGATCTAAAGTGGTACATCAAGGGAGTTAGCCCTATCTAGAGATTCACCTCATTCTTTACACTACCCACAAGCCTAGAGGTGTTTCCATTATGCCACTTGGATGAGGAGAGATTTTCCATCTGATTAAAGGGTGAAAATATAAGTGACAATACCTATAAAGAGAATATTTATAATTCTTTGACCCTGCCACATCCAAATTTATGTCAAATCTAGAATCAACAACATTGTATGTGCCTAAAAATATTGATCTTCATTTATTTCCCAACCATTATACATTCAATAATCATCCACCATTATATTTCCTAATCAAACATATCAACCAACATTTATCCCTATTTACCATCCATAGCTTCACCTTCCTTTGTAGAGGCTACAAAGATATGTTGTCTCGATGTTTGAAGGAAATAAAATCAACAACCAACAAAGATCACAACAACATTCTTGGCATCCAAATCTATAGCCAGTTATTTATAGAGCAGCTATTCAAACAAGGTGTGGGCTAGAAATTTATATGATTTATTATTCTATTTGTATCATTTATTGATCAAGACACACATTTCCATATCAGTAAGAATAAAAAAATCATTTACCATACCCAAGCCAAAAAGATGTACCATGTCATTCCTTTTGCCATTGTTTCATACCTTGTCACTTCCCTCTCTTTACCACTTGGAGGCAACCCTCCTATCATTTTATCCAATTATCATACCATCATCATCCTAAATAATGTCATACCCTATACCATTCTACCATGCCATTCTTATTAGACAAAATCTTGTTTTGACTCTACCTACCTAGCCCATTTGACCTTGGTTCATCTATTGGTTTCACTTTCACCACAAATAATCCAATCAATTTTAGTAGTTGCTTCAATTGTTCTAGATAGAGGCTATATTTTGGAGCACTATGATAGAATTTTGGTAGTTGTATCCTTCATTTATTGTTTAATTTTATATCATGCTTTATTTGTGTGGGCCTAATTATAATCATCTTTGGGTAAATTAGTGTCTCACTGATCTTGCTACTAATTTTAACTGCCTATGGGAAAATTAGTATCATTGATCTGAGTTGTTGTATCCTAGTTATAACTGCTTATGTGAAAACTAGGGGCACCATTTATTTATCATTACTTGGCATACCAACTTTTCCTTTCCTATTCTATATTGTGCTATTATGCCAACTATGCCTATTTTGTTTGAATTGATTGCTACATTAATCAGATTCTCCATTGTAAGGTGGAACTACTTATTGAGGCTATTTTGGGACTATGTGGGCCATGGTCAATAATTTTTGAGGTTATCTTAGTCCCCCTTTGCCATCATGATCTCACCATTTTGTGATCTTAAACCGTTTAGTATCTCATCATTCTCAGTTGAGTTGAGATACTTCAAATTTATAAAAACATTTGAAAACCATTTAGAAAAATCTAAAACATTGACAACTTCTTTGCCTTAAGGATTCTAGAAACCCTCATTAAGTCATAATAAATCACTTATCACTTAGTTTCCCCATCTTTTTAGACTTTTATCCCATGTTCTTGCCATTTTATGTGTTCATTGTCATATTCTTCTATCACATCCATCATGTTTATTTTTTATCATCATCATTTTCTTTTATCCCATATCCTAGGAGAACTACATTCGACCTAAAGTTTTATTAGATATTACATCCATATAAATATGTAGGTAGTGTCCACTTTCCTAACACATATAGATACAGCTTGGTCACCCCCTTCCTTTTCTTTTATTCTCTTACCTTATTTTTATGTTAAGTTGTCACCTATTTTCTAGGGGCAATGTTTGTCATCTTGTTTTTGTCACATTATTTGTACTAACATTGTGACTGACCATCATTTGTTTTTTTTTTCATTGTGTTTTATTTGTTTGTTTGTTTGTTTGTTTGTGTGCCTATTTTTTTGCTTTAAGTATTATTTCCTTTATTCATGGTTATGTGCATTCATTGGATGATTCCTTGCACACTTATTATTAAATCTACCCATAATTATACATCAACATTATCATCATGGTTTTTATCATTGGTGCATTATTTTCAATTGAGTATTGAATATTATGAGTTAGTGTTTATGCATATTTTGGCCAAGTCCTAATAGTGTTCTATCATGATGCCTACTATCAATTGTTATAACAAAATTAGATTTAAGAAGTCTACACAACAATGCAACATCGATATCTCCTTGGCACTAGTACCAGCAATAATCCTGACCTAAGCCAAATCATATCCCAAATAGACTAAATAAATGATGAAAGAGTTTTCCTCCTTGTCAGTTCAAATGAGCATCTCCCTACTAGAAGGTTGCCTAATTCATCTTTATCCTTTGTATTAATTTGTCATCATCATATTTTCCATCATCAATCATCAATTTTGTTTACCATAATTGGTGTACAAAGCTTATAACCTCTTTTTTAAAAACCATTATACACCATCCCACCTACATTTTCAATGATTCTAACCACCTTTGGGTAAATTATTGTGTTATCATCTCATATTTTCCACTATCATAGTACAGTGTTTATAATCACCTTTAGGAAAACCATTGTACACCATCTCATTTGCATTCTCAATGATTCTACCAACCTTTGGAAAAATCATTGTGTTTTCATCCATTTGGTCAACTCATTTCTTTTTTTCGAGGGATCATTTGCCAACCCCTTTTACTAACTGCTCCCTCAAAGGGCCACCCTATAGTTTATCCATTACCATTAAAGTCATAAGCATAAAGAACATTTTTATTATTTTAGAAGATGTTACTATGTTTACAACTTGCAACACCTTCTCAAATAATGGAAAACTATAGACACCTAAAAGTTGCCACCAATGGCTTCATACCTAATTTTAGATCAATTCTTACCAATCATTGAACATTTAGCCTAAGAATTTTTAAATGTCTCAAATTTGGCTTCATAACATACAATTAAATAAATTTGGCTCAAAAATCAATTAAATAAATGAAATACCCAAATCAATTAAATCAAAACTTGGAAAATATTTAAAGCCTAAAAGAGATTAATTAACATTCAAATCCTAATTGAATTCATCCTTGAATAATTAAATGAATTATAAAAAAAGAAAATTCAAAATCAAAGAATATCCTAGGTTTTCATCATTAGCTTTTGTGAGTTGTCCAAAATCCAAAATATCTCAAAGCACACCTATTCCATGCTAATTATAAGGTTTGGACACCTTTTAACTCTACTGAGATAATTAAGAAAACTTAGGTTTGGATTTAACTCATTCCAAATTGATTTCAAAACCTATAAATACAAGCATTTGTCTCTCCATTTAGAGATTTTGGACATAGTAATGTTATAGTTCAAGATTTAGGCATAAGGCAAAAACATAGTGTTAAAATCCCAAAATTGAGCCAAACCAAGCCACTTCAAGCCATATCAAAGCTGAAATCCAAGCCAACCATGGTGCCAAGAAGATATGGAGATAGTCAAGCTCCATCAATGAAGACTTCTTGAGCACAATCTGAGCAAGCCGAATGAAAAAACCTCTTGGAGAATTCAAGAAATTGGTAAGGAATTATGTGAGTTCTTTCCATTTTTAGTTGTGTTTTATTCATTTGTGTTTCTTCACCATGTTCCTCCCTTTGATCTAGTCAAGATAATGTTATGCATGTTAGTGTATTTGTTTTCATTTTGAGTGATTTTCATTGTGAAGCTAACATATGATATAACCACCCTTATTGGATTCCTTGATCACAATATGATGTGATCTTAGGAGTCAAATGGCTTGAAAAACATAAGGTCAAGGTTGACTACTAATTGAAGAATGTTGAGTGTTTGGATTATTTTGGAATCGGATTTAAATTCAAGGTTAAAAAAGAGAGTTGAGGCTCAGGCATATTTTTACTATGCAACTCAAGCAAGCTCAAGGAAAAGGGTACCAACTATTTATCATTAAGATAAATGAAATGAAATAATCTAAGGAACCATCTCTCGAATATTATCCATTCCTTAAGATATTTCATGATGTGTTTCCAAAAGAATTGACAGGGTTGCCTTTCAAACATGAGTTTAATTTCTCTATCGATATCATAGCTAGTTTAAAACCATAGTCTAAGGCACCATAAAGAATGATAACCAATGATTTGGTTAAATGGAAGGCTCAACTTCAAAAATTATTGTCTAAAGATTTTATTAGGCTAAGTGTGTCACCATGGGGTGCACTAGTTATCTTTGTCAAGAAGAAGGATGGTACTCTTTGACTTTGCATTGACTATAAAATGTTTAACTAGGAAACTATCAAAAATAGGTACCCACTACCTCATCTAGATGATCATTTCAATCAAATTCAGGGAGTAACAATATTTTATAGGATTGTTCTTAGAGCAGGATACCATCAATTGAGGATAAGGGATGAGGATATTCTAAATACAACATTCAACACTTGTTACGAGCACTATGAGTTCATAGTGCTACCATTTGGTTTGATAAATGCTCTGAAAACATTTATGAATTTCATGGACAATGTGTTCAAAGATTATCTAGATCACTTTGTTATGGTTTTTTTGGATGACATTTTTTAATACTCAAAGAATGAAGAGGAGCACCTTAATCATCTAGAATTATTTTTACAATAGTTACAAAGCACAAGTTGTATAGCAAGCTGTCTAAGTACGCATTTTTATAGGAGAGAGTGTATTATCTAGGAGATATTATCTCTACAAATAGTACCTTAGTAGATTCAGTGTGGATTTTATCTAAGATTTATCAATGCCATGAAATGGACATGATATCATCTTGGTAGTAGTTAATAAACTAACCAAGGTGGCTCATTTTATACCAGGCGATTTGACATATGATGCACCTACTCTTATGAAGAGGTTTATGAAGGAAGTGTATAAGTTGCATGTATTTATAGAGAATATCATTTTGGATCATGATTCAAAGATGACTTCTAGATTTTGGGTAACTATAAATTCAGCTTTAGGTACACAACTAAATTTTAGCACTACATATCACCCAAAGATTGATGGTCAGACTAAGAGAGTTAATCATGTGTTAAAGAATTTTATTCATATGTATAGCATGGATCAATAGTACAAGTGGTAATATTATCTTCCATTGATTTAGTTTGCATACAACTCATACTAACTAGCTTTGAAGTTGGCACCATTTAAGGTATTGTATGGAAGAAGGTGCAGGGCACTAATCAATTGGGATAGGTTAGAGGACAAGTTAGTCCTTGGACATGAGATGTTTTCATAAATGAAAGCATAAGCTATATTAATCAGGTAGAGATTGACTGAGGTCAATGATAGGTAGAAGATTTAAGTTGATCTGAAGAGGATAGATAGATATTTTTTAGTAGGTGATAAAGTGTTCTTGTGGGTTAAGCTACAAAAGAGCTTGATTAAATTTGAAAAATCAATGAAACTATCATCGAGATATGTTGGACCCTTTGAAGTGTTAGAAGTGGTCAATACTATAGCGTATAAGATTGTATTTCCACTAACCCTAGCTTTGTTACATAATATCTTCCATATTTATTATCATCAAAAATATATAGTTGATCTTACACATGTGTTGGATTAGAATGCTTTGTAGGTTTTGTATCTTAGGGTGGTCATGGTAGAACCAATTAGAGTAATTGACACTCACAAACTTCTTTTGCATAGTAAAGAGATGTTATAGTGTAAGGTCATATGTGACTAATACTTTAAGGATAGTGCTACTTAGGAGGACTATGATGAGTTCTATATATAATTTCCACATTTATTTGTTTGATTAGATACTTTATACTATGTTATTTTTATACTAAACATTATTTTTAATTCATAACTTATGTTTGAATAAGAGTCATCTGAGACAATGACTAGTTTTGAGGGGAAGGATGTTACATCTTGATTCTTCATTAAGCAAACTTACATGATTATCTATGGATATTTATAGTTAATAATTTGATTTGGCTATTTTGACTAAGCTTGAGATATATTATATTATGAGGTTGGATATTCATTAGGTTACATGATTACATTGTTAGGATTTAGATGTAATGTATATGTTTACATTATGATTATGTTGATTTGTTATTTTAGTTATATTTTATAATGTATGCATATCATGATGTTATGGTCTAACTACTTGTTGTGAGTTTGACATATGAGAACTCATCTCTCAGATTGTGATGAAGAGAGAGTATCATCGAAGAAGGTGACGTAGATGGAGTTATTGGGGGATGACATAGAAATCAGCTAGAACCCTACACACACTACATTAGCTAGCACATGTTAGTTGTATAATAGAATAGTTAGCATAATGTGTTTGATGTTGCTTATATTAGATAGTTGTTTTCTCATGGTTTATAGCATAGTTTAAATGGTTATATAGACTTCATCTTGCATGATTTATGTGTGTGACCATTAATGCATTTAGATATGTGATTTGCATAATTATATTAAACTCAATTGTATTGATTTAGGAATTAATCATTATGGCATTAAAGTGTCAATCTAATTAGCAAATATGGGAATTATTGTAATTAGTGATAAAATAAATAAAATATAAGAATTTCTAAGTATGAGGAAAAACAAGAAAAAGAGAAGAAATTCTTAAAATAAAAAAAAAACAATAATAAAAAAAGATAAATAGAAAGGTTTAATTTTAGGGGGAAAAAAGAAAGATTTTGATAAAAATAATAAAAATATAAAGAAAACAAAAAAATAAAAAGGGAAAATCTACGACCTTTCTCACAAGAGGAGAATAAAGATAAAAATTAAGGAAGATATTCAAATAGAATATATTGAGGTGCAACATATAGAGCAAAGGTGAGAAGAAGGCAGAGAGAGCAACGTGGAAGTGGAAAAGACAAAAAGCCAAATAGAATGATAGAATAGGAGGCCAAGTAGGCAATGTAATTAGATTCTTGTGTGTAATCATTTGTGGTTGAATTCTATCTATAGATATATCTATTTATGAACTATATAAAAGAATACATAAATACCATATATATATATACATGAAACTGAAAACAAATAGAGGTCAAACTATATGTTAAGAGATACACAGACTTATATGGAATTTGCAATGAGAACAAAAAATTAGGTAAATAATAAATTTAGGTGATACATATAACAACTTGATTTTATGTGTTATGGTGATTCTTATATATAATCATATTTATTATAGATGATTCTATGTATGAATCATAGTGGATTACTCATCAAAGAATTCCTGAGTTACTTGGTAGAATTTATACTCTACATAATTATTGAATGTTTGAAAATAAATGATTCTACCATAGGGACTGATCCACTTTATATGAAATATCAAAGATTTGTAATTATAGCCAATTATCATAATTAGAATATAGATAGAAATATAGATATATAATACAATGATTTACAAGTATAGTAGCTATTCAAAATCCAATGATTTACATTAGAGTATTGATATATATAATTAAAATATTGAAAATAATAGACATATTATTTATAATTTATGTTTATACATAATCCAATGATAATCCAACCATATTTACACTACTAGCTGTATAAGATAATATATCTTTATTATTAACATTATGAAGTTACTTATTAACAACTAGTATTACAAGAAGTTAGTAATGTAAATATTACTAGCTAATATTACAATGATAATCTAGTATTGTCTAAAAATCATTTACATGTGTGTTAATAGCCGAGTCTTATACTGATAATATTGTCTTACATGATGTATAAGCTTGATTAATTATTGATATATCTATAAAACCCATAGCTGTCAAACCAAACAATCTCCCGAATAGATATTACAGTCTAAGGGAAAATTATGTTTAGCAAATTGAGGTTATACAACAACTTTTGAAAAGAAGAAACAATGACTTGTTTTAAATCTATTGTATACAGTGATTTTCTAGTTAAAACTACCGAACTATTTATAAATGGAAAGATACATATGAATAGAAGTTAATATATAGATATATGCAAAAATAGAAAGTATATAAAAGATAGCTAGAGGAGTCTAGATCATCATGGAATGGTTGAAGGAACCTTTGGAATGCTTTGAAAGCATGTTTTAGATGAGTTCATAGCTTGACTATTAAATTCTATAGCTCGACTACCAAAATTTGTAGCTCGACTATCAAAATCCATAGCTCAACTGTGAAATTTTGTAGCTATTTGTTGAGGTCTGTAGAACACCTAGCAAAGATCAAAGCTTCACTATAATGATAGGTTTGTAACTAAGGCCCTTTATTGTCTTCATGGGATCATATCAAGACTCTTATTTATATGTTATAATACCTGTACATATCAAAAATGGAGGATTAAACATGCAAACATTTAGAACATTATGTAAATAATGGTAACTTAGACTCACCTAAGCTTAAAGAGACAAAAGCATTCATCTTCCACCTTAGACTAGTTATAATCCTTAAGACTTCATTAAATACTCAACCTAAATGGCATAGTAATGGATGTTAAGTATGATTTATAACAGTTATAATGAGTCATAGCGTGGACTCCTCATAAACTATCATTAAGGTTATATTGACTAAGTGTTCAACTGAAAACCATAAAAGATTATTGACATCTTTAAACCATATTAATATATATTTTTGAGCATATATATATATAAATAAAATATATTTATTTGAATATTGAAGATTTATTATAAGAGTATAACGTATATGGGTGTAATGGATCGTATGCCTTTAAGTTTTGTTGAATAAAATATTATGTTTTCATTGATTTATAACTTCTTATTATGACTGGTCATGGTATTTAGTATTTGTGCTTAAGAAAACTAGACTATGGTAATATGAGTTATCATAAGGTGTGGTATATTTTGAAACTAATTATAGTAATTAAAAATTATAGTTAAATATATATTTTACCTAAATGGTATAAACTACAATTATTATATTATATGATAGATATTAAATGTATAATTTATAATTATTCTTATGTTTAGCATGTTATGTGATTACTATTAGGATGTAATCTATATGAATCTACTTTTTATACTATGTTAATCACATCTCGTATTACTGATACTGAGTAAGTAGTGAAACGAACTTCACTAGCTTACTAGCATCACAATACTAGATGAAGGTAGTCCAATTAAGTGGTGTATATGAATTTGATTGATCCTTAGATCATTATTTATTATTGAAAACTTTGGCCAAATTTTCATGAGTATGATTTATATGTTTATGTGATATCTTGAGTATAGTGGGTTTTTATGATACACCATATGTTTAATTTTAAAACTCATACAACACATGGGTACTAGCTTGTCTCTCTAGATTCCTATGCCTTCACTATCTACTCATGTGTGAATGGAGGACCATTACCTGATGGGATTAATGTGGAGTATCGTTGCTCTATGGTTGGTGTGGAAAAGTGCTCAGATGATGTTCTCCCTCCCCACAATGGTACTAATTTTGAGATGACACTTGAGATTGTCACAAATATTAGAGTCCAAAAAACTATGCTTCAAGGAGCTATGTATCTTATATATGTACATTGTATTATGTTTATTATTGAAATATTATCATGATGAGCTATAATTACTTACTTAATAAACATGGACAGTAGTGGTTATATGGTTATACCATTTGTGGATGGCTATTTGTAATTACTTTCTATAATAGTATTGTGATGTGTTTATAATTATGATAGTGATCAATGATTATGATGTAGTATGATTCATTTACAATCATCACATTTAGATTATTTTATATGATCACCAATTAGATTCTTGTGATGTAATCTATTTAAAGTGTATGTTTAATTTTTTTTTAAATCACGTATTTCTATGTAGATCCCAGTGAGGATGTTATATGTTTCTCCAAATCAAAAATAGATGGATAATAATGATTGTGAGGGTGGTTTCAGAGGTCTTGGAGCTCATTTACATGGTGGTTTGATCAGTTGAATCATTTCCATGAAGTAATTTCACTTGAGGGAAGAAGGTCTTGTTATACAAGTTGTTTTAGATAATTCTACTGCAAGTTCTTTTTTCCTCTTCATGGTGATGATTCTCAAGGGTATCTAATGCTTAATTGATCATGAAAGACCCATCATTTTCATGCATTTCATGTTATACTTGTCTTCAATGTGTTTCTTGTTCATATCTTCAAGTTTTCCTCTTTGAGAAACATGGTCTGTGTTTGAATAGTCTGATGGAGATTTGATTATCAATCTTGGATTAATTACCAGTAATGTACCATGATGTGAAGTTTTTGAGACCATATAACACCATTGAAGGTAAAGAAAAGTCAAGAAAATATCCCATAATACACCGTCCAATGAGAATTTTCAATTATCTCTTTCATATATAGTTGTACAGACTCTAGATAAGTTTGAGGATGCTAAAAACTCTAAAAGAAGCTTGATCCATATCCTCACACCTCATGTATCCTTTCGTCTTGATTTTGACACCACCAAGTTACTTCCAACTAAATATAATTCTCTAATTCATAACTCAAAGTCTCAGGTATTAGTTGACTATGTGTAGTCCATACAAGACAAGTCAAGAAAGTTGTAGTTGATATAAGGTGGATTGATGCTTGGTTAAAATCTTTATGGGATCAATGAGAAGTGTTTTGAAGATGTGAAGTGGTTGAGAATTCAAAAACTCAAGGAACTTAAGAGAGTGGCTTTGTGTATCCAACATAATCAAATTAGGACCTATAGGTTGTTTAGAAGATGTAAATTGGTTGAGAATTTAATAACTCAAGGAGATTAAGAGAGTGGCTTTGTGTAGCTAACACAATTAATGAGACCTACAAGCCTCAAGCCTGTAGGTCCTCATTTGAGACCCTGAATAATGTCTAATAAACACACAAGCAAAGATAAGATGATAAAACCTTCTTGAAGTCTCCTCAAGATAGATGTAGACAATGATCCAACCCATCAAAGAACATGAATCTACCTTGAATATTCAATAAAGATGAAACTCAGTTGACAAGATAATCAAATATCCATCTACAATAGGTTGTATGAACTATGCACTTGTGGCAAAAGAGAAGTGGTTTGGAAACACTTTTGAGAGTTTGTAGACCCTATATATACATGGAGCTAACTCGTTTGGTTTTATTCTTAAAGAATCATGGTAATAAAAGGATTTTAGGTTCTAAAACACCTAACACAATCAAGACCTTCTCAAAGTCACATCAGGCATGATTGAAAAGGCCAATTAGTTTTAGGCCTACGTAAAGAAATAAAGGTGTTGAGAGAGGATAAAAACCTATTTTGAGACCCCAAAGGAGTTCAAAGACGTTGGGAAGTTAGTAATGAAGTGTATGAGGTATAAATACACTATACATAGTTAAGATCCCCTAATGAGCATCTACAAGTGCCTGTAAGAGGAGATAAACTAGTGTCAAGCTTAGAAACATTAGCAGAGCATGTTTGAAGATGTCATAAACCCTATTAGAACTACAGGCATGTCATGGAATATTAAATTGGATTGTAATACCATGAAGGAGATACTTAAAGAGTAAGGTAAAATAGTATTAATGTCCTAGTGAGCACCTACAGGTGGCTTATAGATCAAACTAGTCTCAAGGCATACAATGAAGAGACATGAGTTTTTGAGAGAACCTTGGGTCTAATTAAGACTAAATATAAGTATATGACCCATAAAATAAATTATAATGAGCTGAAAGTTAGGTCCAAACACATAAACATAGTCATGACCCCTAAATAATACTTATAGGTTTGTACAGAAGGAGACTAGGATAAGTGAATTAGAATTATCACAAAAGAACTGTTAGAGTTATGTGAGAGAGGCTTTGAGCCTAGTAAATCCATATACTATTAATGACATGATGGGATTTGAATATGAATTCATAAACACATAGATCATATAATCATGACTCTCCTAGATCACCTATAGACCTATCTAAAGGATCAACTTAGAGTGATGCATTGAAAGGAAAAAGACATAGATGTTTGAAGGGGATTTTAAAACATAATTGGAACTTCAAACAAATTTTTAAGGACCAAGAGAGTTAAATGAGATAATATTGAGGTTTTTAAACCTTTATTCACAGTCAAGTGACCCTAGAAGGTAAGCCACATGCTTACTCCAAGGTCATTCTATCTTCAAGACTAAAGCTAAAGAGCTGAGCTAGAAAAGCAATATTGAAAGGTTGTTTTTGAATCCAATTAGAAATCCAAACTAACTTATATTATAAATTAGGGTTAGTTATGAAGATTAGGGGTCTCAAACCCAAAATAAAAAGTATAGTCAAGACATTCATGAACACCTGCAGGTTATATGAACATAGGTAGGTCTTGAGCCTAAAAGGAAGGAATAAGTGTATGGAGGGCCACTAAGTTCTACCTTAGTTGGATCAAAAATTCATAAAGTCACTATGGAATAAAATAAAACATGTGGAATATTGAAAAAAAATGATTTTAATTCCCACACACAGTCAAGACACACACATAGGCATGCTTATTCTTTTAGGTGAGGTTTTGCTTATTTTGAGAAAAGTGAGGGTTATGGAAAGGTATTCAAGGATGAGAGTTACTTGGTGAATGGTTTACATAGTTAATAAATATATTTTGAGACCTTAGACCTGATTCAAAGGTGAAAAGGGTAAGAACTTAGTTTAGGCTTCAAAACCTTGCACACAGCCATACACACCCTATAGCTAATCTTGAGAAATTGGCATGTTGGGAGATCCATAGGCATAATCATGACATAAAAATTGATAAAATGGGTCATAATGGGTTTTAAAATAATTCCATAGTATCCTTTATGTCATAAAAATAATTTAAGTACTCACTATTTTATCTTAGACCTTGCCCACTCCTTGGGCAAGGGGCAATCAAGAGACTTAGGGGTCTACTTGAGTTAAAAGGGCATGTAACAAGTTTATAGACCTCATGAATGGACTATAAGGTAGATAAATTTAATATAATATGTATCCATACATTTTTATGAAATAAACTTCAATTTTTAGTCCAAGTGCCCTTGAGGGCTAGCAAGAAAGAGATAGCTCTTAAACCACAACACCATGACTAGTGTATCCTATGCATAAAAAAGGGTAATGAAGACTTTAAAATAATGTGGAATCATGGAAATCATTTTTAAGTGGGTTTATGGTCCTCTTAAATTATTTTGAATGGGTTTAAAGACCTAGAACTCAAATTAGAGCTCTCTTTAAGCCCAAGAATGCTAAGCAAGCCATTTGAAGAGCAACTTCAGATGCTCATACCATTGCTCACACTTTTTATGGGAGTATGAAATTTTTTTAATAATTTAATGGGTATATAAATAATGTTTTATAAGTTTAATGAGTTAATTTAATGATATTTTCTTTATGAAAAATTATTAAGACCCCAAATAGGTATAAAACCTCTCTTAAACCTTGATAGTGACCAGTCATGGGAAAAAGAGTTCAAAAGCACATATCATGACATATTTTGATCCTAAAACATATTTTATGTTTTTTAGGACTCCAATTAGGTTACCCCCATGTAATTTGATACTGATGTCACTTGTACAGATTGGTAAAAATACCCTTTTTTGCATGTTTTGGTGTTTTATAGGTGCTCTAAGAAGGGGATATCTTCCAAATCATGGGATGAGGTCATTTGGGACTTTTTATAGATTTTATAATCCGAAAAAAATCACAATAGGTTCTGTAGGTGATCAAATTAGGCCCATTTTTCAAGGGAGTCTCAAACATGCTCAAAATGAGACTAGGTGGTATGGCCATTTCTTAGTTTACATACTTTCACAGGGTCTCAGGACCCAAAAATTTATATGAAGGTTGGTTATGGACTAGGTAAATTTAATCACATTCATTTGGGTGATTTTACATGTATGGAAGAATCTTGGAGAAATAAAATAGGGTCCAAAGCAAGGAGGCCTAATTCAAGAAAGAAAAAGGATGAAAAAATGGTTTTCCATTCAGAGTTTGAATATGAAATTTGACATGGATTGATAAGGCCATATAGGTTCCTATAATATTCTATTATTTTTTAAATATAATCCATACAACTCCCACACTAGGAGATTTATAGGAAAAAAGGGCTATAAGGAAACTAGGTGTATTGAAGGTTTAAGGAGTAAAATGAGTTATTAAGAGTTGTTACAAGAACCAAAATGGTTTATTTCAGACCTAATAACATATTTTAATACCATTCATCTGGTTTTTATGATTTGAAGAATATGCAATTGATTTTTGGGCCCCTTGGATTGAACTCGGTGTGGGAAAAGGAGAGTTACAAGACACCTATGCACTTGAATGATGGAATGGTAGGCTAGAGGAGTTTCTTAAGACATGTAAAATGTTTAATTGGTGGTTTCATATTATTTCATGGTTATTTAATTATTTTAAGGTCCATTTTTCACTCCTTTCATACAAAGAAGGGCAATTTCTAAGGAGCTAGTCAAGGTGTTGAGCAAGTTTGTAGCCCCCATGCCACTTGAAAGGTTGAATTTGCTTCATGAATGAGACACATGGAATTTTAGGTATATTAAATTCTCTCATAACTAATTTTATTATTATAACTCTAATGGACACTTGTCACTAATCTTCTACCACACCTCTATCTCTTCTCTCTCACATTCTCTATAAATTGATCAACTTTTGGCTAAGTTGTATCCTCCATCTGGGTATGGAAAATCCCTACCCATTTGTATGTATTTGAAAAATGATAATAAATTGGTTTATCTCATATTATCATTGTACTTAGTGTGCATATGAGAATATTTGATCTTGTCAAGTGAATTGACTTGTCTTCCTTGGCATGTTGTCATTTTCTAAGACCTAGATGCAATTTGAAAGCTTCTTTTCCATGTCATGTGAAGTTTTTGAGTGTGGTACAAGAGTTGAGTGAGTTTTTATATATTATAGTTTCATTCAATACCTCTTGTTTAGTCCTCCTAGCTTAAGTAACTATCACAACCTTCACATTAAAACACTCATGTGAGAGATTCATCTTAAGAGTAGTGTATGTAAGATTAGTTTTCTTGATTTACAAGTGCACATGAAACTGGTTTGTAGTGGTCAAAACACATTTGGTGCATCACCTCATTATATTATGTTTCTCTCTCTTTTTCTAGTAAGTGATAGATTATTGTGTGATCCTAAATGATTCATCAAGGGGAGTTAGCCCTTCAATCTAGATGTTTACCCTTGTTATAGACAACCCACATGTCTAGGGATAATCCCATGTTTTACCAAATTTGGAGAGCTCTGAACAACCTTATCCTAGGGTGAAAATTTTGGTGATAACACCTCCTTCTATGAATACATAGTTTATAACCCATATGGGTATGACTACTATGTAGAGGATGAGGAATATCAATAATACCTTACTAACATGATTTCTAATACTAAACTTGAAAACCATAACCCATACCATCTATCCATACCACCTAATGCCAAATAAGGATAATATCAACCGTACCTTACACATGTACCATTTGATATAGAACATAAACCTAATCCAATGTACCTTGTGAATGAACCATGTAGTGTTGAATATTGACAAGATCAGTTTACATAAATCTTCGACAATAAGGATCAACATCTTATTAGATTTTTAGAAATGGAGGAAATATTTCCCCTCTATTTCCCATAGAGTATTTATGTTATTTGGTTAGAGCGCCCAAATAAACACCTCTTTCATTATTAAACAATCATACAACTTCTAACCAAGATAAAACTTTTATACCAACTTCTAAACAAGCTCTTGTAATGTCAAAAAATGGAAAGGGTCAGCTCACTGATCAATCTTCTCAAAGATAACTTATTACCTCTCAAATCTAATAAGATAATCAAGCTTTAGTTATTCACGCTAACTCACTTACAATTTTGGATATTCAAAATCCATCACTAATAGAGATAAATCCTTTTATTGTGCATCCAGTGGATTTGTTAACTTATCCCATGTTTAATCGATATCCATTTTCTAACTAGACATTAGTGGAAGATATGTTTATCACACCTATATCCAAAAATAAGCTAGTGAATAATCCTATTTTGAATTTCCTCATGGATTCTTTATAGTATATGGTGGATAAATCTCAAAAAGGATACCCAAGTCCACATCAAGTTCCCTTTATAATAAAACAAAACATTCCTCCAAATTCCCACTAGATCATTTATTCTAGCATTTCAGGAATTTTTTAGTAAAATGGTGTGACCACGCCTTGTCTACAATAATAGATTATAAGTAACAATCCACCACTTCAATAAGTGGTGACCAATACCCCATCTCAATAGGTGGTAATTAATCACCCAATTTAACATTTGTCAACCAGTCCTCAACATACATTGTCTAATCAACAACATATTTTTATCACTCAACCACTTGCCACTTCTATTCAATAAGGGGCCTCTTCAAGCCAACATGTTTGAATTAACCAATAATAAGTTCCCCCTATATGATAAATTCATAACAATCAATAGTATATTCCCATACAATCTCATCAAGTTTTGTTAAATACCCAACAAATTAATCCTCCATTCAGGCCTCAATTCCCTCTAAATCAATGATACACTCAGTAGCAAGTGCTTTATCAACAATAAGTCCCCTGTCAAAAATAGAACTCTAATCAAAGAGTAAATGTTATTAGTATAACCAATCGTGTATAGATTCCCTAATATTATATACCACCTTTATATATGGGTCAAGGTAATTTACCCACTTCCTCTCATTCCAATCCCACTTTTTTAAGATTTACCAGAATTTATAGATGCAATTTTATCTATTCAAGCAAGAAATCATATTAATAAATTTAAAATAGATGATATATGCTCTTATCCCTTTGATACGAGATATCTTCATATTTCTTTCTTTCATTATTTTTTGATGCTAAAATTTGATAAATATAAAGGGAAAGGTGATCCAACAGAGCATCTAAAATAGTTTTTCATTACATGTCAAGAGGTTCCATACAGTAGTGTGTACCTACTTTGCTTTTTTCCCTACAGTTTGGCTTGGCATGCCTTAGAATGGTTCCTTAGTCTACCTAAGAATTTTAAGGATAATTTTGATGTATGTTAGATAAATTTTTGAAACACTCTCTTATAATGTGGAAGATGAGTTGACTATGGTTGACTTATGTTAGGCTAGACAATAAGGAGGAGAAATCTTCATTAGCTATCTACAATGGTGGCATGCATTGACTAGCTGATTTCTACATAATCTCCTTGACAAATAACTAGACATAATGTTTCATTCCAATTTGAAATATGACATTGATTATAATCTTAGACTTCATTGTTCCAACACATTTGAAGATATCATTGCTAAGGGAATACAGATTGATCAAGCCCTTATCGACAAAGGGGTAATCAAGATTTAATCTCAGAACCATGTTCATAATAAGGCTCAGACATAAGATCATACACAAGCACAATTAAGTATATCATAAAATCCTAAAACATTCAATATGACCAAAAATGTTGTAGAGGATAGGTTAATTAAATCCATGTATGTGTAAATGGTACAACCATCACCTATTCGGTAAATCCCACCTACTCAACCTCTCACTTTACAAAGTCCCCTCCTAGAAGAGGTCACTATCAAAATAGAGTTTTTATTAATCTTGGAGAGCTAATTGATATGTTTTTCCATAAGCTAGCGACTGCTAACATGATAATTTGGTCAATTCCAAAACTATTTACATAAAACCAACCTAAACATGATTGGCATAGGAGAATGACTTTTGTGATTATTATCTAGTTAAAGGTCATTTTATTCACCTGTGTGCAACTTCACCATCTCATCCAAGATTTAATTGAAAATGGTGAAATAGAGTTGGATAATTTGACATAATGTCTAATCATAATTTATGTATTTAGGAAAATTCTTTTCCACAACATAACTCTAACAATAATCAAAACTAGAATCAACATCAAGCTAACAACCATAACCATAACAAACCTCCTAATAATAATAATAATTAGAGGAAGAATCAAAAGTAGAAAAATTGGAATTAAGGTCAGAATATCCTTTCTAATCAATTTAAATATAATAATTTCCCTTATGACTATAATAATGTTTTAAATCTCATTACTAGTGGCCATATAACTATCATTAAGATCAACCCTAAGTCAACTGTACCTAATTCCAATTTTTCCACTTCTGACCTTAATTCCAATTTTAAGCCCTCACTTACCTTGGGAGTTATCATTTTAAGCCCTCACTTACCTTATTCTAATTATAATAATCCCTTACCAACTCTAGATTATGTAATTTCAACTCAATGCACTAAGGTTACCATTCAAGGTCTTGTACCTTCTTTCTCCAAAAATCCCATTCAAGGCCCTCAAAAAACCAAGTTGATTCCTCTTATTAATGAAAAACATTATGATATTGTAGAACAAATACAAAATACACAAATGAAATTTTTTATTTTAGATATTATGCCTATGTCAGATATCCATAAGAACATATTGAATAAGCTTCTGAGTTAGTCTACGGTCCCAAGTGACATTGCAACTGATAAATTTAAAACACTTGTGAGTCATTTGGATCCATGCCAATGAAATAATTTTGATCAAACCAATATGCCATCCCTTGAACCTTTTCATAATAACTTTCTTTATATAAAAGCAATCATTTCCTGGCATAAAATTAAATGAGTCCTCATAGACAATGGTTCGGGGATAAATATTATAACTTCAAAACTAGTCAAATACTTAGGCTATATAGTAGTATATATTTATCTAGATACCATCCCTATCAAAGCATATGATAATGAGGATCAAGAATCTCAGGGCACCATTTATTTTCCTGTTATCATTGGGCCTCTAACCCACGATACTCATTGTCATGTTTTTGACTCAAAACTATCATATAATTTGCTCCTTAGGTGACCTTGGATTCATGAAGTATGTTTTATCCCTCTCCTCTCCATAAGTGTATCAAATTTACCCATTCTATTTTGGAAGTTACTATTCGAGGTGACTTGTAGTCATACCAATTCTATAAACACTTGAAAGTAGAGTTTGAAAGATACAACTATCACCTTGGTATAGATATCTTCCCCAAAAAGGATAAGGATGTAGTTGATCAACTACCTAAGTCTAATTACATGGATCCAAGTAATCTTGCCTCCACTTTGATTTCACTACCTACTAAGATAGCCATTCATTTTATTATTCAAAACAATGACCTTAGGGAATACAAGATTGGCAATGCTTTCCACTTAGCCAAATGCCTAAGATGCCCAAGTCATATGGTATACCTAAAGTTAAAATTTAAATGGAATGGCATAAGTAGGATTATTCTCATAAAAAAGGACCCATTATTTTCATTATAATTTCATAGGAATAAGATTAGATTAAAGGTGATGGTGAATCATGGTAAGATAATGATGATTTTTCTACCTACTACCAAAACACAAAATATCCTATTCCAAAAGGATAATGGATAACCAAGATTATAAAATTATAGGCCTAGGGTCAATGTATCAAGGACATATTGAGCTAGTATCAAATTCCAAACATTAATAAACTTGAGGTATTGGATACAAACCGCTTGGGGTGACCCCTTAGATCTCAAGAGTGACACTAATTTATCAACACTGACAATAGCAACAATGACATATAGTCTTATTATAACATTTACAATGAGTTGGTTGGAACTAACCTATTTTAATCTCATACCATCTATACCATTACTTCTATCCCATATTATTCCCCTCATTTCCTCAATAATCCCAAATTGATCAATTGGGACCGAAAAGACTCGTACATACTATTGAATGATTTTCAGAATGATGAGGTAATTTCTGAGTTCTTCGGCCTCAAAGATGGTTTGCCACTTGGTGATCATAATAAGGGATTTTATATCAAATTGGACCCTAAAACTTATTTTGGATAGAATATGAACTTACTTAGTCATAACTAAAAAGAAAAAGAAAACCAAACATTGAGGTCCCAAAGTTAAAAACTCTTTGAGGCATTTTTGGACCAGGGAAAAAGTAAAGAAAAAGATGAGTCCCATGATGAAAACCTATTTCATGTGATATAATATGGTGAATTTTAACCTATTTCAGATGATTCCCAACCCTCCTCATATCCAAAAACTTATTACTGATCTAGAATCAATTTAGAGAATCAAAAATTATTCGATAAGTAGGCTCAATATTTCTCACATGCCTTTACAAAGTGGCCTTTTCCAGATTCTTCCTATATGGGTGAACTCAATAATCCAATAAAGCCACTAGATAAATAATAATACCAATGTAACACACTACCAATTATTCTAGAAGATGGTTCCACATTGCTTGTGGAAGATGCCACATAAGTCAATATTGGAACACCGTCTTATCCTAAGTAGATCAAACTTGGAGTGTCCCACATTAAAAAGGAACATGAACCTATTACTACCCTCGTTTGGGATTTTTTTTATATTTTTCCTTATCTTATTCAGATATTATTGGTTTGGACCCTACTTTATTTGTACGTTACCTTTTTGTATACCCTAATGCTAAGCCAATCAAGAAAAAGCTAAGAAAAATGCACCCTTGCATAGTCGTACTTGTTAATAAAGAATTAGAAAAACTATTAGAGGTAGGGTGTATCCATCCTATAGATTATTTAGAGTGGATATCAAACATAGTCCTAGTCAACAAAAAACCATAGGGAATCTAATTATGTATTGATTTCAGAGACATTAATAAAGCATTCCCAAAAGATGACTTTCCTTTGCCCAACATTGATATGATTGTAGATTCCACAGTAGGGTACAAGATGCTGTATATTATGGATGATTCTCTAGATATAATCATATAAAAATAGTACATGAAGACCAACACAATATAGTTTTCACCATTCCATGGGGAACATTCTATTATCAAGTGATGTCATTTGATCTTTAAAATGCTAGTGCAACATGAAAACATGCAATGAATGTCATTTTACATGACATGATGCACAATATTATTAAAGATTATGTGGATGATATTTTGGGAAAGTTCAAGACCAGATCAGGACATCCACATGTTATGAAGAATATTTGAAAGGCTTTGTGAATACAAGGTGAGGTTTAACCCTAAAAAGTATGTTTTTGGCATTACTTCCAAAAACTTTATAGGTTTCATTGTCTCTTGCAAGGGAAGTGAATTTGATCTAACCAAGGTTAAGGCCATTATAGAAATGACTCCACCTTATAATCTAAAGCAACTCTACAGCCTATGGAACAATATTTAGTCAATCAGGTGATTCATTTCATAATTAGAAGATGTGTCATCACTTCACTCATCTTCTGAAGAGAGGTGCCACTTTTTCATGGAAAACTGATTTTCAACATGGCTTTGAGTAGTTAAAAGAATATGAAAAATCCACATGGTTTATCCCCACCAACACCTATAAAACTATTACTTCTCTACATCTTAAAAATTGAATTAAAAAACCCTAAAATTTTGAAAATTAAAAACTAAAAAAGTTCAAAAAGGTGTTTAAAATCTCCATGAGAGATAAAACCACAAAATCTTGGCTTATTTTTTCACCCTGTTCACCAGTGGTATTTGGCCCTATTTTGTATGGCATAGTTTTACATAGTTACCAGGTGAGAACCCTTTATCTAACCATGATCATTTCCAATTTACCATTGTCATTCCTTCATTTAAACTCCCATTTCTAGGAGAATTGCATCAGACTAAGGTCCACACGGACTATGTAGGCAACACTTGGATGCATAGAGCATCAAAGTTAAATTATCCATTCTTATTGCCATTTCATTTTTACCAATTTATCTAAATGATCTCATCATTTTATGAGTATACTTTTCCTATTCTTCCTCTACTATAAAATATCTTACTTGTCATCATTTTGCTTCTTTCCCACATCCCTAGGAGAATTACCTTTGGCTTAAATTCCATTAGACTATGTAGGAAGAATCCATTTACGTGAGGCATTTGGAGACAACTCATCCACCCCTTCCTTTTTCTTTTATTCCCCCTTTTCTATCTCAATTGTCATCTTGACCTAATAGTTTTCCTCTAGGGCTCAGGTGTGAAATATCCAAGAGTAACGCCTTAATTTAACACACATGTAAATGGTTAGTAAATGACTTGTTTATTTTTGTTTGTGTGTTTATGTATTTGTAAACATTGTTTATTTTTTATTATTTTTGGTGTGTTTCTTTACTTTTCCTTGGTTGCCTTCAATTTAGGGTTTTACATTTTACACTTAAGTCTAGATATGTTATATCCTATTCTTCAGTTGTAGATATTTTTACTTAACTTAATCTTGGTTTATTGCATTATGTTTTGCACATATGACTTGATTCTTCATATCCCAATCTAAAATAGTTTACATATACAATTTCATCAAGCTCTAAATTTTTTGGCATCCAAGGTTATTGAGATTCATTTAAAGTGTGATCTATGTTTTTAAATTTTGATTTTAGTTGAACAACAAGATGCTTTGTGTCACTTTTCTTTTCAGTTTGTGCTTATTTTCTTTTTTGCTTGCTTTTTTTTTCTTTTTTCTGTTTTCACTTCGACTCAATCCATTGTGACAACAAGGTCATCATCATTGTGCTTCATATCAAGTAGTTATAATTGAATCCATCTATTGGCATATGTCAACATTTACATCATGGTTTTTATCATTAGTGTGATGTTGTCAGTTGTCTATTGAATCTTGGGTCAATCCTTGTGTACATTATAGCTTGGCCATCATGGTGTTTTATATCATGGTGAATATTATTAGGTACTATATTAAAAATCAAGTGATAGTAGTCTCACAAGTAATGTTGTTTCACTAAGTCTCCTTGTCTACTATCCTACAACCAAATCACTGAATCCATGACTAATTTATATGCTACACATGATACATATACAAAAATTCATAAACATTTCTCAAGAATGATCAAATACCTATATCACATGCTTGAATGTATCACATTTTCAATCCATAAAGTAGTACTGGATCATTCTATTCTTCCTTAGAGGACCATTCTATGGGTGATGTTTTTTATTCATTTTGAGGGCCCATCCATTTTAAATTCTTTTTTATTGTTCTCTTGAGAGGGCATCCAAGGATAATCAAGCACCCTTTGGGGATTCAATCTAGGTTTATCAACTCATAATTTTAAAAATGAGAAGAGTGATGACATCATTCTTCAAGGATTATCAATTTTATTCTTAATGACTTTTTCATTTTTTGAAAAGACATTATTATGCCTGATGTCTCGTAATGCCTTCTCAAATAAGGATAAAATGTAGATACGTCATTTTAATCACTTTTGTCTCTAAAATGAAATCAATAATAACTTTATATAATCACATGTAAATTTAACCAAAAATCACCAATGGGCCCAATTTACCCACATAATTATCATTTTTATCCGAAATTACAATGACACATTCCTGATTGGGGTAATATAACATATTGAAACATGAATCTTATCTAGTGCATATCAAATCAAATGAACCCTTTTAAATTGTTATTATAAGATAATTAAATGAAAATTTGATTGACAAAATAGCATTGCAATTGCATCATTCTTCTAATTTTAAATTAATCACCTTGATTAATTAGCCTAATCATTCTTTTAATGGAAAATTCCATGAATTGGAATTATCTATTTTCCATAAAGCAAAATAGATTTATTACCTCATTTTGGTGATGCCATAGGGTAAATTAAATGGAATGGAGTGGAGTATGGGTAAGGTGGATTATGACATGGCCACTTACACACTCTCGTACACCTCTTACAAGAGGCTCTTACACAGTCATCTATGACACACTCCAAAAGGAAAACCATTGCACGTATCTCCCAAATCTCTTCCACACTCCAAAAGGGTCTTAAATGGCATGTATTATACATTCCATGTGTCAAATAATGATTTGGATGATTCATTATCCACTCTTCATTTGGATATGATATGGATGATTCACAATCATTTTAAAAATATATAAATTGAAGAGCCTTTGGCCATTATAGACAAGCTCTCTTGAAGTAAACTTACTATGCAAAAATCATATTAGAGATTCAAATTTATTAAATAATTATCATACCAATCCAAGCCATAAATCAAGTGTAGACAATGAGAGATGCTTCCCTCATGCATAATCAAGCATTGCTAAAGACTTCTAGCCTACAAGATGAGCTCGATCCTTTTCACATACTGGTTTATAATTAAATCTCTAAGGAAGGTATAAACTTAGTTTTTTGTCTTCTATTTTATATTTTATATTTGTTTTCCATAGCTAAACCTAGGTAATAAGCTTAATATTTTATGTTCATGCAAGTTTTTTTGGATTTGTATTCACTAACAATGGGATGGCCTCTTTTGGATTCTTGTTCTTACACATACTTCTAAAGGGGGCATGAGATATGTGTTCACACCTTTAATCCCTAAAAATACCATTGATGTATATTACATGGGAAACATAAATGATTCAATCCAATTACTGGTTTTAATACCTAAATATACTCAAACTATGAGTACACCTCATTTGATAACTTCCCAAATTACTAACCTTACAAACCAAGAGTTGATGCTCTTGTTCAAACTATAAAACTAATGCAAACTAAGGTTGTAAATATTGAATAAAATCCCATGAAATCACCTTATGATATTGATCCACAAGAGGTGTTGCATAACCCTCTTTCATCATAGATATATTTTCACCCCTTGCCAACTGATTTTGTTTCACCTAAGTTCACATTTTATGTTGGAAAGGGTGATCCTAAATAATATATTTGATCTATGTGGCATGCCTTGATTATGCCTCTAATGATAAAAATTTGGCCAAATTATTTCCAAGGATCTTAAAATACTATGCTCTAAGGTGGTTCTGTAATTTACCAATCTAATTAATAAACATATTCAAACCTCTTGTAGATCAATTTTTGCCACACTTCTCTATCAGTATCACTGAAAAGGTTTCTTATGCCCAAATTGTAAAAATCAAACAAGAAACCAATGAACATATCAATGAATATGTCTTAAGGTTTAAGACAAAGTTAGATAAAATAATTAATCCAATGGTAGATAAATGACTACAAGACATCTTCAAGCAAAGTTTGCTTGCCCCATTACATGAGTCTATTGTTTTCAAAAAATTCAAATCTTTTGATGACTTATGCCATATTGTTCATGATCATGAAATGAAACTTATCACATTAAAATTACCAATCTAATTAATAAACATATTCAAACCTCTTGTAGATCAATTTTTGCCACACTTCTCTATCAGTATCACTGAAAAGGTTTCTTATGCCCAAATTGTAAAAATCAAACAAGAAACCAATGAACATATCAATGAATATGTCTTAAGGTTTAAGACAAAGTTAGATAAAATAATTAATCCAATGGTAGATAAATGACTACAAGACATCTTCAAGCAAAGTTTGCTTGCCCCATTACATGAGTCTATTGTTTTCAAAAAATTCAAATCTTTTGATGACTTATGCCATATTGTTCATGATCATGAAATGAAACTTATCTCATTAAAAAAACTTAAGTATGTATCAAACACATGTCAAATTTACTATCAAACAAAGTTATAAGGTAAATCCAACAGAGCTTAAAAAAGAAACAACCACCATAATTAATGTGGTGTCACAACAACCTAATCAACTTGTCTTATCCAATGCACCAAGGATATAATTTATATGATAAATTGAATCTCCAACTTCATTACTTCTGAATTTTGTGGAGTGTCACATCATATCTCTCCCTCATCCTATAAAGTTGATATGAGTCAGCCTCTACCCAAAGGATATAATTTCAATGCTTATTTTGACTATCACCAAGGCCCTAGGCATTCTATGAATAAATTTTTTAGCTTAAAGTATAAGATCCAAGACTTAATAAATGACCAAAATATCACGTTTGATGATCCTCCAAAGGAATTAGGTTCACAACCTAGTGATCACCAGAATAAAAAAATATTTAACAATCCTTTACAATATCATTCTACTAAGGATCCAAAGGTAAAAATGGTATATAGTTCACATCCTCCTCCCTCACATTACGACCACTCATTGGATGGGATTATTGGTACTTATACACGACATAAACCTCATATGGATCACAAATCATCTATTACTTTTGATGATAGTGAGATTATGGATGATGATTTTGATCTTCATTCATTATTCATTGGAGCATACCTTGATCACCAACCTATAAAAAATGTTATGATTGAAATGGTGAAAGCTATAATGTTTGCACCATGGCATTACTTACACATTTAGGTTATACACATGATAATTTACATCCATAGACTAAATTATTTAGAGCATTTGATGGGACATCACAACATGTTATTGGTGAGATAGACTTACCTTTACAGGTGGGTCTAATACATGTGAAGGTAGTAACATACATGAGAGTATTTTATATGTTATTGGGATGACCTTGGATACATACTCTCTATGAATTACTATCTATAGTGTATGGGTCTATTATATACATTCATGTCAATGGCGTAACTACAGTTTCTAGAATTCTATATGAACATTCATTTGAACAAGATAAGTTTATACCCAAATAATTAATTATAAAACCTACTAAGGTTAATCCTACATAAAAGGGTAAGCAACATGCAATCCCCTTTCATAGGTGGCCAATACTTGAGAGACCCTTACATTAGATATACATAGTGGATTCCATGGAATCCTCATCTACTACATACCATATTCAAATATCAAGAGCACCTAAATATGTTCCTATTATTCATATTCCAAAGAAACCATAAATAACTCAATAATGGGTTCCATGAACCCCCATTAATTCTATTATTTCATCATGACCATAGAGTCTTACTATACATGTGTAGACCAAATGTTACAAATATTATAATGCCCAATATTACACTTATACATGATCATTAGAAGTACCACCAATTTATTGCACTAGTTTCCTAGTGGGGAGATACCTATGAACATCTTTTAGATGAGATCATAGGATAGTCTTTTCTTATTAAATATTCCCAAAATACCAAAAAAAATAAAAATATATAAAAAATATATATCATCTTTTAAATGTTCTATTGGATCTTTGGCATCTATGTTATTGGTTCCAAGTTGGTACATGGCATATCAATACTTTATATATACACGTGTTTTACACATCATTTAAGTGTGATACAGGCATAGACATTTACATGATCTATTCCTATATAGATGTTGTGCCTTCATTATAATCATGTCATATAGATATTAGGGGCATCTAATTCTTTGATATTGATACACACAAGTTATATGGCTTTATGATCACATTTCATTATCATGTTTGAGCTTATATACTTACATATGTCTTTATCCATGCCTATATCTTTCATAATGTACTTGATATGCTATGTACTTGACATTTTTTGATAACATATATATCCAAGGGATAGTATGTTATGTTTATATTGGTTTATTATGTTTTTCCTTTATGCACTTCCTTGAATGTCTTGTATCGCTTGTTGATAATTTGAATATAATCCTTTATTTACCCCCCCCCGCATGGCTTTATTTGCTTAATTTGACATTTGCATATGTCATTTCTTGTTTTATAAACATTTGAATATGTCATATCTTACTTTTTAGACATTTTATTAAGTTATATCCCTTCAATTGTGTGACATTTAAACACGCCTCTTGTTTGAGATCTCCTTAGACTATTATCTTTTAATTTGATTTTAAGTGCTCTTATGTGTGTGCTTAATTGATTATTAGTCTTGTATTTTTACTATCTAGATGTTGTCATGATTCATATCATGCATCCTAGGGCTTGATGTGATCACATTCTATGTGCTTCAATGATATATATATATATATATATATATATATATATATATATATATATATATATATATATATGTTTCTCCTATATATTACATGGTTCATACACATATTATATAATTATCTTATCCTTTTGAGGTAAGTTAAATACCATTTTATACTTTCCCTCACCTCAAACGGGGGGCATCTTAGTCAGGGAATGTCATAAAGACATGGCTTCCACATTTTTCACAATTCATAAATTCAGATATATACTGTGGGCATGCTATGAAAACATGTTCTCCACATTTTTTATAGTTCATAAATTCATATATATAGTTGAGACATATTATTAAAACATGTTCTCCACACTTATACCAGTTATCATTTTCAGATTTCAATGGGGGCATGTTTTGGAAACATGTTATCCACACTTATATAGTTGTAAATTGGTCAAATTGCATAGTTATATGATTCAGATACATATTTGTGGCATAGTTTTATACATTGATACCATTGTTATACCCAGGTTTTAGTATGATACATATATAAGGTGTATATGTTATGCAAAGATCACCTAAATTTTAAAATCAAAATTAGTTTCATATTTTAAAATACTTCTACGAGTTTTAGCTCACTAGGTTGGACTATGACAAACTATTATTGAGCCAATATACTACAGTAGTTGGTTCAATTTTTGGTATGGTTGAGGTGATTAAATCACTCAATCTTGCCAAGTTTATAGGTTGGACTTGATTACATCATCCAATCTCCCTAGATTTATAGTGTGGGTTGACTTGGATCAACTCATGCTCACTAGGTTATAAGTATGAATAAGTTATATAGTTGAACTAATCTCAACTAGTGGGTGTAAACTCAATTTTTATCCAAGGTTGAGGGAAAGTTTTTCCTTTTACCTATATATGTACACTTATAGATTTAATTTTTTCCTATCTTAGTTTAAATGGTTTATAACGGTGTATATTTTCAAATCAAGGTTGCATCGATATATAAGTGTACTCATAAACCTTGCTATTTCTATTTCAATCATTTAAATGATTTTGATTTCAAATTATATGCACTAATTATATAATGTAACATGTTTTTTGTTGTAGTTGAGTTACCAACAAATCACTCAAGTGGGACTCATGCAAAAGGCAAGGTGTGTTATACACACCCAAGTACACATTTATTTTCTTTTAAACTAGAAATTTCATTACTATATTAAATGGTGTGGGGGAGGCGAATGTAGACATTAAATCTAAATTATATATCACTTCAGTCTTGCACACTTGTAAAATACATATCATGGACGTAGCTTCAGTTTCTAAACATTTTCACTATTAAAATGCTTGCATACACTATCTCTATATGCCAGATTACTTATCTGTTAGTCTAACCAATGTTATTTAAATTATCCAAGCCTTATATCATGCTCAAAGTGTTAAACCATGTTTATCTTTTATCTCTATAATTTTGGGACCTGTGCATGTTTTCTAGCTTCTTGGACACTTGCTTCCTAGTTAGATGTCCTCATCAATGCAAGTGTCATATTCTAATGCAAGTGTCCATTGGCCTAAATTAATTAAATTTGAAAATGAAACATGTCCCTATGGTTGGCTTATGTGATTTAATGTGACATATTTATAAAAGAGATTGATTTATATACAAGATCACCCCCCCATTCATTCTTCAGCTAACACAGACCTGATAAATCACAAGCCAACTTACCAAAAGCATTCAATCAAGCATTCAAGTGAGAAAATTTTCCTTATTTTCTCTTATTTCCATATCAATCATAGGGACAACACATCTACATGTCTGAAGTACTGGAGGAGTATCCCATGAGTCATATTTTCGAAGTTACAAGCTAGGTAATTATCATACTTACATTCCTCATATTTCACCCTTGTACACACACAAGCTAACATATTAGGGGAGAAATACATCAATCTAAGGCCCTCTTTAGAGTAGATGATATGTAGGCAATACCCACTGATATAGGTGTCTTTGGAGATATCTCGACACTATGATCCCACTAACCCATTTTTCCCACAGTCATTATGAAGATGAAAAACTAGTGTTTGGATATTTGATAAGGAAAGATAGTTCATGATATAGATATGAGCATCCTAGAGTGAAGGTGATGAAGAACCCAAAATATCCTAGGTGTTTGCATCTAGATCGAATAGGTGTTTTGTATTGAATACCTGGATCCAATTTAGAGAGAAGCATTGACGTAATAGTCCAAGGTCAATGCAGATGTCTAAAGCTACAAGGTGTAAATTTATAGAATCTAATGACTGATCTAGGGCACTGATCTAGTCTATTTCTAGCCTATTCCATATCAAATTTGAATGCACATAGTTGTCCATCTAATTACTCTCTTTTTTCATTTATTATATTATCAATCACTAGGTGTACTTATTATTTTTTAGCATATCTCGGTATTTGAATCAAGAGTATTATTTATCTGAGTTTGCAATTAATTAGATTTCTATAGATTTGCTTATAACCCTTTTGTTTATTTATTTCTATATTCTTAACCCTACACTATATTAACCCATCTTAATTTAGGGTTAAACAATTATAGATAAGTTGTGTATTGTTTAAGAGAGTTAATAAAATTATAGTGGACCAAAAGTCAACTCTTTAAGAGAGGTACAATAAAATTAAAGTGGATAAAAGTCAATTGTGTAAGACAAATGATAAAATTATAATGGATAGAAACTTAAATAATTATATTATATTAGTTAACCTTTATGTGATATCATTTATAAATAAAATAGACAATCATTTATAAGGATTTATGTGATATCTTGGACTATTGTTACTTGTATTTTACATACAATTATAAAACAAAAAATATATTATTATTTTCATTTTAATGAAAATATTTATAATATAATAAGATATTCAAACTAAATGTGAAAAAAAAAGTTATATAAACATAAATTTGAATTTAAACCTAAGTTTGAATTCAAATTCCAATTTTAACATGAACTTAAACTTGAATTTGTCATATTCTCAAAAAATAAAACATTAAAATTTTGAATGTTAGAGGACATGAGTACTAATTCCCATGTGAAATTGATTAAATTCATTCATATTTTTATGAATTTATACATCTTAGGACTTAGTCTTTGGAGGCTAAGTGTTCTTGAGCTCATCCTACAGATATTGATCCATGCCTAAGACAAGCTTAGTTGTATTCATAATTGACTCCAAGGTCAAGCAAAAGAAGTTCACACAACCCTTAAGGAAATAAGACAAGAAGTTCGAGGATAATAATGTCTCCACATTTATCTATGTTGTTATTAGATCAGTCAAGATAGTAGCATGATGGAGGCCTGACTTTCCAAGGTGAAAAAATCAAATAAATGACAACCACCATTGCTTAACATGCCAAGTATGGATTTCATTCTCAAATATCAATAATTAAGCAATACTAATTATTACTCACTCATTACACAATTTTGATGAAACTTATAGCTCATTGCTCGCTATTATGTTTATTATAAGCATACATACATAGTTACTCTTATAATATTGTGGGCTCCATAATTTTGTCTTATGCTTGGCATGGTTCTTATGAAGTTTTTAAAAAAACAAAGTCCTACAAATTATACCAAAGGAACATGTAGCATAATAATAACTTCAAATTTTCCATGTTAGACAATATCAAAAATAGCTTAGCACCTTATGCCCAACACTTCTTATTTTACTAGACATTCATTTGAGATTTAGGCCTTCATGAGGCCACATGGACACAAAACCCTAAGGCATAGAAAAAGATATGTTAAAACTTTTTTTATAACATGTTAATGCTTCTATTACATGATGTTACAACTAACCCAACTATGACATAGGTACAAATTTAACATAAATCTTCAGAACATGACTTAACATGACCAAGTTAGGGTTGTTAATTCCATTGTAGAGATAAGGATAATTATATTAATTGTAAAGCCTCATATAATTTAAAATCTTCAAATCTAACTTATAAAAACTAATAGAGAATACCATGCCCCAACTATGATTTACTCAGACTTAAAATTTAGCTTTCCCTGAGTTAAGTAAAATAGGTCATAAAAGTCTTATGACATGAGATGAACATGTATCATGCTAACCTTGTAGATGTAGGCATAAACCATGAAATTTAATCCAAATAGTGATACAACAAAGATTAAAAGGATTTACTAGTGTATACTCATGATAAAAACTTTAACATCATTAGAATACTATAAATGGGTACTACCAGATAAATTAACTCATAATGTTCAACCTAGGTATGGGTTATAAATAATGCATGATCCCTTTTCAATGTATTGTTTTTTGAGTACTAAAATAAAATAAGGGAAGCTTACTATGAAATTAACCAAGTAATAACCATATTTCCAAACAAAATTTAATTGGAGATTCATCTTAAAAAATCAGAAAGCATCAACCAAGGCCTACATGGTTATATTTTTATGTAATGAGCTTGATTGATTTAAAACTAGCAATGAAAACAACAATAATCATACCAAGAACAAGGATAATAATAAAGTAATGCTTCCATGTTTCCATGGAACTTCTCATTAACTCATTATTTATTGATAGTAAGGTGCTTATGCCTTCAATCTAATTGGCTTGTCATGGAATTAATAAACCTTTTAACATCAAAAAATCCATGTGTGCTTCAATGATTGAGCAATTAATCAATGATTCAAACATTAATGAAATTTTACCCAAATCAAGAATCACTTTTACATAAAACTAGTCATGGGCATTTCCTTAGTAAATATTAGACACTAAACCAAAATGCTCAAGTGAAATAATTTAATATAATATACTATTTTTAATGATTTATATTTTAAAAGGGTATTACATTATATGTTCCATACAACAACTACAAGCTCAACATTACAATAGAATTAGAATGCCTTTAATTGAGGAACAAATTCATATTCTAGGAAATATTAACTTATAGGAGGTAAGCCCAAAGAGCAAGTACTATTTACAGTCATATGAACTACATACTAGTGTCAGTTTTTATTTCATTTAATAGTTTTTCTTACGCATGTTGTTTAGCTTAGGTGTTATTTTAGGTCATTGGAGATGATAATCTCACATTCATGAGGATGTGTGACCATGTCTATCTTCCACCTATGTATGTACCTTTCTTAAATTTGTTTTTGCTAATGTTGCAAATACTAATGACTGAATGTTTTTATTATTGAAGACTTGTTTTTTTATGGATCATGTTTTATTTTGCTTCTATAACAAGTATCTCTTTTACATAATTTATTTTTACAAATTATAGAGATTTATGTTTCATGTCTACTCAAACCTCAATCTTCAAGTATGTCCTAATCTGACATGGTATTAAAGCATGGTTTTTGGTAACTGAATGCCAAAGTTCCTATTGTAAAATCTTGAGTTTTAGCTTGTAAGTCATAGATCTATGATTTTTTGACCTAGCACATTGAAGATTCACCCTCTCTTAGATTTTTCTCTTCTTCTAAGGTTCTTGGTTGATCCAAATTTAAACAAGAATAAGGGAAAAGGCATTACTTGTTGTTTATCTTTAATCTGATAGATTTTCATAGAAAATGACTTATACCATTAGATTCAAAAGGTGTCAAAACCCTAGGATTGGTTGTAAACATGGCCTAGTTTCATGACCAATCAATTTTAACTGTTTTTGGAGGGTTTGAAGGCATTTTTATTGATTCTATGCAAATTTATATTATCAGGGTCTCTAACTAAAAAATATTTTTTGGGTTTTTTTATGTTTTTAAAGAAATTTAGTGGGTCCATAGATTTTGCATAGTTTTACATGATCTAAAGATTGTTTACTTGTCAATATTTTTGTACATATTTTTAATTCCATCAGACTTATCACTTCTACATGCACCTACTAAATTTACAAGTCTTCCCTATACCTACTGAAGTCCCTCACATTTCTATTGAATACCAAACAAGCTTTAGTTTTTGCCTTATCAGAGTTGCTACCCATATTGACACTTGCTATAACTTTGGATTGGCCCCTATCAAAACATTGGCTCATCATGACACCTATCAGAACTACCAATAATCCTGACACATAATAGAAATTTAGCTCATTTTAGCATTATCAAAAATGCCTAGCATCCTGACACCTACCAAAAATCCACTAACCCCAACACTGCTAGATCTGTGGCTCATATTGACACTACCAAAATTACCAACCATCCCAACACTACTAAAAACTCCTATCATCCTGACACTAGCCAAAAACACCCAAAATTCTAACAATTATTAAAGGTTGTGTTTTCTGATGATTGTTCCTTGATGACCTAAATCCAATAATCCAAATACCAATAGTTCAACTAATTTTGATGTTGGTGACTCTGATGCCTCAACTACAAATGGGTCAACTACCTTTGATGTCAAAAGTTTTGATGATTGCCAGATACCTATGAAGTTTTGACAATTGTCGAAGACTTCAAAATTTTTGACAACTACTAGAGACTTCCAAAGTTTTGAAATATTATTTGAGAGCTTCTTGTTTATGCCAAGGTACCTTCTAATTTCCTAACACTAATGTGATGTTCATACGATCATCAAATCTAATTAGGTGGTTTGTAAAGATATTCATTTGAATTTGGGGTTGATTATGATGACATCATAAAAGTTGCCAAAGGTGACATTATCATAGGGATGGGAGCACTCATCTTAGGATTTAGCCCCTAGTAATATGGGATTTTAACCCTTGGTCATAACCAAATCAAGGGGGCTCAAAATTTGATTGAAAATTTGAATCAAACTTTTGCACACGCAAAATCTATGTAAAGCGAGGATTTATTTTACAAGGAAGAACATCAATCTTCCATAACTTTCAACGTACAACACCTTTTCAAGTGCCATTTTTTTTAAAATGCAAGTTTTTTCAATCTCTACATGTTGGTTTTATTATCTATATTTTTAAAATTGAACCTTTATAGGTTCATGGGAGTTACATATCCTTATCTTTCTAACACAATCAACTCATCACATACCTACTTAATGCAATGTATTAGAACCAAGTTCCACTTATTTCACCATTCAACTATTTCAAGTGGAAATTCAAAATGCAAATTCTCTTGAAGAGCAAATGCTTAAATTGAATCACTATGGGTAAAAAAATAGAACTAACACCTAATGCATAAAAGGTGAAGTGGTTTAACAAAAGTGATGAAGCCTACAGTCTATTATTTATATTTATGTCATCTGACTTGATCTTTTATATTGAATCTAAAACTAATCCTAATGATGTTTGGACCACACTATAAAAACTCTTTGGGAAGTAGGACACAAGGGGTCATGAGGTGGAGAATGAGCTCATCAGTTTGAGCCCATGCAATTTTTGACACTATACAAGACTTCTTCACAAAAAATTGAAATCATTCTTGTTGTAGTTAAAATTGTGTGGCATAGACAAAAATGGTGATCAATTGATTCTTTACATTCTTCCAAATCGGGTTCTGACTATTTTATCTTCATTTCTACCTTTCATGCCACCAAGAGTGCCCTGATAGCTACATGGACCGTAATGTTCTTGGATGATTTTATTATTGAATTAACTTAGGATTAAGATAAGCTTATTCAAATGGGTGCAATTAAGTCCTCTAAATCACATGCCTTAATTATGAGTCATGACAAATAAAAGGCTTTTATCAGTAGCAAGGAAAAGAAACATAACGAGGACTTTAAATAAAGAAAGGGTTAAAAATATGATGTTAAGTCCAAATCATCAACCAATCCTCCACTTTAAGTAGGAAATCCAAGAAAGAGAGACTCAAATGTGCCTACTATAAGAAAACTGGTCATGTTGAAATCAAATGTATGGAGAAACATATTGACCAACTGATAAAGATGCTTGAGAAGCACAATATCAATGTCCTTGATTCTGGCAATTAGAGTTCATTAGCGAAACATTATTCTAAGGCTAAAGATAATAGTAAGGTAAAAGGTAATGGCAAAGTACTTATTTTAGTTGCATCCTATCCTTCCACATGGTTAATTGATTTTGGTGCCTCACACCACATGGATTCATCACATAACCTTTTCTTGTCCTTGGAGCCTTATTCTATGCCTTCCATTTTGTTGGGTGACAATACTTTCATAAAATTTAGTGGGAGGGGATATGTTTAATTGAATGATGAGATATTTTAGGATGTATTATGTATTCCCTCATTATACACCAATCTCCTATTTTTTTATCAGAGCACTCACATCAGGTCAGGTAAGAGAGTTGAGTTCACACCTAATTTTATGGTTATTAGGGAAGTGCAAATTGAATCCATAGTTGAATTTTATAAAGCATATTACAAATCATGATTGTATACTTTCTCATATATTGCTCTTGATCAACCCTATACTACAATACTCAATCATTAAGATGGGGTGAGTAAATTATGGTTTGAGAGATTCATCCATATTAACTATTGTTACCTTGAATAACTCAGTCATAATGAAATGGTTTCAAGGTTGCCATATATTTTTTTTATGATGGAATTTTACAAGGTTACAAACTTGGTAATCATCCTAAAGAGAAGTATGACCAAGGAAAATCATGGAGAGATATGTGGATATATTGGAGTTACTTCATAGTGACATTATTGGTCCATTTTCAGCTCCTTCATTCAAAAAGACTAAATACATGTTTACCTTCATTTATGAATTTTTCAGGTATACTTAGGTGTACTTTCATAATCAAAAATCTAAGGTATTTGATCATTTTTCAAGACTTCAAGGCAGTTGTATAAAAATAGTCAGGTAAAGCCATCAATATTTTGCTCACAATAATGGTGGTGAGTATGGTAGTAATACTTTTGAGTAATTTTGCACTTTAGAGTGGATTGAACTATATCTTATAGTTCCATATAGTCCTTAATATAATGGTGTTACAAAGTTAAAGAATAGGTCCTTAAAGGAAATGGCCAACTATATGCTACACTCCAAGTCTCTTGCACCTCAATATTAGGCTGAGGGCATCAATTATGCTTATTATATCAAGAACCAATTTCCTCATAAACCATTGAAGGGAGTCACTCATATTGAAGCATGGAGTGGTCAAAAACCTATAATTAAGCACTTTTGAGTGTTTGGATCTCTTAATATGACGTGTATTACTAAGAATAAATGTAAGACAATGGAACCTAAGAGTCAACCTTGCATCTTCGTGGGATAGCTTGAGGGTGTTAAGGATACAAACTTATCCATACCAATCATATAATTTGTTCATTAAGAGAAGTTTTTTTTTTCAAGAGGGTATTTTAGACTCCACACTTGACACTTCTCCCTCTTTTTGAATGCACATAGATTTGATGACATTTCTAATTATTCAAATATGCCTAAGTAGCTTCGTGATGATCTAGTTTTTTCTTCTAGTTCCGATGATGAGAGTAGTGATGACTCACCTCTTCTCTCTCTCAAAATATCTTCATAGAATGAGGAATGTCTTCTAGACTCTCTAACAATAGGTCCTATTTGGGCTAGACATGAACTACAAAGTGTTGGTCATTGGGTTGGAGATCCATCAAATACCAGATGAATACATTCATAATTCTATATTTACCCACATGCATTCATTGCATTTGTTTCTAATCCATAGTCATTTCATGATAAATCATACACTTCTGAGTGGGATACTACTATGGAAGAGGAGTATGGTTTCTTACTAAGGAACAACACTTGGGATTTGGTCCCTCTTCATAAGCGAAGAAAACTTGTTCAATGTAGATGGATCTATTGAACAAAATTTGTAATAGATGGGTCCATAGACAAATTCATAGCACATTTGGTAGTAAAGGGTTCTTCTTAGGTACCTAACATACCAAGACTTTTTCCCTAGTTGCCAAAATGAACTCAATTTGACTCACTCTTGATATTATTGCAAACATTGTTGGGATGTTCATAAGATGGATGTGAAGAGTGTTTTTCTTCATGATGACCTCAAAGAGGAAATATACATGGATCAACCATAAGGATTTGTGGAAGATTATTCCTTAGTTTAAAAAAAAAATTAATTCTATGGCCTCAAACAAGATCCTCGGTCTTGGTATGCCAAGATGGACTCCCTTCTTCTTTGCATTGGGTTCACTAGATATCATTCTAATTTGAATGTCTACATTTTTCAGCAAGATGATTTACTAGAGAATCTAGTTTTCTATGTGGATGACCTATTGATCACAAGGAGTTCTTCATCCACCATTGGAGTAGTGAAAACTACTTTTTTTATAGGTTTTCAATGATTGACTTGGGCTTTTTGCATTACTCTCTTGGAATTGAAATTTCTCAGTCTGACTTGAGGATAACTATTGCATAATCCAAGTAAGTTGTTGATTTTCTTACACAGTTTAATATGGCTGACCGTAAGCCAACTCCAACTCCCTTTCTATTTATTTTGAAGCTTGAGGTTGATTGTCCTTCTCTTTTGGTTAATGTTACCTCATCGATAATTTATTGGTAGTCTCATCTATCTTATGCACAATAGACTTGGCATTTCATATGCAGTGGGTATGGTCTCTATATTTATGTAAGAACCACATGAACTACAATGGAAAACAACTAAGTAGATTCTCCACTACATTCATGGTACTCATAGTTTTGGGATTCACTATGGATCAAGTATTGGTGTTGACTTGATTGGGTATACATATTTAGATTAGGCTAATGATATTCAAAATCATAAGTCTACTTCAAGCTATATGTTTTCTCTTGGTTTATGACTAATTAATTGGTCAATCAATAAGTAGAATGGTATTTCATTATCTTCTATAGAGGAAGAATACATAGGATTTGTTAATTCCACCACTAAGACTATTTAGATTTAGGGGATTCTCACCGAGTTCATTATCCAATTTCTATTACCAATAGTCATCTTTTATGACAACCAAATAACAATCCATATTTGTAAGAATTTGGTTCTCCATCAGTGGAACAAGCCTATCAAGATTCACATGCATTTTATTTAGGAGTTTATTCATGAGAAAGTCACTGATCTCTGCTACATCTAGACTACAAAGAAAATTACTAATATATTCACCAAACCCTTCATTGAGAGAAAGTATCTTCATTTATGGGCTCTTTTTGGGGTTCAAGCAACTTTGTCATCATCTTCTGGGGTGATTTTATATGTCCTTGGGTACCTTTTCATGCCTTGTTTTTGGAATCCAATTCTACTACCCACCTAAGCTATGCTTAAGTGGGGTCTTAGTGTAAGGTTTTATTCCATTTAATGGTTTTTATGTACACATGTTGTTTAGATTACTTAGGTTTTACTTTAGGTCATTAGGAAAGATAATCTTACATTCATGAGGATGTGTGATCATGTCTTTCTTCCACCTATATATGAAACAAATATAATTGAGTCTTTTGATTATTGAAGACTTGATTATTCGGGCTCATGTTTGATTTTGCTTCTACAACAAGTATCTTTTTTGAATTATTTTTTTTACATATTACAAAGATTTGTGCTTTGTGTCTACTTAGACCTTAATCCTCAATTGCATCCTAATTTGACACTACAAGCTTCTTGAAGTTGATAGACGAAACAACAATAAAGATAGACTACATAGATCAAACAAATCTTGGGTCATGCCATCTCTAAATAGTTTACATCCTACACTTAAAACATAAAATAAGATATGTCAGCAACCAATTGGCATTGTAATCTTTTTAAGCTAAATAACAACCATTTAAGAGTAACAAATATAATTATGTTAAATCCAAAAAATCCATGAATGTACAACCCTATCTAAGAAGACCCATTTAAAAATAGGAAAATCAACATTTTGTTGAATGGAGAGTTATTCTTTGCTTTAAAAAATTTAAATAAATATGAGACTCAAACCAGCCTTTAATACAAAAAAAGGAACAACTCAAAGAAGAACTCATACAAGCCCTTTGTTATCTGGCAAAACTCCATAAAAAAATATTGCACTTAAATGATCAATTTAATGTTTGCAAAAAATATCCCAGTTCCAAGCAAGCATGGAATATCATACACATATCTGGGCATATGTGTAATAACCTATACTTACTTTGGCATACTTTATCATCTTAGCAAACTTATCCCACCTGACAGAGATTCCATTAGGTGTACTAGTGTAAAAATTAGTTCAGTATTTATATTAAACCAGAAAATACCAAAGTCACCAGGCCTATAGATCCTTGCTAAAAGTTCAAGTCTGATAACAATTTTGAAAGTAGGTTTTCAAGATATGGAAAATGTATACATAGCCTATGATTTGGATACAAAATCATTAGGAATTTATTGATCTACATTCTAATCTAACAATCAAGATCAAAATCATAATAAAAATGGGCTGCATCTTTTTTTCTTTTTGTGTTTAAGCTGAAGGTCATTAACTACTATACAAAGTTTTTAGTTAAAGATTATAAAGTTTCATACTAGCTAAGCACAATTAATCACTATCATCTAATAATATTGAATACAAGACTTCAAAACTATTTTGTAACTTGCTATAGGCTCTTAGCAATTGAATATTTCTGAAATACATAATCAACAATATAATTGCTTATAGGTAGTTAATACCCAACTTAGAAATGACATCAAACTTAAAATTATAATTATCTTAAATTTTTATAGTATTTCAATGATAAGTGAACTTGCTTACAACATAAATAGTAGAAATAAAATTCATTAGAGGAGCAACATAACATTTGCCATGAGTTGACCTTGGCTAAAACAATGAAACAAGTCAATTAACTTCAGAACACATATCTTACTTAAGCCAAACCTAGAATTGAGTTGTTTATCAATTAATGGTAATATTAAAATTTAATGATAAGACATAGCTAATCAGATAATAACTAATATTTAATGCCATTAGACAAAAATGGAAATGAGTACACCATTGAACAAGTGTTTCTTGATAAACACATCAAAAAAATAGAGCAGTACCACAATTCGGCCCAAAACTCTGTGTGTGTGTGTGTGTGTGTGTGTACACAATACTACCAAATAAACTAGAAATTAATAATATCTAACATTTTAAAAGTCTGAATTAAGGAATTACATAAAACACTCTACTTTCATTGAAGTAAGTAGAAAAGGCCTCATTTGAAAGAATCCCATGGCTATAACTTGCATGTGTTTTTATATGTATACCATGGTACATGTATATGGACGTATGATGTGACTCAGAAAACATTACAAGCCAACATGATCAAACATGTATATGCATTTATTACTCAGAGGGTACATAGGTAGAGCATGAGAAGAGTACATACTTGGTAGGTCAGAACTCCTCCATTTTCCTTTGGCTTCTTCCTCCTACCTCAACTATTGCTTCCTTCAAGGTTTTCTTCTATCTTTAGCCCCCTCATTCGTGTGTTCCACATAAATCTTTTCTTTTTAACCTCCTAGAAATATACCCACAACAATATTACCATTATGGCTAGGTGTCATGGGTTTGGAACAATAATGACCATAACTCTTAAAAAGTGGTGAAATATGCATAAAATGGAATTAATAATTCACAACACTACTCTCTCCTCCAGTAATTAGCCCTAACTCATGTCGGATCTCTACACCCAAATCAACAACTAGTAATGATTGCAAAGTAATCCTAAAATAATCAAAAAATGAGCACGCAACAAGACCTAGTCCAGATCTAAACAAAATAAAATGATTAACCTTTGGCATTCATTAAGGTCTTTAACCGAATGTTTAGCAACATTTACCTTATCTTAGACCAAGTTTAAGGTCTTGGATTTTTAATCATTGCTTCAAACTTTTAATATAATATTACCTCCCCATGACTATAAGTCTATAGAATAGCCCAACAAACACTTCAATCAATTAAATGTATAATAAATTCAATGGTGTCACAAAGACCAAATAATACATTAGTGGGTGAAATGCCAATGATGGTCATTGCCATCGAAGGTAACTAATATTATGGTGGTCAAGTAGGCAAAGAATGCTCAAATAATGTTAAACTTTATATTCTTACCTTAAAGCTTTCCAAGCTCCATGCTCATCGGTTGAGCTTTAAGATGCACTAATTAATCCAAATGTTTGATTTAGGGCTTGGATAAGACTAATCCATAAAAACAAGGATTTACTTTATACATCTATTATTTTGAAAGTAGAAAACATTATTCTTAACATTCCAAGTCAAATTGCATGGTATGGACAACACCTAAAGTATTTTATAATATTTGAACTTTATGTGATAAACCTTGTGAAAGGGTTTTAAGAACTTATTTAAATGTGAAATCAAGTTTTAAACATGACATTCATGCAACATCTACTTTTGCGCCCTTTTGACATTGTTCGACCATATATAAACAAGTGCATTAAGAATAAGATTAAGGTGATGTGTCAATAAACAACAAGACAATCACATCATCCTATCAACACCTTGTGGTGAGTAAACAAGCACTAGAAATACAAAGCAAGCCAAACCCACTATTTGAGCATTGCATCAAGGCTCCTTATTCTTACTAGGTCAAGGTCTAATTATATGCCACTTTGACAAACAACTTACCAACAACATCAACAATACACACAACCACTTGATTTGTCCCATTTTAACATGGTTTTATTCTCAACATCCTAGAGATATGACATAATTTTATCAATTAAATTATCCCCACTTATAAACTTAACTATTTAAAGTTGTCTCCTTAAAACTATATTTAAACACTCATAGACTTAGTTGTAAACTATATTTAAGCTTTATTTTTTGTTCTTAATCCAATAAAGCTACTTTAAATCATTTATATTTTATCTATAAAATCATTTAATTAAGTATTCTACTCATAAATCTTTATCTTACTAATTCATTTTTAATGTTTAATCCTCTAAACATTGCATCATATATTGGGCTCATTTCTAATTCAAATTTTAACTATTTATTTTTGTATTGTTGTTTATCTCTTATTAATAAAGTGTAAGTAATCTAATATAATGCTACATATAAAAGTTTATGTTGAGAAGGTCTATCTCGAGGTTGAACACCTTCATTGTATGTTGGACCATTGGCAAAGTGCCATGTGTGTTGTCAACTAGTCCCTTTCAAATTCTAGTCTCCCTAACAGTCTTCTACTCAAGGTAGAAGTTATGGAGTTCATGGTAGGCACCATTCAAGGAGAAAATGATAAAATCCTTCACCGTGTTCATGATATCCTTCACCCAGTAACAACTCTCATGGTGGGTTTGGGTATATGTTCCCAGAAACCACAGTAAAAGAAATTATCTTACTTGGGCTTTAACTATTAGCTCACCCAAACATGATTCAAAATATGATGCAAAAAAATATGCAATAAACTCACCTCTTAGTAGTGGCTAGGATGACAAGTTGGATGATCTTCTGCCACTACCATCTATGTTGATTACTCCGATGACCTAATATTTATGTGCTTTGATGTTTGATTGTTCCAAAAATTATAATTAAAGTTCTTGTTGATTGCAAATCATCCTTTTTCATATCTAGTAAAATTGTTGTAAACGAATGTACTTTGAGAAAGGTTTGGTTTTAGTTATTCAACAAACTCAAGATTGTGTCATCTCTTTCTTTGTAGTTGGAGCAAATCATCACCGGGAAGCATGAACATGAACTACTCTCTATAATCGAAAAGATCAAGAAAAAGCTCAAAACACTACAAAGGAGATAGATTATCATTGTTTTGGATTCGTATTTTGTTTCAACCTATTCCTTTATAGGTACTGCTTTGACTTCTTCTCCCCTGCATTGACATTTGCAAATTTTGATTTTAGATTGGAAACTGCACAAAGATTTCAGAAGGAACACCCGAATTCTCTTTGGCCATGTCATTCAAGATCAATTCTCGTGGGGAGATTCGTAAGAAGACTTAAAAGCTTGGTGTGAACATTGAAAAATCTCGCAGCAAAAGAGAAGCAGAAAAGGAATCTCACAGCAAAAGAGAAGCAGAAAAGGAACAATGGGGACTCTCGAGGACTTCGGAACATTGAGAACTTGCAGATGCATGAAAAACCTGATGTATATATCATCTTATAATAATATTGTCATTCTCATCATGATGATAAAATAATTTGCACAGTTTAATCCAGGGACAATTTACTACTCTATACCATATAAACTATAGAAATATTTTATGTCTTCTTATTTGTATTCTTATTTTTTAAAGAGTTATTAAAGACTTCTATAGCATATTGATAATTTGACTTTCTTATTGAAAAAATTGATTGCAATTCATGCCTACATTTACAAACCGGCTAATATTCCTGGCATTTAAGACCACCCATACATTTGATTTAGATTGTAAAAAATCCAAATATGTTTAAAAAAAATAAAAAGTATCTTTTGTTTATATTGCTTCCATATACTTGTAATAGATTTTGGATATTGTTGAGGTCAAATTTTTTCATCGATCTGTATCGTTCTTTTCCAAGCTGATTTGATGAGTTATATGTCGTTTATGCATGTGAAATTTTTCTCTGTGAAGTAATATTATTTTGTCTCTATAATCATTGCGCTGATCTCACATTGATATTATTTCATTTACTTGGCTAAAACCTTTCTATAGCCTTCTTTTGTACCAGGTTCCCAATATATAATGGATATCAATACAAATCTACAACTTCAAATCCCCATGTTTTAATCAATCTTACATCAAGGTCTTGTTTCATGTTCTTTCTTGTATTTCCTGAATTCTAATCCTTTCAAATCATTGAAGTTGTACATTTAGAAGTTTATAACCAACATAAATATCACAATTTATAAATTCATTGAATGTAATAACTTAATAAACAACATCCATGTTCCTGCATAAAATTATCTGCATGCACTAATCTGTCACCACGCTGCTCATTACTGAATCACTGATGCTATGAATGCAATCGCAGTTAAGAGTACTAATTAACTAATAGCTTTGGTTTTCTGGTGGGAATTTAAATTCTTGAAGTGGGTCCTAGTTAAAACCCTGTGTCCATCTCCTTTTGAAGCAGCTGCAACACCTACCCCCTTCTCCGTCTCTGGTTGAGGTTGAAGTTTGAAGGGCAGAGAATCCAATTCATGCAGAATTGTGCGAATGTCTTCAACAAGCCTGTCCGCCAGGCTTCTGGTGAAATCCTCGCCTATGACCACACGCAGAAGACTTATGTGCTGAGCATCTGGAGCCATGTTATATGCAGGCACCACCCACTTAAACCTTCTCAGGTGTTCTGAAATATCGTGCTCATTGTACTTCGTCTTGTCCTTGAAAGAGAGGGTTACCAGAGGTACACCCATTTCTTCTGACAACATATTGAACCGCCCTGTCTTTGTCAGGCTATCACATAAATACTTGGCATTTGCGTTGCAGTTTTCCATGGTTCTCTTGTATCCCTGCAGTTCAAGTATATTTATACAGAGATGCTATTAATGGATTCCTTTCAAGCACAAATTAGCCAATACACAATCATTTGCAACTCACCTCAAAGCCAAGCCGAATAAGCTGGTAGTATTGAGCAAGGACTTGACTTGCACCTGCATTGAATTTGGGCAAAATCAGACTCTGCCCGGAAGAATTATTCTATCTATACTCTGTATTACCCTTTTCAACAAACGTAAAATACAACGCGTTTTTTCGTTCTCAATTCCACTGGGGGATGCAATAAAATCTATAGAATGAATTCAACATTCTTCGTTTCATTCTTAAACTAAGTGAGAGCTAGCAAGATTTAAACTCAGATGACAGTTGCCCTACTGATGCAGCGTCTCTCAGTTCAACATAGAAAAGGTTCAAAAATCAACCACTCAGCAATGCAAACAGATAAAGAACGTGTTAAGGAAGTAACTCAGCGTACACTCAAACGGCAAGTTCAGCTGATCCCGTTACATTCAGAAAATGTAAATATTTACATACATACTCCACTCTAACATACTCAAATTTTCTTTTAAATGACTCATACTCAACAACATCCCTGGACAAGGGCAATCAAATCTTAAAATGAATCCGACTATGCCCAGGACAATGGGCGTACATAGCCAGAAAATAAACCCCCCAATCCAATACTCCTTCCCCATCACTTATTTATTCATCCATCTTGGTCTCTCTGATGCTCTTTAGACTGCGCCTTCTCAACTACTCAAACAACAACTTTCTTTAACTCTCATGCTAGAATTCTGGCGTTTGTTTCCAATATGAAAACAGTTAGCATCCTCATCCTCTCCACGTCAAGTCCTTCACTTTCTTACCCTTGTGGCTGTTTAAAACCAATAACTGATATCAATTTTTGATTTTCTTCTTTCTCGGGATCATGTGTCTGTTCATTCATTGTGCTGCATGTTCAGAATAACAACTCGAGAAGTTTCTGGCCCATATTTCTTTCCAACCTGAGTTACATATCCCAACTAATCCCAATCTCACATTTAATGGAATCCCTTAGCATTCTAAAATTAGCAAAAATGATGTGGCAGTGAATCCGCTTGGATTACCTACATTGCCAGTAAACCATGGCCAGTTGAACTTTCTTAGGTCACTGTCGAGTAAAATACCAATTCGATACGTGTCAAGGAGATGCACCCTGTGGAAGCTCACAAAGGAATTGTTCATTTGTGACCCTTATGGAAACACACAAAGGGATTATATTGTAACTAGCTCTGCCTCATAGATCCTCTCCTCTTGTGATAACTTTTACTGTAACTTGCCCGCCCCATAGATCCTACTAGGTCTATTTCAAAAGCACATAAATATATTTTAATCCATTCTATATTCCAAAACATCGCATACCTTTGGAGAAATTAAGGGTGAAAATTGGTTAATCAGCTCCCAGATAATTGATATGAAAAATGCGTTCCTCTGGAAGGTCTTGCTTGCCACACCAAACAACCCATCCAATGCCTGCATAAACGAGCACATATTTGTGGCCACTCACATTGATGCTCTTCACTAATGGCAGCCTGAAGTCCCACTCCAAATCTGGATACGAAAATGGTGCAATGAACCCACCACTTGCAGCATCAACATGTATTGGAGTGTCCCACCTAAACATTCACATAATCACATTACTCCATAATACCTCAAATACTTCAAGCACTATACATTTCCTGCACATTGAAAATATACCACATACTATGTTTTCTTGTTCTTCTCGATCAAGAGGTCATTCAGCAGTTTCACATCCTCAAATTCACCATTATAAGTAGACCCTAAAATGGCAGCAACACAAATGGTGTTTTCGTCTACCATTTCCACTGCTTTTCGAGGATCCATAACATAATACCCTTCTCTCACCCAACGGACATGCAAAACAATAGCATATACAACATCAATTAATAAACTATGGAGAGCCCAGTTAATTATGGTTACATTGCAGAAAGACAGAAAGAAAGAGCTACTTCTAAGTTGAAACCTGGACATTGGCACCAGTCACAATGTTGGGCTTGTCATAAGGCTTCCCTTGGGATTTTCTCTTGTTCTGCCATTTGCGCTTGAATGCAAGTCCAGTTAACATTATAGCCTTTGAAGATCCCACGGTACTAACACCAATAGTTTGATCCTTATTAGAAATAGGTGCATGGTACATTCTAGCTATTATATTCACGCACCGGTTCTGATATTACAGTTCACAAAACAAATCAATCAGCATCCCATCTTTTCACCTTGATTATATCCTCATACATTGAACTACTACTTTCTTTTTCTTTTTCTTTTTATGCGGGTCTTTAAGCATTCAGTTAGTATAAGTGCAGATATTGAACTCCTGCTCCTTAGTGTCAAGGTCTGAGGGGTATCTATTCAGTTATTAATGAAAATACACACTAAAATGTAACACTTTTGCTGAAAATATGCACAAACTTATTAACAGGTGTCAGATCCAAAATCTATTGACTTTTTCCACATCAATGGTAAACACCTCATCATAACAACATAATTGTCAATTGTTAAATGATAATGAAATAACAATATACTTCAAAGGAAAATAAACAATTACCTGAATCTCAGTGGTGACAGGGTATTCGTCCATATCAACATAGTTTTTATTGATAGCTTCCATTATCAGATTATTGCATTCAGGTTCCATCCATGTTGTCATGAAAGAGGCTAAATTAAGCCTTGGATTGCTATCAAGCATAAGCTCATCACTGATGATCTGGTATACAGCCTCCTTTGGAGTGGATTTATCAGGAAGTTGAAACCTACACATTAATTCAATATAACACGAGTTTCAACCATGTCAGATGCAATACATATGACTTATGATGATGATGAACCAGCTAGGAATCATCTTCATGATGAACCACAAAGTGTGGTTTGAAACATCAAAGCGTGGTTCGAAACATCAAAGCGTGGTTCAAAATGTCAATCTTTTCAATCATTATTCCTAACTAATTAGCAAGACATTTTTCCTCTGGTGGCGGTTTGTTTCCTTCTTTGTTCTTATGTTTTGGATTGCGGTCTGTTTCTGGCCTGCGGCTGCAGTGGTGGGAGGTTTCTGGGCTTTGGAGGGCGGCAGTGGCTCTTGCTTCTTCCACTTCTGCTGCTCAAGGATCCTTGTGTCACTGTTGGCAGCTTTCCAGCGCTGGTGTTGCAGCCGTGCTTGGGTCTGCTCTGTGTTCCCTTTCCATTCATTCCTGATTTAGGTTAGGGTTTGCTTTGGTTAGAGTTTTAGGTTTTAGTGTTGTGCTTGCCATGTTTTGCCCGACCAGTAAATGGGTTTTGACGGATGGATATTTTCACTTGTTTGTCTCTACCTGGACAGCAAGGGTGTTGTGAGGGTTAGTTTTCTGGTTATCTTGCACTTGCTCAGCTTTGCCTGGCCAGCAAGGGAGATGTGAGGGTTGGGCTGTGCATTCCAACCGGCCACATTACTATGTAACCTTCAATTTATTATTTTATAATAAATGCATCTGGAAGCATTCCAATAGTAAAATTAAGGCTACATGATAATTGTAACCATAATAAAAGTGTGGTTCAATAAAAAAATGGTGATAAAACCAAGGACCACCAACCACAAAGAACAAGACAACTAGGCAGTAGCAACAAACATAGCGGTCGAAGGAGGTGGAGGAGCGGGCGATTAGGTTTAACCACTGGCACCTAGAGGGTCTGTTGTGTGAAGTACAAGCTTCCACCCATCATTATGCAATGTTTCTTTAGTTTCTTAGCATACCAAGAAGGAGAAATGATATGAGCAAAGCTTGGAAACTTCTCCTAGGAAGGATCACCCCAACGGCTACCACCACTGCTTCCAATATAATCAAACATGCCACCACCATGGGGAGACAAAGGTTGACAAAAATGAGTAGAGGAGCTCCACCTACTCCTAGAATGACAATGACAAAAACCTTGGCCCTGACCTTGAGAAGGAAAACGATGGTGAGGAGGATTTGGAGGCACTCAACTAACAACATATAGAACCCTCCCCCAATGGTTGGTCCAAAAGAGTATGTAGGTGTTCCCTCTTCAAGCAGACCTTCTCTCCCTGGGCTTGGATTTGAAGAAAAACATTGGAGATAAAAATAACTTTATTAGTCACAGAAAAATCTCTTTCCATAGCTTCCTTATTACAAATAACATGATTACTATCTTTATGCATATGAAAAATAAAGTCAACATGAAAATTTTTCCAAAAAGTGTTTTATCTTGAAGGGAACATGGTCGAGCCCCAAAAAATAACCATTTTCCAAGTAAAGAATACTAGGATAAAAGGTTGAAAAAGGGTATGAATTCATTTCTAGCTAGACTAAGCATGGGAGAAAAACCAAAAAAGGTGTTTAAAAGTTTCACCCTAATGACAAGGAGGGCAAGGGGGATTTGAAACCTTGATGTGCTTGAGCCAATCTCTAACTGGTAAGCCCTAGTAGGGAATACAACAAAGAAATAAAGCTTTTTGGGGCTCAATATAAGCTTTCCAAAGATCGACAAACCTTTGAACCCAGATAGCATCGAGGGACCTTAACTTCCAGTTGTGGTTAAGGGTTTCACTCTGAATATGTTGAGTGACAAGAAGATGATACCCAATATGTGGTTTGTACCAGTAAAAAAGAGTAGCAGTAGGCCAATGCTAGTCTTTCCACCATGGGGCTCTAGAGGATACACCAATCTTGTGAAGACAAACATCAAGTATGGAGTTCTATATTTCAGAAATAGACTCTACATCTTCATTCCTAAGCTAGTATTAATTTTAAGCATATCTCACTAGAGCCACCCATGATAAACCTTGCAAAAGATTTCACCAATGGTCTTGATTCCCTTTTTAAAAACCCTATGACTCTTAATCTATGGGATCAGTGTTGATTCCATTTTCAAAAAGCCTATGACTCTTAATCTATGGGATCAATGTTGATTCCATTTTCAAAAAGCCTATGACTCTTAATCTATGGGACCATGATAAAGGGGACATTATGAAAATTAAGAAAGAGAGACGCCATAAAGAATGAGAATTAAGAGAAAGTCCATTTCTAAAACCATCCCTTTCCCAGATAGGATTGGGTTTGAGAAATTCCCAAGTTTTCAAGATACTTTTAACCATTGAATTGCTACTAATTTGAATTGACACAGGTGAAAGAAGAAGGCTCTAAAAATAAAATCCCTTCCATTCCTTTCTGCCAATAGGAGTTCATTGGGTATTGCAATGCCTCAACATAACATTCCAATCCTCATCCCCTTATAAGCATCTAAAGATCCACTTGACACTTAGGACATGGCCTTGAAGCTTGATGTCAATGATCCCAAGACCCCCTACTTCCTTAGGTCTATAACAAAAATCTCAGGAGACACTATGGAAACCCGTATGGCCTTGTGAATTTTCCCAGAGAAGATATCTCGGTAACTTATCCAATCTAGCATAGGAAACTTTGGAAGGATCCTAGCAAGAAGAATACTAAACATGGGTAGTAGTTATAATTTTAAAACAAACTTGGAACTTCTTTGCTAAATAAATAGGTTTGGTGATGCAATAAGCAATCCTTTTCTCAACCCTCTAAACAACATCTAACCAAAGCTCAGATGGAGAAGCCTGAAAATTAAAAGGAATGCCCATAAACTTAAATTGCACACCTAGATGAATCCATTGCCATTGATATCCTTCCAACCAATAAGTTTTGGGGGAGGGAGACTGTTTTTAGCATTGAGTCTTTCTCCACTGAATAGGGGAACCAGATGCAAGGCAAAAAATGTGAAGGCATTCCATGGCATTCTTGACTGAATATTCTTCCTCCAAAACAATAATAAAAGAATCATCTGCAAAATTCCCATTGATGAGTTGTTGATTAAAAAGGAAGGAGTCATACATCTTTGTACGGAGAATCGTAATGGCCCCGTAAAAATATGTTGATGCCCAAATGCCACACCATAAACATCTATTGAGTTACTCGCATAACACCTATTGAGTTTCCTAGCCTAACATGTATTGCAATCTATTGTGGGCATTAGGAGCCCTGAACAGCCTCGCCTCTAAAAGAACCACTCGTGACTGTGATGGTCTAAGTCCCGAAGACAGATCAGATGTAGAAGCGCCACATGTCTTTCAATCAACATTAACCTGGGCCCACAAGAGAGCAAGCAATTATCCCCAAAGTCTATCAGACCCAAAGACCCAAGATGCTGCCATGTGGCGACATCCTATGCATTCGGAGCCTAGAGGAAGCGGTAAATAGTCCAAGCAGCCGAGAGGTCCAGATTCAATGCGATCATGCCATGTAGCAAAGCGTGGGGAAGGCTAGAAACAAGTTGTGATGCTGCTACCTCCTCTCTGTCAAGAAAACCTACAACAATCAATATGCTCTGATACCAACTGTTAGGTGACCCCTTATCCAACGGAAGCACAATTGATTACTTTCTTATAAGCAATTAAACACGAAATTATACCAGAATGATAAAGTAACTAGAAACTTGAGACAGCAAAGAATTTGAGAGACAATACACACTCTTGTATTAAATATTACTAGAAGAAAATACAATAAGGAAGATGCCACTTCTTCTTCCACCTCAAAGGCTTGCCACACCTCAAGACCTTCTTCCCTCTCTCTCTTTTGCTCAACACAAACCAACTCTATAGCCTGAGTTATTATCCCACCTTGAATGCTTCAGCTGATCTCCTTGACCTTACACCTGTAGATCTCCTTGACCTTGCTTGCTTCAATGCTTTTACTTGCCTTCTTGATAATAACAATACATGCCTCGTGGGTCTTTAAATAGAATCTCATGGTTACAAAAATAGAAATCTAACTACAATAATTAGACACGCAGCTCGTGACTATAATTAGTCAATTTGACATGCAAACACTCGCTTCACTTAACTGACTGTTCGTCAATAGCAGTTCTGGAACACACAGGCGACCGACGTCGGTCCCTGTCTGTCTGGTGCTGCCGACGTCGGCCGACTCCCTGCCGCCGCCGGTTTCCTTCTCCACTGTCTGTGACCGACATCGGTTATACTGCCGACGCCGGTTCCTCTGGTTCTTCAGCATCCTCTTCTTGTGTCTGCAAACAGTTGAAGCTTTTAGCTCCACACCCTAACACTCTCCTCCTAATAAATTAACCTCTTCCCCATGCAAGGCAGCAGGTTGCAATGGAAGCACTTCATCCTCTTTGACACTAGGCACCAGGTTGTCTCACCAAACCATATCCTACTAAGCGTTCCCTTCCGGCATTACTTGGACCTTTCAGCCAACTGCTAGTGTGTGTGTGTGTGTGTGTGTGTGTGTGTGTGTTAAAACTAAAATAATTGCTCCCTAAATTCAACTCCACCGTAGGGAAAATAATGCCATATTGGCTGGAGAGCATCCCAAAAACAAACTGTGGCTTCTTTCCAAATGACCTCATTATACAGGTGCCATTAAGCTTGGATTTCCACTGTGACATACTACTTTCATGAACATTTGTTATTCCATCCCTCGCAGCTGCCATTAATGACTTTTGTTGTACAATTCTTCTCCCCTCCATTGACATTTGCAAATTTTGAATTTAGATTAGAATCTACACAGATTTCAGAAGGAACATCCGAATTCTCTTTGGCCATGTCGTTCAGGCTCAACTCTCGTGGGGAGATGCGTAAGAAGACTTAAATATTGGTTTGGATGTAGAAAAATCTCACAGCAAAAAGAGCAGCAGAAAAGGAACTAGAAAACAGGGGAGAAGTGAATCTGTATGGTGGGTACAATGGGGACTCTCAAGGACTTGAGAACATTGAGAATTTACATTGAGAGCATGGAAACCGACATTTATGAAAGAACTGTAGATGATGTATGTATCATATTGTAATAACATTGTCATTCTCATCATGATGAGAGATCACAGAGTGTGATCCCAAACATTGATCCAAAAATAACTTGCACAGTTTAATTCAGGAACAATTTACTGCTCAATTTTATATAGACTATAAAAATATTATCTCTATGGTGTTTATGCGTTTCTTTTTAAAGAGTTATTATAGACTTCTATATCATATTGATAATTTGACTTTCTTATTGAAAAGATTAATTGCAATTCATGACTCCATTAAAAAACCAGCTAATATTCTCTGGTATTGAAGGTCACATGAACATTTGATTTAGACTGTTAAAAAAATCCAAATATGTTTTACAAAAATAATAGATTCAGGAAATAGTTGAGGTCAAATTTCTTCTTCGATCTGTATCGTTCTTTTCCAAATCTATTCCGTAAAGTTCATAACCATTATTTACATTGTTGAGTTGTGGTGAGAATACGCTGATTTGATGAGTTATATGTCCTTTATGCATGAAATATTTCTCTGTGAGGTAATATTGTTTTGTCTATATAATCATTGCGCTGATCTCGCATTGATATTATTTCATTTTCTTGGCTAGAAATTTTCTATAGCCTTCTTTTGTACCAGGTTCCCAATAAGTAATGGATATCTATACAAATCTACCTCTTCAAATCCCCATGTTCTGTTTCTTGTTTCATGTATTTCCTGAATTCCAACTCATTCGAATCATTGCAGTTGTACATTTAGAAGTTTGTAACCAACATAAATATCACAATTTATAAATTCATTAAATGTAATAACTTAATAAACAACATCCATGTTCCTACATAAAATTATCTGCCTACACTAATCTGCCACTATACTGCTCATAACTGAATCACTGATGCTATCAATGCCATAGCAGGTAGAGTACTAATTAACAAATTGCTTTGGTTTTCTGGTGGGAATTTAAATTCTTGAAGTGGCTCCTAGTTAAAACCCTGTGACCATCTCCTTTTGAAGCAGCAGCAACATCTGCTCCCTTCTCCTTCTCTGGTTGAGGTTGAAATGTGAAGGGCAGCGAATCCAATTCATGCAGAACTGTGTGAATGTCTTGAACAAGCCTGTCCGCCAGGCTTCTAGTGAAATCCTCGCGTATGACCACACGCAGAAGGCTTATGTGCTGAGCATCTGGAGCCATGTTATATGCAGGCACCACCCACTTAAACTTTCTCAGGTGTTCTGAAATATCGTGTTCATTATACTTCGTCTTGTCCTTGAGAGAGAAAGCTACCAGAGGTACACCCATCTCTTTTGACAACATATTGAACCACCTTGTCTTTGTCAGGCTATCACATAAATACTTGGCATTTGCATTGCAGTTTTCCATGATTCTCTTGTATCCCTGAAGTTCAATTATATTTATAATTTTATACAGAGATGCTATTAATGGATTCCTTTCAAGCACAAATTAGCCAATACATAATCATTTGTAACTCACCTCAAAGCCAAGCCGAATAAGCTGGTAGTATTGAGCAATGACTTGACTTGCACCTGCATTGAATTGGGCCAAAATCAGACTCTGCCCGGAAGAATTATTCCATCTATACTCTGTATTACCCTTTTCAACAAAAAATAAAATACAATGATTTATTCGTTCTCAATTCCATTGGGAGATCCAATAGAATCTATAGAATGAAGAAACGCATTCTTAAACTAAATGAGAGCTAGCAAGATTTAAACTCAGATGAACCACGGCCACTTGAACTTTCTTAGTTTTTCACTTCAAAAGGTAAAGGTAGTTTTTGGGTCACTGTTAAGTAAATTACCAATTCGATATAAGAAATGCTTCTTGTGGAAGCTCACAAAAAAATTGTTCATTTGTAACCCTTTGGAAACCCACAAAGGGATTATATTGTAACTTGCTCTGCCTCATAGATCCTCTCCTCTTGTGATAACTTATATTGTAATTTGCCCCGCCCCATAAATCCTACTAGGTCTATTTCAAAAGTACATAAATATATTTTAATCCGTTCTATATTCCAAAACATCACATACCTTTGGAGAAATTAAGGGTGAAAGTTGGTTGATCAGCTCCCAGATAATTGATATGAAAAATGAGTTCCTCTGGAAGGTCTTGCTTGCTACGCCAAACAACCCATCCAATGCCTGCATAAACGAGCCCATATTTGTGGCCACTCACATTGATGCTCTTCACTAATGGCAGCCTGAAGTCCCACTCCAAATCTGGATACAAAAATGGTGCAATGAACCCACCACTTGCAGCATCAACATGTATTGGAGTGTCCCACCTAAACATTCACATAATCACATTACTCCATAATACCTTAATTACTTCAAGCACTATACATTTCCTGCACATTAAAAATATACCACATACTTTGTTTTCTTGTTCTTCTCGATCAAGAGGTCATTCAGCAGTTTCACATCCTCAAATTCACCATTATAAGTAGACCCTAAAATGGCAGCAACACAAATGGTGTTTTCGTCTACCATTTCCACTGCTTTTCGAGGATCCATAACATAATACCCTTCTCTCAGCTTCACTTCTTTTAATTCTACCTCGAAATACCGAGCAAATTTCTCCCAACAGACCTGCAAGACAATAACATATACAACATCAATTAATAAACAATGGAGAGCCCAGTTAACTATGGTTACATTGCAGGAAGACAGAGAAAGAAAGAGCCAGTTATAAGTTGAAACCTGGACATTGGCACCAGTCACAATGTTGGGCTTGTCATAAGGCTTCCCTTGGGATTTTCTCTTGTTCTGCCATTTGCGCTTGAATGCGAGTCCAGCTAACATTATAGCCTCTGAAGATCCCACGGTACTAACACCAACAGCTTGATGCTTACTAGAAATAGGTGCATGGTACATTCTAGCTATTATATTCACGCACCGGTTCTGATGTTACAGTTCACAAAACAAATCAATCAGCATCCCATCTTTTCACTTCAATTATATCCTCGTACATTGAACTACTCTTCCTTTTTTTTTAATGCAGGTCTTTTAGCATTCAGTTCGTATGGAGTGCATATAATTGAACTCAGGCTGTTTAGTTTTAGGGTTTGAGGGTATTCATTTCGTTATTAATGAAAATACATATTAAAACATTAACACTTTTTCTGAAAATACATGCACAAACTTATCAACAGGTGTCAGATGCAAAATGTATTGACTTTCTCCACATCAATGGTAAACACCTCCTCATAACAACATAATTGGCAAATGTTAAATGATAGTGAAATAACAATATACTTCAATGGAAAATAAACAATCACCTGAATCTCAGTGGTGACAGGGTACTCGTCCATATCAACATAGTTTTTATTGATAGCTTCCATTATCAGATTATTGCATTCAGGTTCCATCCATGTTGTCACAAAAGAGGCTAAATTAAGCCTTGGATTGCTATCAAGCATAAGCTCATCACTGATGATCTGGTATGCAGCCTCCTTTGGACTGGATTTATCCGGAAGTTGAAACCTACATATTAATTTAATACAACAAAAAGTTTCAACTATGTTAAATGCAATACATATAACTTATGATGATGAACAACCAGCTAGGAATCATCTTCATGATGAACCACGAAGTGTGGTTCGAAATGTCGATCTTTTCAATCATTATTCCTAACTAATTAACAACACATTTTTCCTCTGCATATAATTTATATAATCTGAATTAAAACAAAGTATAATATATTTCAAATTCCATTCATGTTATACTGGTACTGCAAAAAGAAACAGACAACTCAAAATGCAATAAAAAAACATTTATTCAAAAACTTCAAAAATAATCTGAAAATAATTTTAAAAGTATAATACTTTGGGAGAGAATTCTGAACATAGCGGGAGGCAAACATAGAATCAATGGGACTGTCGGATTGGCCGGAGGCTTCACTGAGCACCATTTTGCCTTGGTTTTAAATAATCTTGTAAGAATGTAAATTAAGAAGAATGATTTTCTTGCAGAGGAAAATCTGGTGCTTATATAGTGCTTCGATTAAATTTATTCTCCGCCAATCTTATTAAAATTATTCCATGGTGCCGAAAGGTCGCTGTCTCTGTTAATTATTCTATATTCTAAACTTCACGGACTTTCTATGAGGGAAAAAATTCATTTCTATTATCATAGCGTGGCGTTCGTGTTTCAATTTCGAACAATCTGTACTTGTATTTCTTCCATTTAAAGGCGATTCTCGGGGTATCTTGCACGCTGAAAAAACAATCCTCTGTTGCTCTGTTTTCCAACAGCTGCTTCGAATAATTTTCACTCGTCACGCTAACTATTCTTCTTGCCCTTCATCAAAGATAAGAATATTGCTCTCAGTTTTTTTAACTAGCATTCGTCCCAAGGGTGCAAGGAATGTTGGTAGGAATGTAGAAGTTATTTCTTCTCATTTGTAGAGTATATTGCTTGTTTAAGTATTTTTTTCTTGAGTGTATGATTTGGACAACTCATAAATCGATCATTCATCTATTATTTTAATCAGTGACTCTTCTACTATGATATTCACATTGTATCAACAATGATGCTCTTTTATGCACCTATGTGGCATGCACTTTGCATAAGATTTGGAACTCACTTCAACTGCACCCTTTTCTCGCTCTCCTAGTCACTTTTAGCTCAATCCCTGACTCTTTTTCATTTTTTAAAGCATTTGGTTTACTTTCCTAGGACCCCTAATGCATATTCAACTAATGAAAGGTGAGCACGTGACCCTTGCCATCCCCAACCCTTTCCTAAGATGGCAAAGAAGTCAAACCTTGGGGCAAATGAAGGCTTGCCAAGTGGTAACTACGGTTTTGAAACTGAAACTAAGTGGATATAGGATGACAAGCCAGTCAGACCCTATTAGAAGGTGATGTGGAGCCCATATAAGGTAAGATTTTGCCATGTCAGGAATGTAGAGCGGGGCCAGGAGCTATGACATACAGGGCTGCAACGTGACACGTGACAACCTTCAAATACATTCATCCCGGCCCACTGATACATATTATGTGGATCTCATTATTTTTTATATATTTACAATGTTTCATGTGAGGATATTTCCATCTAGTATCAGTGTGGCAATTTGAGAAAGTGGTAGAATTCTTACTTTTTTATAATATTTTAAGGAAGAAATATATATTTTAGAATATTGTTTTCTTCTCACATAGTTGTTTGATTTAAACTATTATTTTACAGTGGGAAAGAGGAATTCAATATTTTCCCAAAAAGTGGTTACACTAAGGATTTTAAGTAGTATCAAGTGAGTTATCACAATCTCTAGTTGAATCTATAAACATATTTTTAGATGATTTTTTTGCATGACAAACTAACACAAACGACACACCTCTCACCCCTATCCTATGCAGCTTCCAAGTGTCCAACTATGTTGTGGGTTGTTGGGAGGACGATGAATAAATCTATGAACATGGAGTATTTTTAACTGAGTTAGGAGACGATGGTGAGGGGTAATGTAGGGAATTTAGAGTGATATTGTATCTTGGAGGGCCCATATTGTACACCAGACTCACACTCTTACCCCCTTCACGGGATGGCATGGAAGTTTGACCCCTAGACAAATGAAGGCTTGCTAGGCTGTAGTCATAGCCTTGCAGTGAGAAAAAAGTGGATATATGATGGTATGTCGGTCAGAGCACATGGTAAATAAGATCTCAAAACTTGTCAAGTAGTGCGAGGATCTAAGAAACCTAAAAGTGGTCCGATATGTAGTAAATAAGGCAAAAGCATCAAATTCTAAATTTGATGGCCCATCTAAACATCTCCAAGCCATCGACTCGAGAACACACATAAACAATGACAAATTCAAAAAATAGGTTAATGCCAAAATGTCACACCAAAAACACTTGTTGAGTGTTTTCCCCTGATGGGTTTTGTAGAATAATTAGAAACACGTCTTATAACCTTTTTAAAATATGCCCAATACAAATTCAATAGAAGAAATATTTCAATAGATATGCCTCGAACAATAAAACTCAGGCTTTTGGAAAGCTATGTATTTCCTCCTTTTCTTCGTCCAAATATCCTTTGAACTATGTCCTAGTGAACTATGGCACAAAAAATCACTCGAGCAAAAAAATGGAAACCATATTTGCATATAATTGGCTATTCCTATCATGAAAAATATACGGGAGAGGAGGATCTAATTGCCATAGTTCTTGGATGGAGCATGTAGAAACTGGTGGAGGTTTGAACCTGCATCTAACAAACTACATAAAATTGGATATGATTATGGTCACCCTGAAAATTTTACCTTTATTCCTTTCACCAAATAAAGATAAAGAGAGTCGTGGAACCCTACCACAATCAAATCAACACTCATGATACCTTCGTTTACCCTTGACAATAGAAAACAATCAATCAAAGAAAATACCACCTTGCTTTGATATAATTGACATGTATCATTATGCAATGTTATTAAATTGACATGCCAATTTACAATGTCTTGTCCACACATAAATAACATTGTCATGCAGATTCGAGCCACTCATGTGGATTCCTATCACAATCAAATCAGCATTGATGATGTCCTCATCCACTCTTAATAATAGAAAATGGCCAATCAAATATGTTGCAACCTTACAAGCTATGTACCCCTTTGTAATATGGGTAAGTCATGCAAATCTGACAACTAGCCTTAATTCAGTGTTGGTGTATGAAATGGGCTCTATGGTGTCCAATATCACATGAAATACCTTGTCATTGTACCTGACCATTGTTGTTGCTTACACAACAAACCCCATTTTTAGATTGAAAATGGGGAACCTTTTTTGACCTCTTATTTTGCTCCCGCATACACTCATGGTTCATTGTTCTCAGCACTACAACTTGCCTTGGTGATCCGTCTCGATTTGCATATTGAATTAGGACTCAAAACCGCCACTTTAAGAAAGACCACATCCATGTGAATCAACTTTTTATTTTACACTTAGCATAAAAATGGAGTTAGGGCCTCCTAATTTGCCTTTGATGTCTAGCTCTTGCAACCCTACCATCATGTTCCTAGAGTTTTCACTATGCTCAATGACAATACAGTTGCCTGACAACATTGTCATCAACCAACATTAATATCATCCCTTGATGGTGATGTCATCAGCTAGTGACATTTCCTCTCTTGATGATATTGTTGTTGATTGACTACATTACTGTTAGGCAATAGCAATTCTATCAGGCAACAACATTGACATCGGGTGATGGTGGTCAAGTTGGTCGATGGTAATGTCGTCAGGTAATAGATATGAAATATTTTTTTAATTTTATATTTAAGGAATTAATTTAACGGTGAAGAATTTGTGCTTTTAAATAAATCATATGATTAGCATAACATACGTGCTTGAGTTGATCTCCAACTAGTAGGCCCTGGTAGGGAATATACCAAAGAAAAAAAGTTGTTTTTGGCTCAATATGGGATTTCCAAATATTGTGATTTGCACCACAAGGCCTAGGACTGAGGTGTGTAGTGGATAATCGAGTTTGATTTTCCAAAGTGAATGCATGGAGAGTATTCAAATGGAACAATCAAACACACATTCAATGGAATGGAAGTCTTAATTGCAAGAAATGCAACTTATATTCATACATTAAATAATGGTGGATATAGTGTACAATGTCTATAGGGCATATATACAGAGTAGAAGCATGGAGCAAGTTAATTATGTTACAATTGTGTGAATGCCATTGATCTAGTTGTGTTGTTAATTGTTTGGCCAGATGTGATTACATATTTAACATGCATAATACAAGAGCGGTGATAATTGTTATACATATACCAACGAGGATATTGATAGGTGCATCAATTTCCTATCAGATGTGGTGGTTGGCAATGGTCGAAATAGTTAATGTCTAGGCTATCTTCAATAATTACTAATCCTATGATTCTCAGTTGGTGGTTAACAAATAATTGGGCCACATTTTAAATCACATGGTTATGGTAGGTCAAAATGTGGTTACACTAAGGTGGGACCTAAAGGAGTTAGTAACTCCATGTGCAGATTCCCTTGAAGTGTGTAGGGTTGTGAAGTATAGAGTGTGCAGTTTGTGATTCGAGGCAAATGTTGCAAAAAAGTCTGTGAGGAGGCACAATGCTTATGCAGAAGGTTATGAGCAAACTTCAAGAAAAGAAGTGTGCATGATTGCATGAGAGGTGCAATCTATGCATAGTTTAATAAATGACGAGTGTGTTTGACTATGCAACAATTGTGCATAGATCGTTCACCCTTTTTTGAAGAGTAATGGTCTCTATTGCATCAGTGTGTACATAAATAACTTCACTAAAATTTGCTCAAAAGTGTGCCACTTAGCTTTGTCAATGTATTGCCCAACCTTGACCACTTGGAAAAGTTGATGTACCATGGCAAGTATGCATGTCTATACTTTGATGATTTGGTCCTTCTCTATAGGGTGTAAGTGTTTGAGATCCAAATCAAAAGGATGTCGTATTAGTGTTAACTCCAGAAGTGGTAGAGTGTAAGGTTTGAGAAGCTCCATATTGAAGGCTGAGTGCACACCCAAATATAGAGGTAGATCAAGAATAAAGGAAATCTCACTAGTTGTGCACAAAATAATGTAAGGACCATAGCACAGAGGCTTGATCTTCTAGTGTGGACCATTCAAGCATTCCTTTTGAATGTGTAACCATACTTTATTCCCAACTTGGAGTGCATGAGGTGTGCTATGTGTATCATGGTGCTCCTTGTACTTTGTTTTTGTGTGAGAGAGGATCTATTGAACCTGATGATAAATAAATTAGATGTGTCACAAAAACTTCTCAGCTTTGTTCGCTTCCCATTCATGTGTGTGCGACTTAGTGTTGGTTGATGCATAGTCGGTGATGTCTAGAGGTGCCAAAGGTTTAAACCCAAGACATGTCTTGAATGGACTATGACCTATAGAGCAATGAAGGGATTTATTGTAGGTGTGTTAAATGTATAATAGATTGTGATCCCAAGTGCGAGCATGTGCATGGTTGTACATTTGTAGAAGATGAACAAGTGTGTGATTGACCACTTCAGTTTGCCCATATGTTTATGGATTAAAAGTTGTTGACCAATCCAATTTCATACCCATCAAGTCCCACAATGCTTGCCAAAAGTGACTTACAAAGTGTGGATCATGATCAAAGATGATGGATGTTGGAAGCCCAAAATGAACCCAAATAAGGTTGAAGAAAGCTTGCATAGTTCCAGTTGCATCAATGTCTTTATTGCAAGTGACCATGATAACCATCTTAGAAAACCTAACTAACCCATTCATGAAATTCATGTTGATAGATTCCCATGGTCTGGATGGAACTGGTAGAGGTGTGTAAAGTTAAAGCTTCATGTTTGTTGGCTTCGTGATGCAACAAGGAATACAAGACTTGATGCGGTGTTCCACATCTATGTGCATGTGTGACTAGTAGAAGTGTGACTGCAATGCAACTAGAGTCTTTGTCATGCTGAAGTGTCTTGAGGTTTTGGTAGAGTGCACCTCCCATATGAGTCATTGTCAAGGTGTGCCATTAGAAATACAAAGTTGTCCAAGCTTGAAGAGAAGCTAGTCATACAAGTAGAACTCCTAAACTTGTTTACCTTTCACTAGGTTGGTGTAAGTTATTGCAAAGTCCTAGTCAATTGAGTAGAGGGATACCTGATCTATAAATTTATGGGTGCATCTTTCCAGCACCATGATGAACATGAACTGACATTCATCTGAGGCAATTTGTTGCCTTATTTTCCTTTTATTTCTTTTGCTTGATAATGAGATGGAACTACTTTAGGTAAGTCATCCATTTTATGTGTTGCACATTCTCCAGCTTGTTTTGCATCTATAGGAATTAAAGTGGCTTTTGGTCTAAATGAACAACTATCTCCTTCCCTATAATGTAGTGTTGTCATTGATTGATTGCTTACATAATAGCATATAGTTCTTTCTCATAGTGGATTACCTTTGCACCATGTCCCTAAACATCTTTGAGTGGTATGTGACCGAATGTTTATGTTACATGAGCACTACACCAAGTGCGTAATCAAATGCATTAGTGTGAATTTTGAAGGAATGCTCAATGTTGAGCATTACAAAAATAGGGACTATAGAGAGGCATTTCTTGAGTGCCTCAAAAGCACATTTTTGTGCATGAGTCCAATCGAACTTGGATTTTTTACATGTTATCTAACTAAGAGCCCAAGAGATGTGTGAGAAACCAAGAACGAACCTACAGTATAAGTTAGCAAGTCCAATAAAAATATTTAATTATGTGAGACTACATAGAGTAGGTCAATATTGGATTACTTTGATCTTTTCTAGATCTACAAGGATGCTTGTGTGATCAATTATGTAGCTTAGATACTATATCTATGCAACATCATACATACACTTTCTTAAATTGGCTTACAACTTATGTTGATGCAAGGTGTTGAAGGCATGCAATATGTGATCTAGGTGTTCCTCTTAATTCTTGCCGAAGATGAGAATGTCATCCAAGTAGACGATGATGGAGTTTAGGAAAGGCCTAATTGGATCATCCATCAAGCACATGAATGTGGTTGGCATGTTGGTTAGGCCAAAAGGCATGACCAACCATTTTTACAATCCCTCTTGTGTCTTGAATGTTGTTTTCTAGATGTCTTCAGGATGGACTAAAACCTTATGGTAACCTAACTTCAAGTCACTCTTGTTGAAGTATTGAGAGCCTTGAGCTGGTATAGGATGTTGTCAATGCATGGCAATGGGTATTGATTCTTCACCATTATCTTTTTGAGTACATGATAGTCTATGCAGAGTCTCTAGGACCCATCTTTTTTGGGTGTGAGGACTATCGAACTCCTCCAAGGCAAAGAGTTAGGTTTGATTTTTACCTGATCAACAATGATCTTATATCTAACACTAGATTTCATCATTCTCCCAAACTAATTTATGATACAAGGGGATATTCGAAAGAGGGGATTCAAGGACCAAATTGATGTGGTGTTTTAATTTGTAGTGTGTTATAAGTCCTTCAAGATCTATGAATAATTTGATATGCTACTCTAGTGACTTGTCAATTTGTTACCATTGTGATGTTTTATGAGTGTTATGCATTGCCAGTGTGTGCTTTTTCATCTACTGCATAGGTGTGTTAGGGTGAACCATGAGCAACACAAACATGCAAGACAATTTTGTGACATTTCTTGGTAGAGACCAAGGTGACTTTGGTCATGGGTGTTGACTCAAAAAGGTGGTACAAATGATCTTGTGAATAGATAGTCCAATGTTTTAACTTGGCTTGATATGTAGCTTCATGGTCGTACAAGTATAGTCTCCCTAGCAAGATTTCATAGACCTCTAAAGGTGCAATGTCATAAGTGATGTTATCCTCCATAGGCTTGAATTTTTACTAAAAAAGTGCACAATTGTCCAACCTATATATATTTCCTATGTTGTATCCACCCCAGAGAATATGGTTTTGGGTGTGTAATACTAGTAAGACCAAGACATTAAGTTGGTTATTTCATAATGATTTTCTTTTGACTACCACTATCGATGATGAAGTGGAGAGGTTGACTATTCACCTATAACTTGGTATGGAAGAGACATTCATACTTTTTAGATATGTTGATTGTAGTGGAGCTATTACCTAGACAAAAGACATATGTATCAATTTTATCTATTAGTGTGAGTCCTAATGTATATTTTGCAAGTAAGGACTATTGCACATGGCATTCCAATTCATCATGGGTGGATGAGTGATGGTGATGGAACCACTTATCACTAGACTTATTCTTTCCTTTGGCTGAAGTAGAAAGTGTTGGAACATTTGAGTATGTTGCAGTCTTCTAAGGCTTCTCACTTTTATGATAGGGTTAATGCTTTTGCATGAGGACCTACAATGTAGAATTGTGCGAGGGCTAATCCTTGCACACTATGTTGGATGAAGAGGTGGTACATTTTTTCATCATTACCTTAGATTTGATCTTCGCGATGTTGTTCCCAAAATCTATCACTTGTTTTTGTGGACAACATATCAACCATTTTGGTCTTGCAGACCAAAACTCTCTCTTTTCCTTCTCAAAAACGTTCTGATTAGCTAAGTTTTTCAAATATTCAAGCTTTTTCAGCTAAGGAAGCCATAGGTTCAACAGGTAGGCCTTCTTCAAAGGAAGTTCAAAACACTTAAGGCTTTTCCTTAGTGTTTTGAGGAAGGTTCAACGCAAAGGTTCAATAAAAAGGCTTAACGGCAGGCTTCAAAGAATGAAGAATTAACCACTTTGAACTGTTGAACCATTGAACCCCGCCTTCGCAAGAGTTCAAAGGTTCAATGAGTTCAAAATTTCAATGACTTAGACAGACTTAGAAAATCCAGAGAGTTCAAAGCTTCAAACAAATCAAATAAATAAGATTGAATTGTTGAACCATTGAACTTTGAACCAAAAGAGTTCAACAGGTTCAAAGGTTCCATGAGTTCGATAAGTTCGATGGACTTAAAAAATAAAAGGATTTAAAGAAAGAGAATGAACCGTTGAACCATTGAACCAAAAAAGGTTCAATAGGTTCAAAGGTTCAACGGGTTCAAAGAGTTCATAAATTTGAAAGGAAGCTTTGAGTGAATGAAGAAAGCACAAGATTCTAGAAAGAAGTTCAAAGGGATGGTTCAACCGAAGGAGAAAAAGAGAGTGAATGCAGCGCTTCACAAAACATTGAACCTTTGAACCAAAAGAGTTCAAGGTTCAAAGAGGTTCAAAGGGCCCAGTGACGTCCCCGTGGATGTAAATTTTAAGGTGATAAAATGAACGTTGATTTTCAAAAGCCCTGAGAACAAGCTCAGTGACCAACACAGAAAGGAGCCAAAGAGCCAGCAGAAAGCGAAAAGATAGCCCCAAGAGCTCAGATTGTTAAGAAAAGACAAAATTTGGCAAGGAAAAGGAGAATGACCACAAGAAAACTAGAAATATCTATAGGAGAGTTATTTCTAGTAGGTGGAACAGTCCACCAGGTGGACATCAGGGAACACAAACATTCAAAGGCATGGCCTATTTTTATACATAAAGTAAAGGTGAATGGATAGCTATGTAGGCATCATTAAGAAGATCAAATAGCCCATGCTAAAGAAGGGATATTTGAGATAATTGAGAACGCCAAAGTCAAGACCAATAACCTGCTCTAGCATGGCCTTTTCACAAATAATCAATGCATCTAAATTAGCATGGGCCATTTTTATGAAAACAAGTGCCCAAGTCTTTTTGGAAAACTCAAAAAATATAAGAAACATGCATAAAATTTAAATTTTTTAATTGTAAACATTTTCAAAATGACTAAAACACCCAAGTTTTGGTGTTGCATGAAACAAGTGACTTTTCAAACTTTGTGTTGGAATAAGCTTGTGTCTTTTAAGAAATTGTTCTTATGTCTGTTTCCTAAATACAGTCTTGTCAATTTAATCAAATAAGCAGAATTAGTGGAAATAACCTAGAAGGTGTCCTAAAGCCAACTATGGGAGACTTTGCACTACCATAATTGTCTTTAATTTGTTGTGTGTTTTGTGTTTTACTGCAAAGGATATTGGGGAGACTTTGAGCTACATTTATCCTTTGTATCTTTTACTATGTTTTAGTTTTAGGTACAGACTTTGAGCTGCATTTAATCTTGTTGTGTTCTTTTGTCCCAATCAGTAGGAGAGACAACTAAAAAACTTTGTGTTTTAGTTGGTTTCTTGTGGTTATTGTTTCTACCCAGAAGAGAACCCTGTAGTTTGCTGAATATCAATTCTGAAAGAAGAGAAGTGTCCTTTCAGTAATTACACTAGAATTCTCTTATTTTCTTTTAACATCATCTCTGAAAAAAGAGAGATGGATGGTATGTTTTCACCCCTGAGTATATTTTTAGTTTATATTAGTATATAGTAGTTTATAGGGAACCTCCCCTTGATGAGAGGAGAGATTTATCTCCTTATGATGTAGTAGACCTACACATTTGGCTGATTAAATCTCCTTATGCTATGGTTGATACACCTATTTTGAGCTGGTGACAAAATATTCACCCAACAGTTTTTGGTGACTCTGCTAGGGAAGAAGAACATTTCCAGTATTTTTTCAGTATATTCAAATTGAAGTATTTCATACCGTTGGGGAATAGAACGCATAATTTGAAGCCTCAAGCTTCAAATTAAAGCAGTTCTAGTTAATTTCCATATCCTCTTAGCACTCTGGCAGTTCTACCATACACACAAAGCCAGAGAGGTCAAGGTATTATTGACCCTGTATTTGAGCTTGTGCAGCAAAATAATTTTGATCTTTCCCCTCCACAAACTCACCTTCAGTGAACCAGGAGTTTTCCTCCTACAAATATCAGGTCCCCAATACCAGACAAAGCTGCTCTTTCCTCTGCTAGTAGAGCTTTGTCCATACATATCCCACAGAGATTTATTATCCCTCCTTTCAAAAGCCATATCATGGTAGCTCGAGGCCCCTGGGATAATACTTTTAGTCCCCTGAATTTGACCCCACCTCTACATGAGCTACCCCGTAGCTCAAGGAAAAATTTCTCCAAGTTTTATGGTGATGGGAAGATTCATCCTGATGAACATATTACAACCTTTTGCATAGCTTGTGGTGTAATAGGTGTTGAATATGAAGACATTGCAGTCAAACTGTTCGTTGAGACATTGTAAGGCACTGCTGCAGACTGGTTTTATCATCTAGAAGTGCAAACAATGACTGACTGGAACACTCTCAAAGCTAAATTTGAGGTTAGGTTCAAACCTGCAAAAGATGCACATGCCCTGTTAGCCTAGCTTACACAAATGAAGAAGGAGCCTCATGAACCCATGAGAGACTTCATTGCTAAATTTGACAAGTTAAGGAACAGGATTCCCATAATTGTTCAATCGACGCCTGAGAATCTCAAATGCTTCTTCATCAATTCTTAGCTTCTTGAAGTGAATTTCTTATTGAGATGAGTTGGCCACATAGACCTTGTTGCAGCTCAAATTTTGGCCACTGAGGTTGAAGATGATCTTATCTTGGTAGGAAAGATAAGAAGAGATCCTAATAGAGATAAATCTTCTTCATCTTTTGAATTTTCTTCTACAAGCACCACTGATTCTATGGTGCAAAAGCTAGAAAATGAACTGATAGCTCTGAAAAAACAAATGGCACAAGGGATGTCTACTCCTCCTTCATATCGAGAGGTACCAAGGAGGATGTTTCCCAATCAATCATATCAGGGCAATGCTGCCAGAATTCAAGGGTAACCAAATCACCTTCCTCGCCTACCAGGGAAGCTTACCATTGAAGCAGCACCAACTAACTCAGTAGTTGGTTATATTAAAACTAAATCTGATTTTTCATTCCAACTTGAGTTGAACCAAGAAGATGACTTTGATCTCTTTGCAAAAGGCCAAGAAGAATCAGCTGGTGACTCCAACATTACATTCCTGAATTACCAGGATGAACCTAGATCCAAAGGTGAAGCATTTGATGGATCATACGTAGTGTTTACCAGGTCTTAAAACCAGTCAGCTCAACAAGTTGATAAAAGAAAAATAGGGGAAGATCTGTGCCCAAAAATTTTAATTGCTAAACAAGGAACTTCGATGCCTTTCCACTCAAAGGATCTGGTGAGAAATAAAAAAGTAAGTACCTCAAATTTTCCTTCACCTCCTGCTTCAAATTCGCAAACTAGTCTTATGCCTAGTAAAACCCAAATCGATGGACTGCCTTCCTCTGTCTCAAATTCATTCCAATCATTTGATATAATTGACCATGTTAAGAAATCCAAAATTTTAATGTCTGAGTTTGAATTCTTGCAATCTAACCTTGAGCAGTTGGATAGTTTAGTTCAATGTGTAAAAAATAGAACTGTCCCTGCAGGACAATAAATTTTGAAAATAACTTCTGTTCCTCCAAAGAAAATACCTACTTGAAATAATATTGTGATTACTCCTCCAGCTGCCCCTGGAAAGATAGAACTTTTTTATGTCTCCTTGCTGATAAATGATCATTAGCTGAATAATTGCATAATTGATTCTGGCATGTCTGACAATGTCATGGCTGCCAAGGTGGTAGAATCTATTGGTCTCACACTAATTAAGACCTTTGGAAGATGTTTCTCCATGGAAAATAAATAGGTGCATCTGTTGGGACAAATCAAAGATGCTCAATTTATATTTGCGGCCTTCCCAGATAAGAGAATTAAAATGACAGTTCTAGTGGCCGACGTCCCAGCCTCCTACGACATTCTTCTTGGATGAAATTTTTGCAAGGACGTTGGTGGAGAATTAAGCATGGACCTATCTGAGGCAAGGATCCATGTTAAGGGCATCATGCAAAAGCTACTTCTTAAGAAGGAATCGAAGTACATTGTCACTCGAACTTCAGCTCCTAAAGCTCAAATTTTGTTTGAGTCTTCAGGCATGGGCAATTACTTCTTGTCCACTGAAGACATTTCTATTTTAGTAGACAAAAGTCCCATAAGTGACAATATAAAAAATTCAGATAAAACATTAGAAGAATTGGTAGGGCACAATACACATGAAAAGGGATTTTTCCTTCCTGACGAAGAAAAATTTGAGAGAGGATCAAGATGATGTCTGGATCTTGGAATTCGATGGCAACAATGCTTCAACTGGTTCTAGATCTAGAATTGTTTTAATATCTCCTCAAGGAGATATTTTTCCATATGCATATAAGTTGCAGTTTAGCAACACCAATAATATTGCTGAGTATGAATCAATACTGCTTGGATTAAATGCCACTCAAGATAAAGGTGTTAAAATACTTCATACCAAAGGAGATGCTGAACTAGTGGTTTATCAGGTGAGGAACTTGTATCAAACCAAGAATGAGAGATTGTGGTATTATCACAATCTGGTGTGAGACTGCATTGAAAGCTTTGATGCTTTCAGTATTCTACCATGCCTAGAGAATTCAATAGTTGTGCAGATGCATTGGTCATCTCTGCAGCTCTCTTGGTCCCTCACAAAGACTTCATAAAAGATAGGTACACTATTGAGTTGGTATTTTGACCAAGCATACCCAATAATGCATACCATTGGCAGGTGTTCAATGGTGATAACCAAATTATTACTTTTTTGGAACAAAGAGAGCTTTGAAAAGCTTCAATTTGAAGGTAGTGAATCTCCACTGTGAGAATCAACTCCCGCAACAAATTCAAAAGCTGATGATGAGTACCTTCAGGTCAAAGGGAATAAAATTCTCAAAGGATTAATTTCTCTTGAGAAACTTTTGACAAGCATGATAGGTTTGTCAAGGAATAGCAAGTGGATTCAAAATACTCTAAGGATTTTGATCGAATAAATTTGAGTTCAGAGGATAATCCAAAAATGGTCAACATTGAGAATTATTGTACCCCTGATGAAAAACTCAAATTCATCACTCTGCTTCACCATTACATTGATATTTTGGCATATTCATATGATGATCTGAAATTGCTCAGACTTGAAGAAATCCAGCATGAAATTCCTCTCAAGATTGGATCGCTGCCTCACAAGTAGAAATGATGACAGTATAATCCCAGTATATCAGGCATGATTTTGTCTAAAATATAGAAAATGCTAAATGCAAAGATTATTTTCTCAATCCATCATTCCACTTGGATTGCGAATATAGTCCCTGTAAGAAAGAAGAATGGAGAAATTCGCCTGTGTTGATTTCAAAAATCTGAATCAGTCATCTTTAAAGGACAACTATCCCCTGCCCATCATGGATCAGCGGCTACAAATAGTGACTGGCACTGAGATGTTATCAATGTTGGATGGATTTTCAAGATATAATCAAGTAGAAGTCAATGAAGCAGACCAACATAAGACCGCCTTCACGACACCTTGGGGCACTTTTGCATATCAAAGAATGCCATTTAGTTTGATCAATGTTGGCACCACTTTCCAAAGAGCAATGGATCTGGCTTTCAAAAATGAAATGGGTAAGTTCATTGTGGTATACTTTGATTACTTGACAGTCTTTTCTAAGCATCATCCTGATCATGTGCATCATCTACAATAAGTGCTGGAGTGATGTAGGCAGAATGGTATTTCTCTTAATCCCAAAAAATCAATTTTTGAGATTACAGAAGGTAAACTTCTCGGTCACACTGTATCTCGAAAAGACATAAAGATCAACCTAGAAAGGGTCAAATCCATTCAAGATATTTCTCTTCTTACCAGTAAGACTGAAGTTCACTCTTTATTTGTAAAGGTGAATTTTCTGTGAAGGTTCATCCCTGAATTCATAGAGAAGACTCGCCACATTGTCAATATGATGAAGGTCAAAGCCACTTTTAGCTAGACTAAAGAAGGCAAGTCAACATTTCAAGATATTAAGGAAGCTATCGCCCATGCCCCAATTTTGGTTTGTCCTGATTACACCAAAGATTTTATAATGTATAGCTATGCTTTCAAGCATACACTTTCAACCATCTTGGTTCAACATAACAAAGAAGGTGTGGAATCTCCTATCTCCTTCATGAGTTGTCCTTTTAAAGCTCATGAGCTGAAGTATTCACAAATGGAAAAGCATGCTTATGTCATAGTCAAGGCAGTAAAGCATTTCCATTTTTACATCTTAAATTCATATACTATTATTATAGTGCCTGATACAATAGTGAAATCTATCTTAACTCAGTAAGAGTTTGGCACTAAAAGGGGAAATTAGATTGCTAAGATTCAGGAGTTTGATCTGGATATCAAACCTACCAATCTCATGCGGGGAAAGGGTCTCTACCAACTGATTGCTAATAACATATCAGAAGAAGCAGGGCGTGAAGAAATCAAAGCAGAAGACACGCCAACAGTTCTCTTTGTCACCACTACGAATGAGTGGTATTCAAATATTTCTCATTTTCTTACCTATGGTGAGTGTCTTACTCACCTGTCTCGTAAAGAAAAGAGGACTGTTAAGTTGAAAGCTACCAATTTTGTCCTGTACGACAATAGTCTATATAAAATAAACCTTGATAGAGTGTTCCTCTGTTGCATGGATAAAGCGCATCAGAACAAACTTTTGGAGTCCTTCCATAATTTGGCCTGTGGAGGACATTTTTTTGCCCCTATGACTGCCCACAAGATTCTGCAAGCCAGGTACTATTGGCCTACTCTATTTCAAGATTCATATGCTTAGGTGCGTAGATGTGAGCTGTGTCAACAGTTCATTGATAAACCCAAGTTGGCTACATTGCCTCTCGAGCCTTTGGTGATAGAAGAGCCATTTTAGCAATGGGGAATTGATTTCATTGGCGCTGTAAATCCTTCCTCAAGTGCTGGACATGATTATGTCCTTACAACCACAGACTACTTCACCAAATGGGTGGAAGCCATTCCAGTTAAGCATGCTACTTCAGAAGTAGTGTGTAATTTCCTCAAGAAAAACATCATTTCCAGGTTTGGAGTCCCAACCAAGATTGTAACAGATAATGCAACTTGTTTCTCTTCTCATGAGATTACTCAGTTCTGTTACTTTTATGGGATTATTCTCTCCCATTCTTCTGATTATTATCCATAAGGAAATGGTCAAGCAGAGTCAAGAAACAAGAACCTAGTGACCATTATCAGGAAGCTGGTAGATGAAAATCAAAGAGCCTGGCATAAAGCATTACTTGACACTTTATGGGTAGATATGATTACGCCCAAGAGAGTAATTGGTATGTCCCCTTTCCAACTTCTTTACGATCTGAATGCAGAGATATCAATCACCTTGGAATTACTAGCATTAAAATTAGCAAAGGCAGTGGAAGATTCAATGTTTGAAAGTTCCATCGACAAAAGGATTATGTGTTTGACTGAACTTAATGAGCAAAGAACTATGGTGGTGGACCAAATTTCTGTGCATCAAAGTCTAGTGAAGTGACTCTTTGATCGAAAGGCAAAGATCCATGATTTTCAAGTTGGAGATCAAGTCTTGTTGTGGGACAAGAGGAGAGAACCAAAAGGAATGCATGGAAAATTTGATTCCTTGTGGAGAAGCCCATTTACCATTCATTGTTTAAATGGTGAAAATAGTTTCTTACTAGAATACCAAGATGGAATGCCATTTGCTCTACCTCATAGTGGGTAGCATCTGAAGTACTTCAATCCTTGAAGCATCAGATAAGTCCATTCGTATATATGTACATTTGTATAGTCTTTCTTTATCTTGTGTTTTTCATTTGTTTTTGGCACCATTTTTTTTTAGCACCTTTCTTTTTGGGTGAGCATGACTCCGTAGCCCAATGGCATAGATGAAGGCACTGAGTTTCTAGTTTCTACTCCCTTTGACTATTTCTATTTTCAATTAATGGAAGTTCCCCAACTGGAGCTAGCTATTGTTCCCAAAATCTGTCACTTGTTTTTGTGGACAACATATCAACCATTTTGATCCTGTAGACCAAAACTCTCTCTTTTCCTTCTCAAAAATGTTCTGATCAATTAAGTTTTTCAAATATTCAAGCCTTTTCAGCTAAGGAAGCTACAGGTTCAATAGGCAGGCCTTCTTCAAAGGAAGTTCAAAACACTTAAGGCTTTTCCTTAGTGTTTTGAGGAAGGTTCAACGTAAAGGTTTAATAAAAAGGCTTAATGGCAGACTTCAAAGAATGAAGAATGAACCACTTTGAACCGTTGAACCATTGAACCCCATCTTTGCAAGAGTTCAAAGGTTCAATGACTTATACAGACTTATAAAATCTAGAGAGTTTGAAGCTTCAAATAAATCAAAGAAATACGATTGAATTTTTGAACCATTGAACTTTAAACCAAAAGAGTTTAATAGGTTCAAAGGTTCAATGAGTTCGATAAGTTTGATGGACTTAGGAAATAAAAGGCTTTAAATAAAGAGAATGAACCGTTGAACCATTGAACCTTGAACCAAAAAAGGTTCAACAGGTTCAAAGGGTTCAAAGAGTTCATAAATTTGAAAGGAAGCTTCGAGCGAATGAAGAAAGCAAAAGATTCTAGAAAGAAGTTCAAAGGGATGGTTCAAACGAAGAATTAAAGGAGAGCGAATGCAGCCCTTCACAAAACATTGAACCTTTAAACCAAAAGAGTTCAAGGTTCAAGGTTCAAAGAGGTTCAAAGGGACCAGTGACATCCCCGCGGACATCAATTTTAAGGTGATAGAATGATCGTTTATTTTCAAAAGCCCTGAGAACAAGCTCAGTGACTAGTGTAGAAAGGAGCCAAAGAGCCAATAGAAAGTGAGAAGATAGCCCCAAGAGCTCAGATTGTTAAGAAAAGACAAAATATGGCAAGGAAAGGGAGAACAACCATAGGAAAACTAGAAATATCTGTAGGAGAGTTATTTCCAGTAGGTGGAACAGTGCACCAAGTGGACATTAGGGAACACAAATAGTCAAAGGCATGGCCTATTTTTATACATAAAGTAAAGGCAAATGGACAGCTATGTAGGCATCATTAAGAAGACCAAACAGCCCATGCTGAAGAAGGGATATTTGAGATAATTGAGAATGCCAAAGTCAAGATCGATAACCTGTTCCAGCATGGCCTTTTCATAAATAATCAATGCATTCAATTCAGCATGGGCCATTTTTATTAAAAAAAGTGCCCAAGTCTTTTTGGAAAAGGCTATATATTGTAATCTCCCATTTTGTATAGAGGGAGGACTATGTTATCAGAAGTGAATTTCTGCCTAAATTAAAAGGCAATCCTGAGACTTTGAGCTCAGACTATTAATCATATTTTGTTAAATGAATGAGAAAGCAAGTGACTTTTTAGACTTTGTGTTGGAATAAGCTTGTGTCTTTTAGGAAATTATTTTTATGTCTATTTCCTAAATACAGTCTTGTCCATTTAATCAAATAAATAAAATTAGTGAAAATAACCTGGAAGGTGTCTTGAAGCCGACTGTGGGAGATTTTATGCTACCATAATTGTCTTTAGTTTGTTGTGTGTTTTGTGGTTTACTGCAAAGGATATTGGGGAGACTTTGAGCTACATTTATCCTTTGTATCCTTTACTATGTTGTAGTTTTAGGTGTAGACTTTGAGCTGCATTTAATCTTGTTGTGTTCCTTTGTCCCAATCAGTAGGAGAGACAACTAAAAAACTTTGTGTTTTAGTTGGTTTCTTGTGGTTGTTGTTTCTACCCAGAAGAGAACCCTACAGTTTGCTGAATATCACTTTTGAAATAAGAGAAGTGTCCTTTCAATATTTACACCAAAATTTTCCTCTTTTTTATGAACATCATCTCTGAGAAAAGAGAGATGGATGGTATGTTTTCACCCCTGAGTATATTTTTAGTTTATATTAGTATATAGTAGTTTATAGGGAACCTCCCCTTGATGAGAGGAGAGATTTATCTCCTTATGATGTGGTAGACCTACACATTTGGCCAATTAGATCTCCTTATGCTGTGGTTGATACACCTATTTTGCCACCAGTCAGCTGGTGACAAAATATTCGCCCAACAGGCGACATTACAATATGCTTTTCTCAAGGTGTCAAAATTCATGAACTCCAACTTCCCATGGATATAAGTTGAGAGTTCATTGATGTACTTCAACACCCTATGTTGTTCACTCAAGTTCTCTTGCAGGGACGTAGAGTAGTCATGGAATATGTTGTTGTAATATTCCACTAATTGATCCTTGCATTGACATATTTTTTGTAACTTTATATATTCATCTTCAATGTGTCATAGAGGGTAGTTATCTTACTTTAGTGCATCGACAAATTTTTTCCATGATTCGATTGGAACACACTCTTGCGCATGTTGTGCACTAAATGTATCGCACTAGTGAAAAACTACAATGGACATCTTTAGTACTCTGAAGGTACTCTTCTCATCATTCATGAAGTATTTGACTAATAAGTATGCCTCAAGTTGTCTAATCTAGGCATCCACTACTTTGGCATTGATATTTCCTTCTAATAGAGGGATGTCGAGATTGACTTTGAATGGGGTTTGTTGTTGAAACCATTTTAGAACATACTATTGAGATGTTTGGCAAGGCATTGAATTTAGATAAATCATATTTTCATAGAATTGACCATAAATTTTGGTATGGTATGCCTCCATTATGTTGGTGATGAGCCTTCAAACTTTGGGGCTTGCCTCAGGTTTGTTTTGGGTGTCCACCATCTTTATTTTGATACAGACTCCTTATGGAATCTTTGAAATAGAATTGACTATTAAACCTTCTCTCTCTCATTACACTCATGTAGTTATAGACATAAAAAGGAATAGAGTGAAGCTTTGATACCAGTATTTAGGTTGGCTCTGACACTAATGATTTGCACCATGTGGATCAGGATCAAGGTGTGTGGGGGAAAATTGAGTTTAGTTATGTAGAGTGAATGCATAGAGAGTATTCAAATGGAAAAATCAAACACACATTCAATGGATTTTAAGTATTACTTGTAGGGAATGCAACTTCTATTCATAAATAAAAGAATAGGTAATAAAGAGTACAATGTCTACAGGGCATGTATACAAAGTAGATACACATAGCAAGTTAACTATGTTAGAATTTTGTGAATGGCATTGATATGGTTGTGTTTTTAACTATATAGTTATATGTGTATTACATATTTAACATGCATAATACAAGAGCAGTGATAATTACTTTATAACTGCCAAGGAGGATGTTGATAGGCCCATTGATCTCCTGTTAGATGTGATAGTTGGTAACGGTCTTAAAAGTTAATGTCAAGCTATCTTAAATGATTTCCAATCCTATTATTCTTAGTTGGTGGCTAATGGCTAGTTGGGACACATTTTAAGTCATGCACAGTCAAGGTAGGCCAACACGTGGTTTCACTGAGTGGGACCCAAAGGAGATGGCAAGTCCATGAGTAGATACCCATGAAGTGTGTAGAGCTACACAATGTAGAGTGTGTAGTCTATGGTCTAAGGCAAACATTACATGAAAGTTTGATAGTAGGCACAACACATGTGCATAAGGTTATGAGCAAACTTCAGACAAATAAGTGTGCATTATTGTGTGAGAGGTGCAAGCTCTTTACAGTATTAAAAACAAGGAGTATGTTCATCTACACATGGATCATTCACCCTTTCCTGAAGAGAAATGGTATCCATTGTGTTGGTGTGCATCTAATGAAACTACACTCAAAGTTACTGAGAAGTGTACCACTAATCTTGATTAGTGTATTGTCTAACCTTGACCACTCAAAAAAGTTGATATGTGCCATGGTGGGTTTTCACATCTTTCACTTCAATGATTTGGTCCTTCTTTGTAGGGTGTAAGTGTTCAAGATGCAAATAAAAAAAATGTTATGTCACTACTATCTCAAGAATTAGTAGAGTGGAAGGCTTGAGAACTTCCACATTGAAGACTCGGTGCACAACCAAATACAGAGGTAAATCATTAATAAATGAATTCTCACCAGTTGCATGCAGAATGGTGTAAGGAGTGTTGACAATTTTGACCAAAAATCAAAATGGGTCAATCCCAACCTATAGTAAAAAAATTGTATAGGGGTATAATATAATTTTATAGGGTGTATTTAATGTCATATCACATGTTTTTAATCTTGGTCATGGTCTAATTAGTCTATATGTCACTTTGAGTCACCTAAGGGTCATTTTGGGGTCTTAAATGCAAGTGGCATGGTTTTTAAGGTGTTTAAGTGTCCAATTTTCCTTCCAATGTCCAATTTTCCTTCCAATGTCCAATTTATCATATTCCCTATCAATAATGTCAATCCCATTGAAACTTGCAAGTTCCCTAACTAATAATCAAGAAAATAATTGAAAAAGGACTTTGGCACTTGTATAACCTATAGGGGAGTGTGGCACATGTGAAAAACTTATGGGGTGACTCTTCAACTTCCTTGGAGTCATCTCAGTGCTTGATAATCTTTTTAATTTCTAAAAATGGTCAAAAACCATTATGCTCCTTCATCGCTCTTCTAAACATGCATAACTAGTCAATAGGTTTATGCTTGGTATGACCAGTTGGAGAATTTTTAGACCAAACACATTTTATGGTTGATATTAAACTAGTATAAATTAATTTTCCTAAAAATATTTCAAGTATTGGTTACTTATGCTATATTAACTATCCTTTACAAGTTAACTATGGTTTTTTGCTTGCTAAACCCCATACCCTGCATGTTTCCTTCTCGTATGGACAGGTCCGTATAATAAAGATAATTAAATTAAATCAATAAGAAATTGGAATATTTATATCATGTTTTCCATGCTTATTTTAATTTTTTAACATGTTTTTATAAGCCATACATCTCAAGTTTGTAAGTTGGTCTCATTTGGGATGATATACATGTTTCCACTATCTGTAAAATCTTCATGCCTTGGTAATGGTTTTAGAGGATGATGATAGGTTTATTTAAATTTTTAAAATATTCTCTTGGTACAATCCACTTAAATCTCATTCTCCAAATAAATATTCCATGGAGTTGTAGTCATAAGTGACATACAATCAATTTGTCTCATGACTGTCATGCACAATCAACTGAGTGAGCTATGTCAAGGTCTTTAGAATGTTCATGGGTCATAAATATTTTGGATAAGTTTAATATCTCATTGAAACATGAAAAATAAAATTGATTTATCTAAATGGTATGCAACCAGTTGTGACAACTAGACCTCTTATACAACCAAGGTTCCTGTAGAAGGTTCATTCACAATCATGGTGAGTTAAGTGTAATGAAGCTCTGTATAACACTCATGGAAAATTAATGAAGATCTCTGAGGTGTTTATCATTATATTATAAAATTAACAAATAATTTAATCCCCAAAAAAAATATATATCATGAGAAGATAAGTTCCAATATACACTCAGTCTTCCACCATTGATGAACGTACACAAGAGTCTCTCATGAGAATGTCATGTTGGAATGAGAGCCTTGATAAATATTTCAAATACTTTAGAGTGTTAAGAGTAAATTTTGAGATATTTTGAGGGTATGTAATTTATTACAAGTATATATATCTTGTACACTACCTATAGTTCTACTCACTACCTGCATACATGCAAACGTCCACCTACAGGTGGCACCATATAGAGCTGAGGTGTCATATAGAAGTATTGAAGCATGTGATGAAACCCTTATTGAAGTCTTAGTGTGTTTTTTAGATCATGGTAGAAATATTTGGAATGTTATATTGTTATGCAAGGTTAAAGGTTACTTTCAAAGATGATGACTGTGGATTCAAGGACCAAATCCCTAAAACATGGAAACATAACACTCGCCCTTTTTGGAGGTGTCTTATGACAATGTCATGCTCAGTTTTGATCACTCAAAATGAACTCATACTATATCCCTGTCATAGGATTAAAACTTAAAAAATGAATCGATTAATTTATTCATTTGGTTTTATTACTAGAAAGGTCCAAAGATGCACTTATATTCACTAAACTCAGACAATGAGATCTACAGTATTGAGCACCAAAAGACCTTCAAGCCCAAAATTTTAAATAAGGCACGTATTCATGTGGGGTGGAAATTTTGAGTTGATGAACACATTTTTAATCATAAAATAATTTTTTAAGGGAAGGTTTAAATACTGTGTTTAGTGTTCCATCCACACTTATATGTGTCTCTTACTTGAGATGTTGATACACAGTTGACTATGAAGTCCTACAAATCCATAGTATGAGCTTGGAAATAAAAACCTATAAACATAGATATACATATCATCTAAAAATTGATTCATAATACCTTAGATGGTTCTCATATATTATATGACATGGGTTTCAAGGATAATCAACACTTACAGGATCCTACATAGCTAACTATAACTAACTGTGATGGGTAGAAAACAAAAAAATTAGGATTATTGATGTGGGCATAGCCCAAGTATAAAACGAATGAGTCAAAATCATTTCCAAATTATCTTTTAAGGATTAAAGAAGGATTATTCAATGTTTTCAAATAATAATCCATACAATGTCACCTACAGGTGCCTTTCCTAAATAGGAAACACAATCAACAACCCAATCAAGTTGAAAAACAAGGCATATGTGAGGAAGTATGTGGGAGGTTGGAGTGATGAATGGAGATGGTAAAACCTTAATCATGATCATGATTTTCTCATGACACTCTCATGGTGGATATAATTCAAAGAGAATACTCTAATCATACAATCTACAGTCATATGATTAAACCCTACACATAGTCTACTTTCTTAGAAGTTTGTCTTAGATCTTGAAATAATTAAAGGGCATAATGATGTGACCAAATGTTTTAAATTATTAAAATCATCTATTTCACTTGGATAAGTCCCTCTAACATCTAGTTTTTCTGAGGAAATAGGGGAAGAACTTTTTGTTTTGTCTCAGATAGAGGGTACTTCCCTAAGATACAAACCCTACAGTCTTGTAGAATGAAGATCAGAGGGTGAGCTGAGGATTGTTAGAAATAGTCATGGAGGTTTTTAAAGTTTTTTCATGCATATTAAAACATGTATAATCATTCTAATGGGTTAGATGTTCAACAGGGTGTCCTAAACCCTCAAGAATGCAATCAAGCCTATTAGGTAGGGTTTAGGCCTAAAGCCCAAATGGGAAGTCAATTTCATTTCCAACCTTAGGTGAGAAATAAAATGAATTATAAAATGTTTATTAGGATATTTTATACATGTCTAAGCTTTTTCTATGCATAAAAGTCCACAAGAAAGCCACTTTTGGCTCAAATACAGCATAGGCCTATGCATAATGACATACAAGGGTCAAGAGGCCCATTTAGGATGCTCACATCTTATTGGAGGTTGTCCATGGGAGTCTAAGGAGTTTGGATAAGTTTAAAGGGGTCTTGGAAATTAATTTTTTGGAATTTTTTGCAAGTCCAAAGTCACATCTTTATGAATGAAGCTTAGGAGTGAAAAGATCCTAAAACCCTACAAAACCCTAGATAAGGACCCAATTGGGGAAACAAGGATGGAGAGATATATAAATGAGATGGAATGGGAATGAAAGTGACTAAAATTTATAGGTGACTCTCCAAATACCCTTCCCATATATTTTATGTGTTCCCTACTTATATGGACATGAGGGAAATTATGTTTTATTGACTATTTTTGATAGTTTATAGGTTCTAAGTAATTTAAAAAAGATAAATAAACTTTGGGGGTGATATAATGACTTAATATAACTCACTATGAACATTTAATGCCTCATCAAAACTCCCAAGTGTTTCTGCAAGCAACTTCATCTCAACCAGTCAAAACTGACAAAGTGAACAAGATAGTGAGAAGGGTGAGAACTTCAATTGGATGGAATTTTAAATTATACTTGAGGAATATAAGGATATAGGAGTCCTAATATGTTTCATTTACTACTATTTATGGATTTCCATGGAAAACTAAAGCCAAATTTGAGGCCAAGTGTAAGGAGTAAGTGAAAGAGGAATTTCTTAGACCACAGGCAGTGATGGCTCACTTCCAAAAGAATTCAGATGATTATAAATGCAAAAAATTCATGGTGGAGCATGTCTATAACCCATACATCTTAGTTAAATCATGATATATATCCCTATTTAGTTGTGGGATGTTCCAAAAGGGGCAAATGATGAAGGAAATTTTCTTGTGTAGAATGAGAACTCTTATGCCACATTTCATGAGTTTCATAACTTGGAGGGCCATTTGTCCTATCAAAAATTTCATGGTATATCTCCTACTTTTTTAACTCCTCTTCTCAGCATGACAAGTGTTCTTATGACTCTTGGACTTCTCTTTTCTCATTTTCCTCTCAAGCTCTATAAGTAGCAACTATTTTAGCTTTTGTAATATAATACCACACCATGTATAGTGAAACCCTACTAGAATGACATTGTATTTTTCCTTTTAATATTAATGAAATTATATTTTTTATTTCATAAACAATTTTATAAGTGTGCAAGTGATGTATGGTGATGCAAAGTGATAATCCGCTATCTTTTATTCCCTTATCCTTTCATGTTTGTGCAAGAGTTCTTATTATAACAGGTCATATAGAGTGTATTCAAGTGTTTTAGGATAATTTAAAGTGTATTATTTTCCTTGGAGTTTTAAATATTCCCTCTGTTTCATTTACCTTGTGTTGCTTCATACATCTCACCTCTATATTGAAACACTCATGTTAAAAATATTCTAGGACTTAGAAGGTAGTTCGTATGCCTTGATTCTTAGTGAATGAAGTATGATGGTCATGTGGAGAACATCTTGGTTTATCACCCCCTTATATTAGGTTAATTTCATGAAAACTGTAACTCTTTTCCCATAAGCAATCACTAATTTAAGTGATAAGCATTTCAGGACACATTCAGGGAGCTAACTATTAAATTTAGAGGCTCACTTCCACTATAGGTACACCCACATACCTAGAAGTGTTCCCAAGTTTCCCAAATATTTAAAAGTATTTAACACCCTATTATAGGGTACAATATTTGGTAATAAAAGTTTTGTCATGCTCGGTGAGACCCATTGTCATCAAGACAACTTTTCAAGGTGAATGTTGGTCTTGACAACACTAGCTGCAAATTGGTGTGCTACTCAGCATATGGCAACTCCATCAAGGTAAAATATGGTTCAAGGAAATTATTTTGTTATAAACTTGATCTCATAATTCATGTTTATTACTAGGTCGTCATCTAGTAGAGTGTTCAACCCAATTAATCCACCTGTTCAACATAAACTTCCTCTTGAAGTTTAATAACCTCATCCTAATCTACCCTTTGCATACCAAGAGGATTTTGCTCACCAAGGAAGCCAAGAAAGTGAAGAGATTGAATAAATAAAAGATATTAAATAATACATGTCTATACCTCATGCTTTCACTAACTTCAATACTAAAAATTCAATTCACCTTCAAACATATGATGCCATTCTTCCTAATGACATAAAAGGTGTGCCCATATTAAATGATAAGAGTCATGTTACACCTAATGAACACATTAGAGATGTCTCAAAATTTTGTAGCTTTCACAATGTCACTCAAGAGAACATTTCTATTAGACTCCTTTCCATGTACCTTATAGGGAAAGATTTTTATTTTCATAGGACTCTATAAGGTGGATGCATCACATCATGGGATGATTTTGGAGTCTTGTTGACCTCAAGATTTGGAAATGAAAGTGACCATGCCTCTCTCATACATCATCTCAATGTGATCAAAATAGGATAAAAAAAAATAATTCATGAATTTAATGAGAGGTTTCAAAAGACTTAGTGTATATTTTTTCCTCCCATGAGGCCACCTCCTCGTTTTGTTTTTCCTACCTACTTGAGAGCCATTAGTATTGAAATTACTATCATGCTTCAATCCATGGGTGGTTACACTCTTCCCAAAGCATATGAACTTGCTATCAAAGCTAAGATTGGTCTTATGTAAGTTCTAATGTTGTCTCCTAAGGTGTCTATGCCTCCATTGTCTCATATTTCTGCTAATACTCCATATGTGGCTCTAATTCTTAATGCCAGTACCAATCCTAAGGCTAATCCTAAGAATATAGAAAATGTCATGGACCCATATGAAAAAATTAAAATTATAAGAGCTCAACTTAGGCAAGCTAATATGAAACAAGGTGCCTATAAAAAATCACAACCTTATCAACAACAATATGGAAGAGGAAGAGTTCAATGGTATCCTAACTCCAATAGGCCTACTAATGTGTACAATCTTAACTCCACCACCAATGCAAGAGAGATGGTACTAGTGCATAGTAATTTGGTGCAAGGAGAATACTAGTAGAAAGGGAAATTAATGGATGCTAATGAAGGTGGAGAGAAAGCTCTTATTTATCAAGGAGGAACTATTCCTTTCTTATCAACTAAAGATGAGGTCATGATGCAAGCAAATGAGGATTGGCAACCCCATGGAGAAAATTTCACCAACTTCTTGGTGGAAGACACTTTTGTGATCAATCAAGGAACCTTTGTTGTAGATAATACATGAGCCAAGAGGAAGGCTATATTGTTAGGAACCCCTCCAAGGAAGCACAATTGATTACCTTTATTATAAGCAATTAAACACAGAATTATACCAGAATGATTAAGTAACTAGAAACTTGAAACAACAAAGAATTTGAGAGACAATACACAATCTTGTATTAGATAATCTTAGAAGAAAATACAATAAAGAAGATGCCACTTCTTCTTCCACCTCAAAGGCTTGCCACACCTCAAGGACTTCTTCCCTCTCTCTCTTGCTCAACCACAACCAACTCAACAACCTGAGTTGTTATCCCCCTCCTTGAATGCTTCAGCTAATCTCCTTGACCTTACACCTTGTAGATCTCCTTGACCTTGCTTCCTTGCTTCAATGCTTTTAATTGCCTTCTTTAATTACAATACATGCCTCATGGGTCTTTAAATAGGATCCCATGCATACAAAAATAGATCTCTAATTACAATAATTAGACACACAGCTCGAGACTATAATTAGCCCTTAATCATGCAAACACTCACTTCACTTAACTGACTGTTCATCAACAATAGTTCTGAAACCGCCACAGGCGACCGACGTCGGTCCCTATCTGCCTGGACGTGACCGATGTTGGCCGACCTCCTGCCGATGCCGGCTTCCCTTCAGTTCACACCTGCCGGTGTCGATTGCCTTCTGCACTATACTCTGCCGACGCCGATCTCCCTGGAACTCAGCAACCTCCTCCATGTCTGAAACAGTTGAAGCTTTTAGCTCCACAACCTATCATATATTAGGTGATAATAAAATTCCTAAAATCTCATCCCATCATCTTCCAAGGCAACAAAGCATGGTTGTAAGTGTGACAGTTCCAAAAGCTCCTACACCTCCTTCAAGTCAAAATGTGGTAAAGTTTGTTTAAGGTGTCTCTATTCCTCAAGTTATAAGAAATTAATTGCCTTCAAAGACTCAAGAAAAGGTGAGTACTAATGATCTAAACATATTGGATTCCTTGAAAAGTGCCAAAGCATCAATCTCTTTGTGGGATGTCCTTCAAATGCCTGACCAAAAAGAGTTGTTACAAAAGTAATTATACATCATTCCTACTAGTTCTTCACCTTCAAGCCAAATTCATAGTCATGTTATCCTTTAAAATATCCATAATACCATAGTTTAACCATCTAATAAGACTGAGAAACCTCCACCATTATATCTCACTCTCATAGTGGGTGACAAATTGGTCTATAATTGCATAGTTGATAGTGGAGCTTCTACTTCAATCATGCCAAAAGTTATAGCTGATAAGTTGGGCTTAAAATATGAACCTCATAAAAAAAGAGTTCTCCAAATATATGGTAAACTTGATAATAAAATAGGGCTTATAAAATTTTTGAATGTCTTCTTGTACGATTATCCTAGCTTCCCTATCATCCAAGACCGTTATTGTTGACCTCCTAGCTCACTTTCGAATCTACCTTTCAAGAGACTTTTTAGCCAAGAGTGGTGGTTATCTCTCAGTATATTGGTTCTTCTTGGCCTTTAGGAAAAGGTATGAGACCAAGGTGACAATTATAACATAACCTCTTGAAATTTTTCATATTGAGCCTTACATTGAAACAAACTCCAAATTGAATTGTGTGATCAATGAGGAGGAACCTAATTTTGATGATGGAGCTTATAAAATTTAAGTAATTTCTGATTTGTTCTTGGATGATTATGGTGTAGACATATATGAACATGATCCTTATGCATACTTTGAAGAAACTGACCTTGGGACTTATATCATGTATGAAGAGCCTT